>JARQOC010000005.1:489211292-489537105 GCA_033576535.1 Allobates femoralis
ACGTCATCCACACAGTATCCCTCATGACGCTCCTGCTGAGGGCAAAGCAAAATGCTGTAATGAGCATCCATGGGGAAAGGTCAAAGTGCACCCGGGCTTGCGCACTACAATGATTTGCTCTGCCCTCAGCAGGGCAGAGAGAAGTGAGCATGACAAGAAGCACAGTGGAGGACACTATAGGCAGGGCCGGTTTTAGGCAAAGTGGGGCCCTAGGCAAAAGGTTAAAGTGGGCCCTAAATGCTCAGGCCACTTTCACATCTAACGCTTTGCTGCATTTTGCTCAATTTGCATTTCCATGCGTTTTTACCGCAAAAACGCATCAAAACGCATGCGTTTTTGTTCCCATTGATTTTAATGGAAACACATGCAAAAACGCATGTAAAAACGCATGTGCGTTTTCAAAAACAGAAAACGCATGCGTTTTTGCCAACGCTGCCCAAAACATCGGGGAAGACGTTTTGTGCTGCGTTCGCAAAAATGCATGCGTTTTGCGTTTTTGAAAACGCACATGCGTTTTGCATGCGTTTTTACATGCGTTCCCATTGAAATCAATGGGGGAAAAAACGCTAGCGTTTTTAATGCGTTTTTAGCGGTAAAAACGGCTAGAAAGGCAAATTTAGCAAAACGCACACCAACCTTAGATGTGGAACAGGCCGTAGTTATATGGTAAGAGTGACTTCATAAGTTGATTATCTAGGTCAGAATAAGAACATACTGAACGTCATTTTTATTTCAATCATAAAAAAAAAAAAAAACAGAAATTTGTAAAAAAAAAAAATATTTTTTTTTTATTTTCTGAGACCCATGATGTTTTAATTTTTGAAGATACATAGATATGTGAGGGCTTACTTTATGTGCCCTGAGCTGACATTTTTACTGATACCATTTTGAGTCAGATACAACATTTTGATCGCCTTTTATTGCATTTTATTGTAACAGCGTGGTGGCCTAAAAAACATAATTCTGGCGTTTTTATTTTTTCCCATTACGCCATTTACCAATTGGATTAATTTACTTCATATATTGATAGCTTAGATTCTTACGAACGCAGCGATACCAAATATGTGTATTTTTACATTTTTTTCACTGTTTTATTGCTATTTTCCGTTCAGCTCCTTTGGGGGCTCCTAAGAGAGTGGGGGCCCTAGGCAACTGCCCAGTCTGCCCCCCCTAACGCCGGCCCTGACTATAGGAGATGTAGGACACATCATCAATACGAACCAAGAAGAGAGGAGGCATCAGATCAAGACCAGTGATACCAATCAATATGAACCATGCCATAAGTAAGTATAATGAAAGCTATTTTTTACAGAATACAAAACGGATTGGAGACTTATATTCAACATTACATACAGAATACTGTATATATGGGCTTATTTGTGGTGGATGTACTTTACCTGGGAAAAACCTTCACAATTCAAAATTCTGATTTATATACCTCAATTTTAGTTTGGAATTGTGATTGGCAACATGACCCTTCATCAGGCATAGTTATGTATCATAGAAGTCATGGAAACTACTAGATTAGAGGGAGAGTCACCGAGAAGGTAGTCATGCGTGGCAGAACCTGGTAGGCTAATATGCTCCTAGATGTTTGTTTCCAACATGTAGGATTAGGTTTTTTGTGAAGGGGATCATTTGATTGTTTTTTCCAACTCAAGTTGGCAGCACATCCAATGATTCGTTTTCTACCGGCATAAAAGATGCACTCGATGACTAAGAAGCATTATTTGATCTCTGTACATGTTTACAGGAGCAATGATTTGGAATGAACATTCGAACGAAAATCCGTTTGTGAAAGTAACTTAAAATATTGATTACTATGATTAATTTATTACCATTCTTCAAATAGAGATTCAAATTCGTTCTAGATAGATATCAACTATAACATCAAGAAATTAGTAACCTTCACTTATTCACCATCAATTATGTCACCACTCACTTTTCACTATATTCTTTGTTCATTTATCAAAGGGCAACTGAAAGTTACAGGAAAATGTATGTTTCCTATCTTTACTTAAATTTCTAAAGCTATTTTAATGAAAAGTTATCCTGACTACTCCACCGAGGGTTAATACAAAGAGAATAATGGAACAAGCCACCTTTCATGGGATGTAGATTGTTAAGAAGATATGATAGCAGAGGAGTTAATTTCCCAGGTGACTGGACAAGATACTGTAGTTTTTTATCTGCTCGGGGAAATTAAGAGCAAATTGTCTAGTTCAATACTCTTAACTTCCCTACACTTAGATAAGCGCTTTATCTGTGTATTAAGCTGTAGATTTTGCTAAGTGTTTGATAGATTAAAATGAGATTCAGGTATAAAAAAAACTAAAAATAACCTCCATAAATAAAACAAAGTGCTTTATATACTGCACCATATAAAATGGCTATTGTGAAAGTGTGTATGTTAAAATTACAGGCAAAAACAATAAAATGTATTTGATGTTCAAATGTGCTAAGAACATTTTAAGGAAATGTATCAAACAAAAATAATAGATTTTACATATATATAAAAGGTTGTTTTTACTTGGCTACCCATAATTAAAAAAATCTTAACATGTTTTAATTTTGAATCTTCCCTTTTGACTATACAGAATAAGTTGACATGTCTAGTTTTTAGGAGCTCACTTGACAGCTTTGCTGTGTAGACTTATGTAAGGTCAATATTAGGTAGGTTAGTTAATGACAGCTACACACGTGGTTAAAATTGTTGGTACCCCTCATTTAATAAAAAACCCACAAGAAATAACTTGAATCTGTCAAAAGTAATAATATATAAAAAACTTATGAAAATGAACAAATGAAAGTCAGACATTGCTATTCAGCCCTGCTTCCACAGACATTTAAAAAAAAATTAAACTCATGAAATAGGCCTGGACACAAATGATGGTAGGTACCCTTAGTTTAATATTTTGTTGCACAACCTTTTGAGGTAATTACTGCAATCAAGCGATTCCTGTAACTGTCAATGATACTTCTGCACCACTCGACAGGTATTTTGGCCCACTCCTCAAGTGCAAACTGCTCCAGTTGTCCTGTGCTTGAAGGTTGCATTTTCCAGACAGTGTGTTTCAGCTCTTTCCAAAGATGCTTGATAGGATTTAGGTCAAGGCTCATAGAAGGACACTTCAGAGTAGTCCAATGTTTTAGCCATTCTTGGATGTTTATAGCTGTATGTTTCGGGTTATTATCCTTTTGCAAGACCCACGACCTACGACTGAGACCAAGCTTTCTAACACTGGGCAGCACATTTCTCTCTAGAATCCCTTGAAAGTCTTGCGATTTCATTGTACCCTGCACAGATTCAAGACACCCTGTGCCAGATGCAGCAAGGCAGCCCCAGAACATAACAGAGTCTCCTCCATGTTTCACAGTAGAGACAGTGTTCTTTTCTTCGTGTGCTTCATTTTCCCTTTGTGAACATAGAGCTGATGTGCCTTGCCAAAAAGTTCCATTTTTGTCTCATCTGTCCATAGGACACTCTTCCAGAAGCTTTGTGGCTTGTCACCATGTAGTTTGGCAAATTCCAGTCTGACGTTTTGATTATTTTTTTCAACATTGGTGTCCTCCTTGGTCGTCTCCCATGAATTCCACTTTGGTTCAAACGACGGATGGTGCGATCTGACACTGATGTTCCTACAGCTTGAAGTTCACCTTTAATCTCTTTAAAAGTTTTCCTTGGCTCTTTTGTTACCATTCGTATTATCTGTCTCTTTGATTTGTCATCAATTTTCCTCCTGCTGCCATGTCCAGGGAGGTTGGCTACAGTCCCATGGATCTTAAATTTCTGAATAATATGTGCAACTGTAGGCACAGGAACATCAAGCTGCTTGGAGATGGACTTATAACCTTTACCTTTAACATACTTGTCTATAATTTTCTTTCTAATCTCCTGAGACAACTTTTTCCTTCACTTCCTCTGGTCTATGTATGAGTGTGATACACACCATGTCACCAAACAGCACAGTGAGTATTTGTAGCCTTATATACAGGCCCACTGACTGATTACAAATTGTAGACACCTGTGATGCTAATTAGTTGACACACCTTGATTTAACATGTCCCTTTTGTCACGTTATTTTCAGGGATACCATAATTTCTGTCCAGGCCAATTTCATGAGTTTAATTTTTGTTAAAATTCTGTGGAAGCAGAGTTGAAAAGCAATGTCTGACTTTCATTTGTTCATTTTCATAGAATTTTATTTATTATTACTTTTGTCAGATTCAAGTTATTTCTATGACCATTGTGGGTTTTTATTTCATTAAATCAAGGTGTACCTACGGGACAAGTACTTTTTGTCTACCTGAAACCTGTTTATTTTCTAACATTTATTTGTCAACTACTTCCCTATTATTGCAGCTGCCATAAAGCACTTACTCTTTGCAGAACCGTCTCTGCAGTCGGGATGAGCGATCTCAAACGGTGAAGTATGGGATTCATACTGAACTTTTAGTGTCTGGTCCCGAACTCTGAACACGGACATTTAAGCGTATGTCTGTGTTAGGGTACTTTCACATCAGCGGTTTTTGCCGTTCGCGGCAGATGCGGTGAAAAAAAACGCATCTGCCACGGTTACCGCATAACTGCTGCACTTGCCGCACAGTTGCGGCAAGCCCCATGCAATGTCTATGGGGATTGCGGTAAGTGTGCGGCAGGTGTGGCAAGTGCGGTTTCGGCACTTGCGGCAGGTGTGGCCGCGAAAAAAACCGCGGTCAGCTGCGTTTTTTTGCGGCTGCACCTGCGGCAAGTGCCGATACCGCACTGGCCGCACCTACCGCAAGCCCCCATAGACATTGTATGGGGCTTGCCGCGACTGTGCTGCAAGTGCAGCGGTTATGCGGTAATCGCGGCAGATGCGTTTTTTTCACCGCATCTGGCGCGATCGGCAAAAACCGCTGATGTGAAAGCAGCCTTAAGCTCCATTCACACTGTGTGTTTTTGGTATATTTTTGCTCATCACTTTTTGTTGCCAAAACCAGCAGTGGGTGATAAATACAGAATTTCTGCCCTTGTTTTTATTATACTTTTCCTCTGATTGTTCCACTCCTGGTTTTGGCTACAAAAATTGATGAGCAAAAACAGACCAAAAGCGCACAGTATGAATGTGAATTTACTGTTTAAGTTTTACAGCCAAATAAAGCTTGTTGCACTGCAGACGATCAACAAGCTTTTCGGCTGCGGGCACTTCCAGACCCATCACAATATTGTATTATTGTGTCTATTTAGCTCCTGGTAACGAGATACTTGTTATACCCTGTCAAATAGAACTTGACAAAAGCAAAATCCTCAACTACATATTGTACATTTGCACCCTTCAGTGTATTTCACAGGGCACTAAAGGGTGTTTTTATCCTTGTGTAACAAATAAATAATTTTAAAAATGGCATGCAATCCCCCCCATATTTGTTAACCAGCTAAGGTAAAGCAGACAGCTACGAGATGGTATTATCAGGCTGGCAAAGCCCATGGTTATTTGGCCCTTTCCCAGCCTAAATAACAATCAACTTAAAATTTTGGGGTTGATGTCAGCCATGAATTCACAATTGGCATCAAACCAAGGGGTCAATAATGGAGAGATATCTATCAGACACCCCCATTAGTAACCCGATAAGTGTACAGTTAAAAAAACACACATTGTAAAAAATAATTTATTTGAATAAAGACTCTTCCATACTCCCTCAGTCACCAATTTATTCATTTAAAAAAATCCTCAAAGTTCTGAAGTAATCCAATGGTGTACTATCCCATGAAGCTCATCGAGAAATTCCTTGTCTGATAAGTATTGGAAGTTACTTCAACCTATGGAGCCATATTCTGAGAACAAGATTCCGTATGTCACTCGCGGTCAGCAGCAGGAACGTAATTTTTCATGCTTTTGAGAAATTCCATGTCTATCGCTGACAGTGAATGATCTATGCCTATGGAGCCTCATCCATAGGATTCGATGGGCATCGAGGGAAATTACACTATTTTATTATTTAACCTAGATCCTCTCTGCCTGGACATGTAGATTTTAATCCAGTTAGAGGCATTTCAGATCAGGGGCCCGATAAATGAGATCACCTTGTCGTGGCTATTAAGCTCAGTATTTCTTTTTCCAACTGTTCCTATAGCAGTAATGCAATACCAACGTTTTACTTGTTCTATTTTAGCATATTTTAGCATTGTAGAGTGCTGTTGTATGTCATTTTTTAGCTATGCGCTGATTTTCAGCTGGGCACCTGTTCACACCTGTTAAAGTTGCTGGTCATTTTTTTTGTTTGTAGTACACTTTTTTCAAATAAACTATTTTCTTCCTGAGTGTGTGTTTTTTTTTTATTGTACATTTACCAGGTAACCAATGGGGTTGCCTGATAGACCCCTCTATTTTTATTAACCCCTGGGTTTGATGCCAACTGTCAGTTCACATCTGACATCAACCCTCAAAATATTTCCCCCAATGGCCACCAAACCAGGGCAATTGGGAAGATCAGGGGCAAAATATCAGATTTGGCGCATCTAATGTGATGCTCCACTTTTGATGCTGCTGGGGTCTGGTATTAGGCTGGGAAAAGTCAAATAACCATGGACATTCCCAGCCTGATAATAGCAGTCCCCAGCTGATTGCTTTACCTTGGCTTGTTATCAAAAATAGGGGTGACTCCCTGTCATTATTTTAAAATGTATTCCTTTTGTAGCCCCTTAGCCCTTATTATGACCATTTTACAGGCATTTTTCAACATCATAGTTTGGGTCCCTATTGACTTATATAGGGTTCGGGGTCCAGGGTCAAGTTTGAGTCAAGTCTGGGTGCCAAACCAAATTTTAAATAAAGTCTTGGAGTTTCCAGTGAACCCGAACATCCACAGGTCCAATCATTCCTACTCTACAGCCAATACAGGATTTAGTAATTGTGAGTCCAAAACTGCTGCCTATTGTAAAATGCAGTTTCTTCTTCAAAGAGCTTATCTTTTCTTTTCTTTTCTTTTCAAAATTCTTTTTATTTAATTTTCGTTGCAAAGTAATACAGAAAGGTAAACTAGGTAAGGTAGTCAAGAACTTACTATACAGTCAAGATCATACATTAATTCGAGTCTCGTACATCTGCATCTTTGGCGTAATTAGTAGCATAAACTGCAGGTTGGGGTCCTTGACCCAAAATTACAATAGGGAAATGTTTGTAGATATAACAATGTGGTAGAGAGACAGAGAGAAGGGAGAAGAACAAGAGGCAAAAACACAAAGGGTGATTGTAAAGAGGGGAAGAGAGAGGGCAGGTAAAAAAAGGGGGGGGGGAGGGGGTGTAGGTTTCGTCCATCCACAACTGATAAGGGTCCATCATGCTTCTTTTTAGTGGTTTCTTATGTTTTCAAGATGACGGTAATCTAGCCAAGGTTGCCAGGTTAATAAATGGGTAGTTTTATTATTATTAACCAAGGCCGCAATTTCAGCAACTTGATAGAGGGAGTGGGTTTTTTCCATCAGTTGGGGTAGTGTGGGTATGTTTGGGGTTTTCCAATAAAGCGGTATCAGTAGCTTCGCTGCTGTAAGTATATGTTGAGCTAGAAGCGACCCCGTTTTAATGTTAGGCCAGGTTGGGAAGTGTAATAGTGCCATTTCCGGTGTTAGGTGTAGAGGTCTTCCTATTACAGTTTGAATAAGTCTCTCAACCGTCTTCCAAAATACCTGTAAGTCTGGACAGTTCCACCATATATGAAAGTAGTCGGCTGTCTCTGCTCCACATCTCCAGCAGCCACTCGTAAGATCTGCATTCCATAGCCTAACTCGATCAGGGGTAATGTGCCATCTCGTGACTATTTTGAAAGAGGCCTCCTGAGCTCTCACACACTGAGAGGGGCCATGTGAGTATCTATAAATATGTCATGTCTGCGTTGGTGAAAACTTGTACCCTAGGTCGCGTTCCCAGTGGGCTATGTAGGCTCTGGTTGTGCTGATTTCGGGAGTTATCAATGATTGGTATATTTTTGAGAAGATCTGGCGCTGCTTCGACACTGAAGCACAGAGTTTCTCGAATGCCGTCAGCTCTCTCATTAGGTCTGATTTTTTTAGAAGCGGCAGGAGAATGTGGTACATGGCATTGTAATGGATAAAGTTTAGACGTGAGAGGCCGGGTCTAGTTCTAAGGTCAGTCAATGTGAGAATGGTACCTTCATGGTGTAGTTGGTCTACTGGGTAATCAAAGGATTTATCTTTTAAGTGTTGCTCCAGTAGGGCTCCGCCTCCCAAGTGGGCAAGTAGGTCTCTGAGAGTGGCCAGGGGGGTGAGGGTAGGCATAAGGTTCTCCCCCACCTCACGCCAAATTTTCATAGTAGCTCTAGTGTGTGGCTGGAGTTGGGAAATAAGTTTTCTGTCTGTGGAGTGTAGTAACATAATCGAGCGGAGGCTGTACGGCGCCAGTGATTCCTCTATCTTTAACCACTGTTTGTCTCTAGGTTGGCGCATGAAGTCCACTGTCCGGGTTAACTGTGCTGCTTTGTAATATGTTTTGATATCCGGAGCTCCCATACCCCCCAGAATTTTAGGGAGAGACAGTGTGCGATGGGAGATGCGGGGCTTTCTACCTTTCCACATGTAAGTGACAAACATGGAGTTGATTTTAGAGAGGAAGGAAGATGGGACTGTTATGGGCAGCATTTGAAACATGTAGTTGAATCTGGCAGAATCAGGCTCTTTAGGATGTTCTTTCTCCCCATCCAGGAAAGATAGCTATCCTTCCACGTTCGCATAATTGTTGTCGTGGATGTCAGGAGGGGTAATAAATTAAGTTTAAATAAGTCCTCCTGATTTCCGCTCAGCTTCACTCCTAAATATGTTATATATTGTTTAGGCCAGGTTAGAGGGTATAGTTGCTTTAGGCCATGGAGTGTGTAGGGGTCAATTTGAATTCCCAGTGCTTCAGATTTAGCAATGTTAATTTTGTAGTTGGACAGGTTGCCCTATCTCTCCATAAGGTCCATAAGAGCAGGGAGACCCCTCTTGGCATTCGTCAAGCATATCAGAAGGTCGTCCGCGAAGGCGGCGGTTTTATACTGATCTCCTGCAATAGTGACGCCTTCAATATCACGTCTATTTTGAGGGGTTCCATCACCATCACAAACAGCAATGGAGACAGTGGGCAGCCCTGCCTAGTTGCATTTACTATGGGAAAGGTGTCTGTGGCGGAGTCGTTTATCTTAATGCGGGCCGTTGGTAAGTTATACATTGCCATAATTGAGGCGATCAGGGAAGGTGGAAGGTTAAATCTTGTCTCTAATATCAGATGTAAGGAGAAAGGTGTATCACGGTCCGCGCTGCTGTGTCACAAAGTCACGGAGAAGACAGTGCTTCAATAAAACATCCTTTATTCTTCTTGTCCTACGCGTTTCGAAGCCACCTCTGAGCTCCTTCCTCAGGGATGTCCCTGAGGAAGGAGCTCAGAGGTGGCTTCGAAACGCGTAGGACAAGAAGAATAAAGGATGTTTTATTGAAGCACTGTCTTCTCCGTGACTTTGTGACACAGCAGCGCGGACCGTGATACACCTTTCTCCTTACATCTGATACCAGTTTTCCACGTCCTGTGGTAGGTAGAGGTCCAGCAGCAGCTGCATTTCTCGCACTTCAGCCGGTTGTGGGTTAACACAACCCAGCAAGGTGAGTGGCTAGTACACATCACCTTATACAAAAAGTGTCATTATTGATAAGGCACTATTCTGCGCCTCGCCTTGTCTCCTTGTGTTTACACAAAATCTTGTCTCTAGGAAGGTTAAGTCCACTCTGTCAAACGCCTTCTCCGCATCTGTTCCCAGTAGGACCAGTGGGATTTTGCGGGCTTTAGCAAATTGGATCAAATGTAAAACTTTATACGCGTTATCTCTCCCCTCCCTGCCTCCAACAAACCCCGTTTGGTTAGTAGAGATCAAGTGTGGAAGGAAGTCCGCCAATCTGCGTGCCATCATACCTGCCAGGAGCTTCAAGTCCACATTTAGCAAGGATATAGGCCGGTAGTTGCTGCACAGACTCGGATCCTTCCCCTCCTTATGTATCAAGGAGATCCTAGCCTCTAGCATTTGTTTAGGTAGGGGTTGTCCCGCCAGGGTGGCATTACAGACAGTTAAGAGGTGTGGTAGTAGCAGGGAGGAGAAGGTTTTATAGTAAAAAGTCGAAAACCCATCGGGGCCAGGTGTTTTACCTTTAGGACAGCGCGACAGAGTGGACTGGAGCTCGCGGAGCGTGAATGGTCTAGTCAGTATATTTTGGTCTTCTTCTGATAGTGTGGGGAGTTGTAGATCCTTCAAAAAAAGGTCTATGTCTCGATATCTCTGGTGTTTTTCTGCTTCTGTATCTGTGGGGCGTATATTGTATAGTCGTGTGTAATAGTCTAGGAAAGCTTGTTCTATTTGTGATTGATCGTGTGTGTCTACACCTCTGTTGTCTTTAATTGTATGTATGTACGTACGTGACTGTTTCTTACAAAGGTGGAAGAGTAACAATTTTGAGGCTTTGTCCCCGTGAGCATACATCTTAGTCCTCCACTTTTTATATATATTTGCCGAAGCAGTAGTTAGTAGGTCTTTAAGGCGTGTTCTCTTGGATACAAGTTTGTCGAGTGTGTCTTGGCTTTGTGATTTTTTGTGTTGGAGCTCCAATTCTGCAATCTCCTCATATAAGGTCTGGGTCTCTATATGTCTCCTCTTATTATGGTAAGACGCTATTGAAATTAGCTCCCCCCGGAGGACCGATTTGTGCGCTTCCCATAAGCACTGTGGGGACACCTCCCCAGTGTGATTGAGTTGGAAGAACTGTTGTAGTTTCTCCTGCAGTCGTGTCCGAACGTCAGGGGAGTTCAACAAGGTGTCATTTATTTGCCAGGTCCTATTAGGAGGTCGTTTACTTAATGTGGACATCACTGTCTTTACTACTGAATGGTCAGAGTAAACACTAGGTACTATTTCTGACTATTCAAGGGCAGGGAGCGCTCCCCTGGACACTATAATGTAATCCAGTCTATGGTGTGTTTTGTGTGGGTTAGAATAATAGGTGTAATCTCGCAATGATGGGTTCATGTATCTCCAGAAGTCTATCAACTGCATGGATTGCAATCGTGCCCGTAGTCTAGCCAGGTCCCTCCCACTTCAAAGAGCTTATCAATTGGGCTCCTAGAGTTTTCCCTCACTAAACTATCAATATTCAGAATCTGGAAAAGCACCAAAAACGCATGGGACTGTCACACATGCTTTTTGGCTATTAGGGCATACGTTTTTTAACATGGGGGCCTATGGGTGCGTTTTTTACATGCGTTTTTGAAAACGCAGGTCTCCAAAAACGCATGTGAAAAATGCTACTGTGACCCCAGCCTTAGATAATGTAGTAAATACGACAGGTGACTTAAGCAGAGTCAGGCTAGGGAGGGGCAGAACTGCCATCTTTAGTAGAAATTGTGTGGCAAATCTTGAAGCCATTTTACCCATTTTCCCAAGTGAAAATGTAAAATCTAGGGATTAGACAACATTTTTGTGGTAAGATTTTTTTTTTCTTCATCGCCCAATGGTATAAAGTTCGGTGTCTTACCTGTGGTATCAATATCATCACTGCTCCCATAGAAGAATTCATTGAGAGATGTAGTTTGTAAAATGGGAACTCTTTTGGGAGGGGTCCTCTTATTCTGGCACCTCTGGAGCTCTGCTAATCTAACGTGTACCTGCAAATCATAACAGCAAAGTCTACACTATAAAATGGCGCTCCTTCTCTTCTAGGGTTTTCACTGTGCTTCAAAAGTAGAATCCAATTACATGGAGGGAATTGGCGCACTCATGAGAAATTGCACAATAAATTGAGTGGTCCATTTTTTCCTATTAGACCTTATAAAAATTAAAAAGTTGGGACAAAAAGAACATTTTAGCAGTAAAAACATAATTATTCTTTCTTTACCACCCAATGGTATAAAATTATGTGATGTCAACAAGCACTTCAAGATGAATTCATAAAGGGGTGTAGTTTGTAAAGTGGAATCACTTAAGGGTATTCTCTATCATGTCTGCGGTTCTGCCATTAACAGCGGACCCTCAAACCATTCCAGCAAAATCTGCACTCCAATGTAGCGTTCCTTCTTTTCTGAGCTTTGTATTATTCCTCAACAGTAGTTTTTGGATCACACATGGGGTATTTTCATGCTCAGGAGAAATTGAACCATTAATTTCTGCTTTTATATTCTTTTGATAAGCAAGTATACTTTAATATGAGTTAATTTGCACACTTGAGTACTATGGGTATGAAATGGATGACAAAGGCTAGGGTCACACTCAGTGCTGGCCCTGCGGCAGCCGCATTGCGGTACAGCAGAGCTCAGCCTGTGGTAACCGCCAGCAGTAATGTTGGGTACTTCGGGCGAACGCAGCCCTTAGTTACCCGATATGTACCTTAGTTACTGGCCACACATAAAGCTGGCAGGACTGCGGTAATCCTAACCGGAGAAAAAAATGTTCAGGCACAGTTTTTCTCTGCGCTCAGGAATACCGCAGTCCGGCCAGCTTTGTGTGTGGCCAGTAACTATGGTATACACCGGGTAACTAAGGGCTGCGTTCATCCGAAGTACCCGATGTTACCTCTGGCGGTTACAGCAGGCTGAGCTCTGCTGTAACGGAATCCGGCAGGGCCAGCACTAAGTGTGACCCTAGCCAACGACCTGAAACATACGTCAAGATTTGCACAGAAATGGTTCAATAAGGCTAGGTCACACCAGTGTCAGCCATAAGGCTGTCAAATTCGTTTGAAACATAGACTTTGTCAGCCTGAGCGCATATTGTTAACGTAATATAATGCTGTGCTCAGGGTGCCTATACATCCCTATGGTTACCAGACACCTCGCACAGCCGCTGGCTCCTCACAAAAGGACTGGGTATGTGCTTTTGCTGAGCGCGTAGAAAACGCGGTTTGCTGCATTTTCCTGTGCGCTCAGCAAAAGCACATATCTGGTCCTTCAGAGTGAGGCTGCCAGCTGCGCTTTTTTACCAGTAACCATAGGGATGTATATGCAGCCTAAGCACAGCGTTACATCTGTTAATTCTATGCGCTCAGACTGAAATATTCTAAGTTTTAAACAGATTCGTCAGCTTAACGGCTGATGCTGGGGTGACCCTAGCCTAACATTGATGGAGAGATGCTGGATGGCCCCACAGTCCCAAGACCTCAGCCCAATCAAAGACTTGTGGGTAGAGTACAAATAAAAGCTGTATACATACTCACCCAACTTGACCAGTATGTACCAATATTGGGAATATGTAGAAGAGACTTGGGATCAGATTTCAATCAAGACGTGCTTGAATCTGATCGAGAACATGCCCAGAAGGATTCTGCCAGTGTTTAAAGCCAAAGGTGAATTAGAAAATACTGACAATTTGATAGAAACTTGTTCAGAATTTTTGGAGCAAAATAGTGACATGACAAGAATCTTCATTACTAATCTTATGCTAAATAGTTGCAAGCCAAATTTATGCATGATAAGATATAGCCAAGATGATTGTCTATAAATGTAAGTTCTCTCACAAACTATTCTGCAGTGGAGGTGAGTTATGGAGCCTGAAAGTCAACAGTTCAAGATATTCTTACAGTAACTGTCATCTTTCTCTGGTCACTACCATTAGATAGATGCGGGCTGGATGAGTGTATAATGAAGCCAGGTCCTCCCAGCTATAAACAGGCTCAGTGCTTGAGCCCGTCCATTCACCCTTGCGGACATATGTTTTCTTAAGGGGTTAAACGTTTTCAAATCACTTACAAATTCCTGATTTTCATCTACTAAACAACTGTCTGTAAAATTAAGAATGAAAAACACTGAACATTACACCACTGTGGTGTCCGATGGCGGTATTTATGTGGTGGTAGGTTGAGTAGTTGATCTTTATCTATGTGCACTGTCAACAATGGACACAGCTTGACTCTCTCACTCCTACACAAGGTTTCAGCTGCCACCACTACAATTTCAACATTTTGTGCTGTACATTAAAACACTTTCCCCAGCAGGACTTGTAAGCAGACATAAAGAAATTAATTGTAGGTATTATTGTCTTTTTAAACATGCATTTACTATGAAAGTCCACGTCAATCCTACTTTTATTGCTTATATTTCATGTTTAGCTCACAGCTACTAGTAAATTGTTTCAAGGGGGACATACGCAATGTTTGTGCCATTCAAAATGTATAAGGTCCTTGAACATATTGGGCTATATTAAGTTCTAATTTTGTTGATTTTCTTTAATGAGGCTGTAACGAGTGATGAAACAGTGAAATTTTGTTATGTGAAATGTTCATGGAGGTCAGTTGACTGTCCAGGAGTCAAAAATTTACTAAAAATGAAAAAGTAGTACACTACTCTGGCGTCCTCTGGCAGGGGCTCATGACATTTTTTCTATGTTGGTTCTCAGATGTTGCAATGTAATACATGTAGTGGTCTATTCATTATAACTATTTCTTTTAAAAAATGAGATTGTAACAAAACTTTCACAAACATTTCATTTTTTTGCTAAAATAGTGTTTATTTTTCAGCATTACAGTATTATTGAATTATATTATTTTACATAGTGCATCCCTTATAAAGTGTATTTTTTAACTTTCAAATAATTTTTTAAAAGTGTATATGTCATTGAATTTCACAATGTAAACTGTATAGATGACTTTAAGAAACTCGTACACTTGATGAGAATCAAAATGGTTGTATATATGTCAAAATGGCGGTACATGGAGCTGTGAGAAACTAGCTAGATTTTGGGAGGATGTGCAGATGATTATCAAAAGGGTAACAAACACCCATCAAACCCTCGGGCCGGAATCATTCTTGCTTCAACATTCTGACCTCCTGTTTCAAGTTATAAAATATCCCTGTTGTGTTTCATGGTTATGGCTGCGAGGGCATGTAACCCACTGTGTTGGAGATCTCCTTCTCCTCCGGGCGTCAGTTTATGGGTCACTAAGATAAATATACTGATGTTGATGGATGACCTGACAGCTTCCATCGGGAATAAATATAAGGAATTTTTCGGCACTTAGTACCAGTGAAGCAAGTTCAAGGATTCTCCAGAATACAGTGGTTTGCTTGCTCAGGATTCTATCCATTAAACAGATGGGCTGCTTGGCTATCCCTGTTGGGGTATACTTCCCTTCTTCCCCCACTTCCCCTCTCTACCTCTTCCTTTACCCTTATTTCTGGTACTGCTCTCCCTTTTTCCTAATCTTTCTTCTGCTCTCTATTCTCTTTACTTTGCTTGTCTCTATAAGCTTCAAACAATAATATTAAAACTTACCAACTTCATACCGTTTTACGTTATATTAGGTAACAACTATTTGAAGTGGCCTTGTATTGGAGATGTTAGAAGAGTACTGACATGTGCTATGCTTTTTCTTTGAAATACAACATGTACCTATTTGTTTTTGTGTGATATCGTTATTGATGAAGTTGTTAAATAAAAAATGTAAAAAAAAATAGCTGTATATTCCTTTTAGAAAGGTATTGACCTCTGCTCACTTAGCGGGATGGATAGTTCCTGCGGTCAGCCATGGTAAGTGGATGGATAATGAATACACTTGGACTCATGAGCTCCCAAGACTATTTAGCTGGACCCATCAAACGATCATTTTGATATCAGAGATATATAGCAATTCTGATATGGTTTTTCAAAGTAAGTACAGTACAGACTAAAAGTTTGGACACACCTTCTCATTCAAAGAGTTTTCTGTATTTTCATGACTATGAAAATTGTAGATTCACACTGAAGGCATCAAAACTATGAATTAACACATGTGGAATTATATACTTAACAAAAAAGTGTGAAACAACTGAAAATATGTCTTATATTCTAGATTTCTTCAAAGTAGCCACCTTTTGCTTTGATTACTGCTTTGCACATTCTTGGCATTCTCTTGATGAGCTTCAAGAGGTAGTCACCGGAAATGGTATTTCCAACAGTCTTGAAGGAGTTCCCAGAGATGCTTAGTGCTTGTTGGCCATTTTGCCTTCACTCTGCAGTCCAGCTCACCCCAAACCATCTCAATTGGGTTCAGGTCTGGTGACTGTGGAGGCCAGGTCATCTGACGTAGCACCCCATCACCATCACACCTCGTCCTCCATGCTTCACGGTGGGAACCAGGCATGTAGAGTCCATCCGTTCACCTTTTCTGCATCGCACAAAGACACATGGTTGGAACCAAAGATCTCAAATTTGGACTCATTAGAACAAAGCACAGATTTGCACTGGTCTAATGTCCAATCCTTGTGTTCTTTAGCCCAAACAAGTCTCTTTTGCTTGTTGCCTGTCCTTAGCAGTGGTTTCCTAGCAGCTATTTTTCTATGAAGGCCTGCTGCACAAAGTCTCCTCTTAACAGTTGTTGTAGAGATGTGTCTGCTGCTAGAACTCTGTGTGGCATTGACCTGGTCTCTAATCTGAGCTGCTGTTAACCTGTGATTTCTGAGGCTGGTAACTCGGATGAACTTATCCTCCGCAGCAGAGGTGACTCTTGGTCTTCCTTTCCTGGGGCGGTCCTCATGTGAGCCAGTTTCTTTGTAGCGCTTGATGGTTTTTGCAACTGCACTTGGGGACACTTTCAAAGTTTTCCCAATATTTCAGACTGACGGACCTTCATTTCTTAGTGTATGTGCACACTGGTAGGTTTAGCAGCTTCCACAACGCCAGTAAACCGCTGTTTATTTAGCTGGAGTCTAGAGTCCAGAGCCCTGGACTCTCCGGCGGTTTTCCTGTGTTTTCCAGCGGTTTTTAGAGCGTTTTTAGCAGCGGTTGAACAGCGGTTACAGTCGGTTTTACAGGCGGTTTTCATAGCGGTTTTTTGAGCGGTTTTCTATGGAGGATTTGTTCATGTGAAGGATAGAGATTGTAAATAAAGTACGTGTCATTTGAACAACCCCTTGGGAAAAAAAAAACAATTTCCTGTCACATGATCTTCATGATCTCTTTCCCCAAAAAAGGATTAGCAGACGCTTCGTGTGCATCCTTTGTCCAAGGCAGAGAATCATGTCACTCACCAGAGTACGAACTTGGCGGCGGGTCCACAAACAAGTGCTGCTTTTGCTCATTTTGCAGCAGCTCATCGATCATGAAGAGGAGGAAAATGAGGTAAGCAATATGTTTATCTGTCCATAAACTGAAAAACATGTAAACTTTGCACTTTTATGAGCATATGTTTTGTACGTGATAACAGTTTTTAATTTCTTCGATTATAAACAGGTGGAGGAAACCCCACGAATGTGGGTACATCCCCTCCTGACGGAGCGGGGTCAGAAGGGACACTTTACACAATTGTACCAAGACTTGAGAAGGTAAGTCAAAATTATATTAATGTTAAGCAAATTAGTTTGAAACACCCCAACAGAGTTGTCAAAAACCTTATACTTATTTTCTGTTTTTTTCCCTTTTGTTTAGATACCCTGAAAAATTTGTGGGATTCTGCAGACTGAGCATCAATGCGTTTGATAATCTGCTGGAGATGTTGCGTGGAAAACTAACCTACCAAAACACCAGGATGCGGCCTGCGATCCATGCCGAACAACGTCTGCTTATTACGTTGAGGTCAGTGTTGCATATAACCATCTACTACATAATCGCGAGGGATACTATTTTCCGTCCAGGGCGGCGCTGCATCCGTCCTCATGTGGATACGAGTTTGCCTCAGTATCCACACAACACGGCGCATGCGCACACCCCCGGACATTGCCCTCCACCGACTCGCCGCCCTCACCCCACTATCCCCCTACCCTGTCGCTGTTCTCCCCATCCCCGACCCACATCCACCCGCGGCCAGCCCCCATCCACTAACCCGCGCCGCTTCCCTGCAACGCTCCTCAAGGTCCCACACCCGCAACCTGCAGCCCCTCCCCACCACACTCCCCGCACACGTCCGCCGCCAGACACAACCCCCACCTCCCCCTGTCCGGGCCGCCATGTCAGTATCCCCGCACCTCACCCCCATATCTCCTCCCCCCCCCCAGTCGATCACTTACCTCTCTTCCAAGGCATTTGTTCGGTCCAGGTGCACTCCTCTGTTTGGCCCAGGCGTCCTCTTGCTTCAGCCCGCCGGTCTTCTCCCTCCCGATGCATAATGGCCTAGGTACATTTGTCATGTTTTATAATTGTGTTTTTTTTTTTTTTTTTCAGATTTCTGGCCACGGGGGAAAGTTTTTCCTCGCTACATCTCCAGTTCCGGGTGGGCAAAAGCACCATTTCCCAAATTGTTAAGGTGACGTGCGCTGTGATCTGGGAGCACTTGCAGCCCATTGTGATGCCTTCTCCAAACGAGGAGACTTGGTTGCAGGTCGCAGCAGGCTTTCAGTCTGTGGCCAACTTCCCGAACTGCATAGGTGCCGTTGATGGCAAACATATCCGTGTGAGAAAGCCTCCGCGATCAGGATCACGTTTCTTTAATTATAAGAAATATTTTTCCGTGGTCCTGATGGCGGTGGCCGATGCTCACTACCGATTTGTTGCCATTGATGTGGGTGCCTATGGCAGTACCGGGGATTCTCGTGTGTTGAGAAACTCACAAATTGGTATACAAGTGCTTCAACATCACAACACGTTACCTGCCGATAACCCTTTGCCCGGTTCCACGCATCCAGTCCCCTACGTAATGGTAGCGGATGAAGCTTTTCCCCTGATGCCTAACCTGCTGCGACCATACCCACGTAGGGGACTGGATGATCGGCGCAGGATTTTTAATTATCGGCTAAGCCGGGCACGCCGAGTCGTGGAATGCACCTTCGGGATCATGACTAGTCAGTGGAGGGTCATGCATTCAGCTCTTCAACTGAATCCAAGCACAGTTGATGTTGTTGTTAAGGCATGCTGCGTGTTGCACAACTTTCTGCGTGATAATTCAAATGAAAACGTCGAAACTTTGCAGCGCCTACGATCCCTTAACACCATCAATTGGGTTACTGGACGGCCTGAAAATTTGGCTTTGGCTGTGAGAGACAGCTGTGCGGACTATTTCATGACCCCTGAAGGTGCCGTGCCCTGGCAATACTCTTCCAGCCATGTTGCCCACCCATCCGGAATATAGTTTTACAACTTTGCAGGTATTAAGGACCTTTTCTCTTCTTGCAGAGATTACCCACAGTTCTAATATCACCTGCGCCTTTGTATCGTCATTCCTTTCCACTATATGTAACCACTCTTGTCTTGAATCCTTGCCAGTTTTCCTTTATATAGCTGTATTGTAATATTTTCTTTCCAAAAATTGATACAGTCCATTTCTCAAAAAAAGGATTGTTGGAAAATCAAAATTAAAAAAAAATAATTCAAAATATGTACCTTAATAAAAGTTTGGTTTATCATACTATGGTATGTGTGAATTATTTTACATAATAAAGCTAAGAGTATATGTGAACATACAAATTCCAAAGTGTGTAGGCATGCATTATGTTAGCAAATATCGATCGTCTGCACAATACTGGTGTTAGGTACTATACACGCTAGCTACCAACAATGCTGATTGTGTAGACCTAAGACTGTGCACGTGCACGATGTCTTAGCACAAATCTCTATTCTTAATTTTTAGGCGCATACAAACTTAATATGTGTGTTGCGTAAATGTGGGTGCATGTACATTAACCAAGGCAAGGTTTAACAATAGAACCGCTTTATTTTAATCGCAAATAACATGTGACCCTTTATGATTTTTTATTTTCAGTAAAACATACAAAAAAATAGCAACAGCTTACATCTAGTCACCCTTTTAGTCCAAATTTGTGAAAGACCGACTCCCATAATCACCACCAAATAAACTTTGACTTGCCATTTCAATACTTGCAGAACTATCATCAGACAACTGTGAGGTGAATGATGTGTAGTTCTGCAAGTGTTGACCTTGTGTGGGACGAAATGTATTGGGCTCACTTTGCAGAGGCGCCGTTGGACATTGTCTGTCCTGGCCGCCAGACACAACTGGTCTGGGGTTCTGTCCATGAAATAATTGGTAGAGACCAAGCATAACGGTTGGTACATCTGGAACGGGGTCTTTACCCTGGTAGATGTTTAGAAGTCCATAGAGAACTGGCATTAATGCGGCGTACCGCTCAGGTGGCATCTTTCTTAAGCAGCATGCAACATGTGCTCCAACGTGATCAAACTCGTCATCATTGCCGGCCTTCTGCAAAAATGTGAGTGCCTCATTCGCAAAGGATGGGACATTGCCGCGACCAGCATTGCTTCGGGGTACACGTCTGCCACTCGTTGTTAATCTGGGTGTTGTAGAGCCCGTCTCAAAAGAAGAAGTGCGAGTTGCACTTGAGGCAGAATTCTCACTGAATGTGCCAGTTGCTCCCAAATCTTGACCTTCAACATCCGGAGTGGATGTTCCCGAGGAGGAAACACCTATGCCAACATCCTGGATTGAGGGGGTCCCAGGTTCCGTAGCAATCTGCCCACTCTCGGCTCCATGTTGTTCAGATGAAGGAGGCGTAGGAGGAATGTTCCCTTGAGTTCTAGACATTAAAATAAATAGTTAAACAAATATTAAGATGACATAGTTTACCTTGTGACAACGACTAACTTCAATTTTACCACTAACAACTGTTAAAAAATATAGACTAGTGTCTAAGGTGTTGTAACAGCGCTTGAATAGTGTGGTAAAATGCTCTTTACCACAAAACAGCCTGAGTACGAAGGGAGTAATGCTATGTTGAGCGTGATGACAGTCACTTCAGGGTAAGTTCAATGATCAAGGGGTGCCTGCATACACTGTGGCTCTGCCTGTCACTGAGGGGGCTGCCATTATCGCATAGTGAACGTCTCACTCTGGCGCTGTGATGGGCAGAGTGAGGCGTGCATATGCCAGTAGCCGCACCATGTGACGTGGCGCTCAATCAGCAACCCCCACCCATACCTGTCTCCACCATCCTCGTACAGGCCCATGCAAACACCCAAAGACACATTTCCATGATCACAACGGCTTGTAAGCCGAGTATGGTACTTTTCTGTCCACATTTTTGGACTAACGTTTGAATAGCGTTTTACCCAACTATATATGGTATGTTTTCTGAAGTTATGCCAAAAATACTTACGGACGCAAATTTCTACCGGTGAGAGTAAATTGTAGCTCATGGTAGTAAGGGCATTTCCTGGCAGGCGGTGCAGACCCACTTTTCTCACATTTTGTGATGAATTTTTGGAAAGCATCTCTGACCGATTTCCATCGGCTTTTTAGGTCTTTTTCTACCCCAAAAAAATAAAACAAAAAATTTATTTCTGTATTGGAAAACAATTGGTCATTTCCTTGATTCTGTGAAATAGGTCATTTACCTATTTTATTTTGAAGATCACGATCAGCCTCTGGGAATAGTGGGTAAAGTTCACGGCACAGGGAGTTCCACGACTGGGCCTTAAGGATCCTGTCACTGTAGGATTCACATCCCTGGTCCCATATTTCTGGCCGGGCTTCGATCTAAAAGTCAACAACAAAGATGATTACTTCAATATGCGTCCCCATGTATACATTGCAGCCCTCCAGCATTATACACTCCTGATCTCCCAATGTATACATTGCAGCCCTCCAGCATTATACAGTCCAGCTCTCGCAATGTATACATTGCAGCCCTCCAGCATTATACAGTCCAGCTCTCGCAATGTATACATTGCAGCCCTCCAGCATTATACAGTCCAGCTCTCGCAATGTATACATTGCAGCCCTCCAGCATTATACAGTCCAGCTCTCGCAATGTATACATTGCAGCCCTCCAGCATTATACAGTCCAGCTCTCGCAATGTATACATTGCAGCCCTCCAGCATTATACAGTCCAGCTCTCGCAATGTATACATTGCAGCCCTCCAGCATTATACAGTCCAGCTCTCCCAATGTATACATTGCAGCCCTCCAGCATTATACAGTCCAGCTCTCCTAATGTATACATTGCAGCCCTCTAGCATTATACAGTCCAGCTCTCGCAATGTATACATTGCAGCCCTCCAGCATTATACAGTCCAGCTCTCCTAATGTATACATTGCAGCCCTCCAGCACAGTCTAGCTCTCCACAAGTCTACATTGCAGCCCTCCAGCATTATACACTCCTGATCTGATTACCAGAAGCAGAAGACGGGGCACTGGGATCTCCATCCTGCGATACCACTCCATGTTGCTTGCTTCTTGTTCTTCTGTTTTTCTTCCTGCTTCCTGTCTCTGGACCTCCCACTTTTCTGCTTCTACAGGCGGATGGGCGTTTAGCGGCGGTTTACAGGCGGCTGTGCACAGCCCCATTGCTAATGCTGCATGACTTTTCTGCCACTGAACGCTGCTAAACCTGGCGGTAAAAGAATCATGTTGGATGCCGCTATTCCGCCATAAATCCGCTCATCCGCCGGCGAAACCGACAGTCAAAACCGACACTGTGTGCACAGCGTTTTCACAATCCCATAGGTTTACATGAAAGCTCATATGCTGCTTACGATTTACATAAATTTGCATAAAAATGCTGCTAATCCGCCGGCGAATTTCGCTGAAAAACCGACACTAATCCTCCCAGTGTGCACATACACTAAAAGTAATGATGGCCACTCGGTTTTCTTAGCTGCTTTTTTCTTGCCATAACACAAATTCTTACAGTCTAACAGTCTATTCAGTAGGACTATCAGCTGTGTATCCCCCAGACTTGTGCACAACACAACTGATGGTCCTAACCCCATTTATAAGGCAAGAAATCCCACTTACAGAAAACTCTTAGAATGAGAAGGGGTGTCCAAACCTTTGGTCTGTACTGTATATTAATCTCATCAGGTCGAAGCTTGACTAATCCGCCTTTCTCCTTGCTATTCCTCTACTCCTCCCCTCTGCAAATCCCTCCATTGGCTCCCAATTCACCAGCGTATCCAATCCAATACTAACATTGAATTACAAAGCCGTCCCCCCATATATCTCTGAACTAATCACCCGATATCATCCAACACATAATCTTCGATCTTCCCAAGACCTCCTCCTTTCCTCCACATTTGTATGTTCCTCATCTAACCTCCTGCAAGACTTTGCCTGAGCATCCCCTATTCTCTGGAATTCTGCACCCCAAAACGTCCGACTGTCCCTTACACTCAGAAACTTTAAGCGGAACCTGAAAATCCATCTCTTCAGAACAGCCTTCAGCCTGCAATGACCACGGTGCCACCTTACCACCACTGAACCCAGTGCTCCACCACCACTGGACCTGGTGCTCCACCATCATTGGAACCGGTGCCCCAACACCACCACCAGAGCAGACCCAACCTACTGTCACTCTCCCCATTTCCCTGTAGAATGTAAGCCCGCAAGGGCAGGGTCCCCTCTCTCCTATGTATCAGTCTGTCACTGTTAGCTTGTTCATTATATTTTTAACTTTTTTGTATGTAACCCTTTCTTATCTACGGCACCATGGAATCAATAGTGCCCTATAAATAAAAAAATAAATAATAATAATAATAATAATGATAATATTAATAATAATAAAGTGCTATTTATTGATGAATGCAGTTTTATTTTAAAACTAGGGAATGGATGTGCTTTAAATTACTATATTCTCCAGTAACAAAGGCAATTACATGCACATTACATTTTAGGGCTGACCTGTTTTTGTTTTGTTTTTTATAAGACCAAACAGCTCTTCTCCATAGGAGAACCATTAGAAAATATTTGGCGCCATAAAGTTCAATAATTAAGACCCTGGAACCATTCTACGATCACCTGCATAATCCTGATTCAAGATAAAAAGAAATTTGAGGAATCTTGCTAGGAACTCTATGCCAATGCTGAAAATTTCCCACGTTTTTTACTGTGATTTTTCCCACCCTAAGAAAACATCAAGTTAACATCTCCATGGCTTTCACCACCACGTCAACTATAGTGGTGGTTTACTCAGGCTTGTCCTGAGCAGCAGTGGGAAGTAAACATCTACTAGACATCCCAGGCAGTGTGCTTCCGCCTGGATATGAGGTCCCTGTTTCGGGTCTCACAGACCAGGTGATTTTCCAATGCTTCTATGTGTTTTAATGGCACAGAAAAATGGATGACAAGTATGACTTTCTAATGTCCCGTCAGTAATCATCAGTGCTGCTGCTTCATCATTCCTCATGTCAATCACTCTGGAATGAATAACTAGATGGACTTTGTTAACGATCTGATGTACTTCTATATCAAATACATTGATGGGTTCATCAACCACTGCAAAACTGTGTTACTCAAGTATACTTTCTTTCCCCACGTTACATGGACACTTGTGCTTTGGTTAAAGTCTCCATAATAGCGATACCTATCTTGTGCTGTCTCAGCAGGGCCTCCACTGTATAATCCCTTTAAGACACCTTCGTGGTTCAGAGTGTCCAGTGATTCTCACCTCAATATGGCACAGTGCCACCACTCAAATCTAGGTTAGAAGCTCTAGGAGAATACAGAAGAGTCTTCCTTTTGTTCCAGGGGTCGACTCAGGACAACCTGTTCACACACTCACAAGTGAGGAGGCTGAAAGGTGTCAATTGCAGGGGGTCATCAAGGAACGGCAAACAAGTAATGTTATGCATTATGCTAGAAATGTGCTGTTGTTAATTCTCCCCTTCTTCCAAGACCCATAACTGTTTTATTTCTCCATCAATATAGCCATATATGGGCTTCATTTTTATGGATCGAGTTGAAATGAAATAATTTATTTTACAGTATACTGCACTGGAAAATGGTAAAAATAAGTTCCAAGTGCAGTGAAGTTGCAAATAAAAAGTGCAAATTATTTATTATTTTTTTTTTTTAATTTACTATGTTTATTATATGTCAAAATTGAACTGGCAGTATGATGCCTCAGGTCACTACTAGTGTATAGATACTAAATATGTATAGTTTTAAAAAAAAAAATCAATTTTGGTGCCATTTTCTAAGAATCATGTTTTTATTTTTGAGGATTGGGGGCTAAGTGAAGGCTTATTTTTCATGCTCTGAGCTAATGTTTTTACTGATGATATTTGGTTGGATGTGATGTTTTGATTGCCTCTTTTTGCTTTTAAGTGCAATTTTGCAGCAGGCAAAAACAAAAACAATAATCCTGGCATTTTTAATTTTTTTTTGTTATGCTGCTTAGTTTGTCCCCCAAAAACAAGCAGACACACAGCTCCATCAGTGAAGAAGCAAAAAAGTTATAGCTCTCAGAATACCTCAATGCAAAACCAATTCTTTTTTATATAAAGGTTTTTATGGTGTGAAAGGGGCAAAACATAAAAATCCTATAAATGTGGTTTTGCTGTAAATGTACCAACCTGAAGAATAAAACTGTCTTATCACTTTTAAGACACAGTGAACGGTGTAAAAAATAACAAAAAAAATCCTGAATTTCTATTTCTTCTTGACACTGCGGTATAGAAAGCGAACAAAAAAAAAAACTTGACTCAAATTGCCACCAAATTAAACTCCAACTCAACCTACAAAAAACAAGCCCTCATATGACTTTGTTAGAAGAAAAATAAAAACTATAGCCTTCAAAATTTGGTGATGCAAAAAACCTTTATTTTGTTAAAAAGTGTTTTTAGAGTGTGATAGTAGCCAAACCTAAAAAAAAATAAAACACTATATAAATCTGGTATCACTGTGATCATGCTGACCTGAGGGATAAAGCCACTTAATCACCTATACCAAATGGAGAATTTAGCAAAAATAGTAATAAAGCCAATTCTTCAACTGCTGCTGATTTGTTTATTCTGCCTCACAAAGATCACAGTAAGTCTCGGCTCACGTTTATCCTGTACTATATGCTGAGAGCTTATGACATGCCCTCTTCAGGGCTGGGGTACTGGAGAACCAAACATCAGTTGTTCTTCACTCTCGGTTCTTTTTATGGGGATAGACGGGGGCCTGACGGTGTAATTTAATAACAGGGGGAAATGACAGGGATGACAGGGAAAATGGGTATTTGTGACGCCTCCTGCATTGTGCAGCCAAGGGCGGCTGCTGCTGCTTCAGGACCTCTTTGAACATTGACCAGCAGCTTGGATGGTTTCGCTGTCTGCAAGTGGAGCGTGGTCCCCAGGGCAGCGGGATGGAGGAGTCAGTTCGTACCTTGGCAGACGTTTGTTAGGTCATCAGCACCCCAGTGTCTCATACGACCTCTTCGGCCAGTGGTTGTCGCTAAGAAAAGTCTCACACACCACAGCTGGAGTTCTGCTACTTTTACTCAGTTGTTTCAGCATGGCCGCCGGGTGCTTCCCTTTCCAACCTCTGGTTCAACGTTACCTCCAGAACTGGGACAGTGCAGTCAAGACTCTGTTGGAATTCCTTTCTCTCTCTCTTACGAGGTGTTTCTTTCTCTGGTGGTCCCTCAGCGCTATAAGCTTGTCTGTACACTCCTCTCAGCGCCACTGCACATGGAGCTCAGGTACCGACAGCCATGGGTGCTCAGTTATACCCCTTCTGGGTACTGCTCCCTAGTTTGTCCACCTTCTCTAAGTTGTGTCGGGTGTTCGGCCGCAGCTCCCCTTAGGAACTCGGGGTCTCCAGTTGAACGGTTTGGGCATACAGCTTCTGTGCTGTGTTCAGGGCCGGTTCCTTGTGTCATCCACCAGCCCCGCTGTACTCTCGCCAGATACGGGTATATGGGGATCTACATCTCGTTCTGTACTCGAAGGGCTCTGTTCTTCCTTCATGCCTGTTGGTCTTTCCCTACTGGGGCGAGCGTGGTCGTGCTCCAGCAGCCGGGGTCCTAAGTGTTGTGTCTGTATGTGTGAAGCTCAACTGCACCATCCTAGCACCTGGAGAGCAGAGGCACTACTCTCCCTCTAATGGAGGAGTGCAGTACCTCTGGTGGCAGCCTACCCGGTAGGGCGCCACACTTATGTAAAGGTTTAAATGTAAATCCATGAAAAACATGATTCAGACAAAATTTTCAATGGAAAATTCACTGTAATGAGGCAGAGGGAGTCACTTTGAACTAACATGCGCTCTGGCGGTGCCCGTCTTTTTAGACATGCACAAAAGTGCAGTCAACCACAGTTTTGTGCACTTCTGAAAACAAGGAGACTGCTAAACAGAGAGCAAACAGAGTCCAGAGTAACTCTGCTGCTTCATTAGTGAATAAATCCATGGGGGGTTTCACCTGAATCACGTATTTTAGAGATATATCTGGGAACTTGAATGCTCAGCATAGACCACGGGATAAATATGAACTCATACAAAATGATCTGTAGTCCAAATTGCTTTCTGTATGTGTAATCGCTGTTGCTGGTGTCCTCCCTACCTCCATCCCTCAGGAGGCTGAACAAGAGAGGGCTGGAGGTGGCACAGAGAGGGCTGGAGGCAGGGAGGACACCAGCTACAGTGATGACTCATTACTGAGTAAGTCCCTCCAGACTTGTTATCTATACACTTTCTAAAGTCTTTTTGACAACTTACAGGGGGCTAGAGACATGGGGGACCTTTCTCTAAATGCAGCAGACATGCTGCATTCAGTTAGCATAGCACCTGGGGGGTGACAGGTCCTCTTTAATTTTCCTTTTCATGGCTCAACATTCGAAAATTCTGTGAAAACACTTGACTGGTCAGGGTGCTCACCACAAATCTAGATAAGTTTCTTGAGGTGTCTAATTTTTAAAATGGGGTCAGTTGTGGGGGTTTCATCTGTTTAGGCACATAAGTGGTTCACCAAATACATAATGGTGTCAGGTAGCGATTATAGACAATCTTGTGTTTCAAAAGTCAAATGTCACTCTTTCCCTTCTGGTTGCTGCCGTGTGCCCACACAGTAGTTTACCACCACATATGGGGTATTGGCATACTCAGGAGTAATTGCAGAACAAATTTTGGGGTCAATTATCTCCTGTTACCCTTGTGATAATGCAAAATTTGGGGCTAAATTAAAATTTTTGAGCAAAGAATAACATTTTCATTTTTTCTTTCCCCATTGCTTTAGTTCCTGGGAAACACCTGAAGTGTTAATAAACTTATTGGATGTAGTTTTGATCAGTTTGAGGGATGCAGTTTTTAGAATGGTGTCACTTTTAGGTGTTTTCTGTCATATAGGCCTCTCAAAGTTACTTCAAACTAATGTGCTCCCTAAAATGATGGTTTTGTAAATTTTGTTGCAGAATCAGATATTTATGATAATCTTTAAACCCTTCTAACTTACGAACAAAAAAAATATTAAAAAAATTGTGCTGATATAAAGTAGACATGTAGGAAATGTTATTTATTAACTATTTTGTGTGACATAAATCTCTGGTTTAAGGGCATAAAAATGTAAAGTTTTAAAATTGTTACATTTTCAAAATTTTCGCTAAATTTCCAATATTTTCACAAATGAATGCAAAAAGTAATGTACTAAATTTACCACTAACATAAAGTCCTATATGTCATGAAAAAAATCTCTGAATAACTGGGATATCCTGAAGTGTTCCAGAGTTGTCACCCCATAAAGTGACACTGCTCAAAATAAAAAAAAAATAAATAAAATGGCCAGGTTAGGAAGTTGAAAATAGTTTTGGGGTGAGGAGGTTAAACATTACATGGGGTTAATCAGAATCTCTGCAAATCTGGTTAGCTGTGTAAATCGGTTTAAATGTGATTGGCTAGTTGTAAACACAACTATATACTCAATTATAATATACTTGTGTCGAGCCCACTGGGACGAGGGTACTCGGTACCGGACCGTGTCTGCTGCGGGGGAAGTCACGGGTGGTCCTGGTCTGGTCCGTTTCCCGGGCCCTGGCAAATAAAAGGGGTGTATTTACAGGGGATTGTCAGTCGTGATGCCTCCCACCATATGCGGCCAGTGATAGGGCCGCCGCTGCTGCAGAACCTCCGGGGATGATGGAATGGCAGCTTAGGTGTAATAGTTCCAGTGGGTAGAACTGTATTCCCCGGGGCAGTGATGGTATAGTCTATAATGGATATGAATGGTGAAGACGGGGTTAAAGGACACACACTCACGTTTAGTAGTCAAAGGTGCAATTCTCCTCTTCTCCTGATGCTGCAGCTTCTTCTAATCCGTGTGCAGAGCTGACAGGCTGGTAGCTCTGCAGATGGGAGCTCTCTGTTACTGAATGTAGGGCAAAGGTTGCAATCAATACACAGACTCACAGTTTTGCTGTTTTCCAAAGCTTTACTGCAGATGTTGTTGCAGGTTATAGTCCACGGAGTCTGTAATGGGGCTAAGCTCTCTTCCCACCCTGTCTGAGTCGTCAGCTTCCTCGTGTTACGCTGTGTGTGTGTCCTAGCTGTTGCGTCTAGCTAAGCTGCTGGGACTTCTCACTCTTTCTCTGTGTTCTGCTGGTACCACTTGGCTAGGCAACTTGAGTCCTCTGTGCTGTGCTGACCCCTTCGTGTTGCTTTGCACTGGTACTAGGGGCATCTAGAGATCCCACTGTTCCTGGATTCACTGTGCTGTGGGTGCCAGACACAGTACCGGATCCGGTGTCCGTTCCGTGCGCTCTTCTGGGGCAAGTGAAAGTATCACTCCAGCTCCCAGACGTGTTCCTCTGTCTGTAGTTCTCCTGTTCCTCTGACCCTTGCTGGGCCTGCACTAATTTCTGCACTAACTTGTGCTCTTCACAGCACTGCACCGTGCTGCACGGTCTGAGCTCTCCCTCATGAGCAGGAGTATTTAAGGGAGCAGGTGGTGCTCCCCCTCCTGGCCCAGAGGTGCTAGTGTTTGTCAGTGTGTAGTGGGGAGAGAACCTATGTGGTGTTATTGTGGCATATTAACCCATGGGGTGCTACATTCCCCCTTAGTTAAATACAGTACTCCGGGACTGTAGAAAAACAAGTAACAAACAGTTAAACACAATATTGACATAGACTTAAAAGTGAAAAAATACAAAAATCACTAGAATGTGAAAAAGAGTCCAAAAAGTCAAAAAGCAGTCTTTCTGGGGGTTTAGTCTATTGCCTCCGGGCTGATACATGTATTCACAAAAGAGTTCTTACCACAACCAGTCCGTGGTATGTATGGTCCATAAATGAATAAGGAGAAAAGTTCAAAGTTCATACAGGATAGTCTCTGTAGGTACTGGGCTTTTTTTTTTTTTATGTTGCAACAACTATATACATTTGTCCACGGGCGTTTCTGCTTAGGAGGTCTGGATTCGCTACACCACCCCCAGGCACTTTCTTTCCCTAACTTAATATACATGGGGGGTCAATCCAGTTCCTCCACCCTCTTGGACACAGTCTACCAGGTTCAATTTACTTTACTTTACATTTAAACAAACATATTTACATTACACATTTTTATGACATTTTACTCTCTGTACCTAACTGGTAACTGCCCTTGGGTACTACGCTCTGATCTGCGTAAAACGGGTATACTGCTTGCACGTGGGCTGCTAGTGCTAATGGGTATGTACCTACGTGTTGTGCTTGGTACTATGACAGATGGTGATCTGACTGCAGGACTGGCAAGTTCACTAGGATCAGGAATTTGTTCTTCCTCTTCAGATTCTACTTCCAGTTCTTCCAGTTCTTCAAGTCTTGGGTCTTCTTCAGGTAACACAGGTTCTGGTAACATGGGTTCTGGTTTTGGTTCCACCATTGAAGGGAATGCAATCATTGGGACGACAACTGCTCCATGGTAATTTGGCCATGTTTTAGGGAAATCTCCTAGTACCGTGTGGAATACTTCTTCTTTTTCTTGGATAGGTTGGACCTGTACGAGTTCTACGACTTCAGGTGTCTGCAGTGTTTCAGGACACAATTTAAGCTGATCACGAGATACGACTGCTGAAGTTCTTCCTTCATCTTTACTTATCAAACAGGTTTTAACATTGTCTAGATTAGATGGTAAGACTGTGTATGGGACGGTTTCCCACTGATTATCCAGTTTGTTAGTGCGTCTCTTTCTCTTGAGCACTTGATCACCTTCCTGTAACGGCATTGCTTGAGCATGTTTGTTAAAAGTCTTCTCTTGTCTTGCTCTTGCTTGCTGTAAGTTTCTTTCTACGCATTCTTGGACTTGTTGATACTGTTTCTGACGTTTGGTATCCCAATCTGATTCTTCTTCTACTTCTGTATCTGGTTTTACAATTCCCATTTCTAGATCAATTGGTAGCTTACCGGGTCTTGCACGCATAAGGTAGGCTGGAGTGCAGTTTATAGAACTCACGGGTACATGGTTGTATAAGTCTACCAAATCAGGTAATTTATCTGGCCACTGGTTTCTTTCTGATTCTGGTATGGTCTTTAACAGTTCAATTACAATATGATTCATCTTCTCGCATAAACCATTTGTTTGAGGATGATACGTTGTTGTGCGAATCTTCTTACAACCGTACATATTGAAGAATTCCTTGAATAGTTCTGATTCAAAAGCTGGACCTTGGTCTGCAAGGACTTGTTCTGGGTAACCATGTGGTCTACAGAAATGTGTCTGGAAGGCTTTTGCTGCCGTCTTTGCTGTTAGATCTTTAACAGGTACCACCACTAAGAAGCGTGAGTAATGGTCCACGATGGTTAAGGCATAGACATAGCCTGACCAGCTTGGTGACAACTTGACGTGATCTAATGCGACTAGCTAGAGTGGCTGCTTGGTTACTATTGGTTGAAGCGGAGCTTTCTGTGGATCTTTCCTTCTGAGGTTGCATGCGGCACATACTCTACACCAACGTTCAATGGATCTTCTCATGCCAACCCAATAGAATCTTTCTCTCAGGATTGCTTCTAACTTCTTCCATCCGAAATGACCTGCGCCGTCATGATAAGCTTCTAAGACCATCTGAGTGGCTCGCTTGGGCACGATTATCTGCCAGACCAGTTCATGCGTTTTAGGATTGGTATGCGTTCTGCAGAGCTTCCCTTGATGCAGGAACAACTTGCCTCTATCTTTCCATAGCTGTATAGCTTCAGCTGGGGCATTCTGATCAGGGCGTGCACGTTGTTGCGTAAGCAATTCTTTCACTAGCTTCGGCCCATCCGTAGTGTCTTAACGGGTTAAGATTTACTTCCTGCTTTCTTTGGTAGGCGCCGGGTTGATAATCTTGTACCTTTGAACGATAAAAGGCCGGTAGTTCAATCTCTTCCAACTCTTCCGGTTCCTCTTCCACGTCTTTCAGGTGCGGCATCCGTGACAAGGCATCTGCGTTCCCGTTGTTGCGTCCTGCCCTGTATTTGATGACAAAGTTGTAATTGGATAGCCGGGCTATCCATCGCTTCTCCAGAGCTCCTAGTTTCGCTGTATCCAGGTGAGTCAACGGGTTGTTATCCGTGTAGATGGTGAACTCTGCACCTGCCAAGTAATGTTTAAAACGTTCAGTCACAGCGCAAACTACTGCCAGTAGCTCTAACTTAAAGGAGCTATAGTTCTCGGGATTTCTTTCTGTAGGCCGGAGCTTCCTGCTTGCAAAGGCAATAACTCTTTCTTTGCCTCCTTGCTTCTGTGACAATACTGCTCCCAGTCCCACGCTGCTGGCATCCATGTATAGAATGAAGAGTTGATGGTAATCAGGGTAGGCCAGGATCTCTTCTCCCGTCAATGCACTTTTCAGCTTGTTGAAGGAATCTTCTCTTTCCTCATCCCACCGTGTCAGGAAATTACAGGATGAAGACTTCTTCGATCGTCCCACCAGAATGTCTTGCAGAGGAGCTGCTAGCTTCGTGAATCCTCTGATAAATCTTCTATAATAGCCTACCAGGCCCAGGAATTGCCTCACTTCTTTCACGTTCGTAGGTCTTGGCCAATCCCTTATCACTGTGACTTCATCAGGATCCGGTGCTACTCCCTCTGAACTCACGAAATGTCCCAGGTACTGTACCTTTGGTTTGAGAAGGTGACACTTGGATGGCTTGATCTTCATGCCATATTTGGACAAAGCTTCGAACACTTCTGCCAGGTCTTGTAGATGTTGCTCATACGTCTTGGAATAGACTATGACGTCATCTAAGTACAGGAGGACAGTTTCAAAGTTCTTGTGTCCTAAGCAGCTCTCCATCAGACTTTGGAAGGTCCCGGGTGCGTTGCAGAGTCCGAACGGCATACAATTAAACTCACAGAGGCCCATCGGCGTAATAAACGCTGTCTTCTCCTTGTCGGCCTTGGCCACAGGAACCTGCCAGTACCCACTAGTCAGATCAAGGGTGGAAAAGTAGCTAGCAGATTTTAATGCAGATAATGACTCCTCAATCCTAGGTAATGGGTATGCGACCTTATGTGTGATGCAATTAATCTGCCGGTAATCTACGCACATTCTCATGGTCCCATCCTTCTTTTTAACTAACACTAGAGGTGCTGCCCAGGGGCTACAACTGTCTCTTATTACCCCTGCAGATTTCATTTCTCTGAGCATGTCTTTGGTGGTTTGGTAGTGAGCTGGTGGTAAGGGTCTATACCTCTCTTTTATAGGCTGATGGTTACCTGTGGGTATAGTGTGCTCTACCCCTTTAATCTGCCCAAAGTCTAACGGGTGTTTACTGAATATTTGCTCATATTCTTTCACTACCCTGTATACTCCATGCTTGTGACGGGGAGGTGTAGAACTGGTACCTACATGCAACTTTTGGCACCAATCCTCCAGCTTCTCCTCTGAGCCATTGTCATCCGCCTGAAATGACGGGTTCAAGGGCTCGGCGGCTGTGATGTTATTGTTATCAACCGTGTATAACTTAGCCATGGTAGCATACTTAGGTAATGTGACCTCGTCTTCTCCGCAGTTCAATAGGCGTAATGGCACTCTTCCCCTGTGTACGTCAACTACTCCTCTAGCAGTGAGTATGGTCGGTCTACTGTCTGAGTACACGGGTTCTACCAGGGCCTGATAGTCTTGCCCTTTAATGCCTATTGCGGCTCTGCACCACACCAACATTTCAGTTTTGGGAGGTATTACAATGGGTATTGGATCACTTACTCGTACACTGCCGATCTCACCTCTTGAGATTTCTACCTGCTGCTTCAACAACAAGGCTTTGATCTCTTTGTGCAGAAGCCTCTGTTGTCCAGTTCCGGCAGTCTCGGCGATTTGCTGCAAGACACTTAACACTTCGGAAAAACATTTCTCAATTACATTCATTCCTATCAGCATCACTGGTTCACGTTCTCGCCGGTTAACATCTATGATTATAATACATTGTAAAGCGCTGCGGAATATGTTGGCGCTATATAAATAAAGTATTATTATTATTATTATTAGAATACCCTGGTTCTGCAATTCTACCTTCCCAACCTGAATATTCAACTCTCTAAACCCGACCTTTGGTACTAACTGTCTATTACTAGCCCATACATCAAAGTTAAAGTCATCTGGCGCATTAGTAATGTCTGAATCAGCCCAGTACATGTGGGATGGATGTTATTTGGGACCCGGTATCTAGCAAGGCACTAAAGGGGATGCCATCCAACACAATAGGGATCACCGGTTTTCCTCCCACGAATTTGTCATACCAGACTGAAGGGCCTTGAGGGTTCATTCCTGGGGAGCGGCCCGCCTGCCCAGGGCATCGTCGTTTAAAGGACACTCACGAGCAAGATGGCCTGGCTTCTGGCAACGGCGGCAAATGGGGCTGTCCATCTGGTTGGTAGCGATCGCTGGGTCGTCCTCTTGCTACTGGGTATCTCCTGGGCCTCATCCACGGGACATCCTCTCTGCTGGTCGCCAACTCGATCTTGGGTGCAGGCTTTGACTCTCGCAGTTCCTTGACGACCTTGGCCATGGAGATCACGGTGTCTGTCAGGGCATCTAGCTTTTGGTTGAGGGCAGCATTAGAAATCAGTTCTCCAGTCTCAGCAGCAGTTGCTGACATAGCAGATGTCGCTGGCGCTGCTGGCTGCTGAGGTGCTGCTGCAGTGTCTGGGACAGTTGATAGCTCCCGTGGCTCTTCTAGCTGCTGCAAATGGATAGCTCTATCTTTCAGCTCAGTAAATGTCATGTCAGGGTTCTGCAGCAGTATCATGCTTAACTGTCCTCAGTGTGTCCTCATCCCCGCCGGATGTCGTCAGCACCAAGGGAGGAGGCTGAATTCGCGCCAATGCAAGGTACCGCCCCCTCTCTTTCCCGCGCACTACGCGCTTCAAGATAGCGGATTTTCAAAAATACAGTTCAGATGGCGCAGTTCAAAAACTCACATCAAGCACGGCACACACTGCCCATTTTAACGGGCACGGTAGATCCTGTTCGTAACGCCAGGTTTGTCGAGCCCACTGGGACGAGGGTACTCGGTACCGGACCGTGTCTGCTGCGGGGGAAGTCACGGGTGGTCCTGGTCTGGTCCGTTTCCTGGGCCCTGGCAAATAAAAGGGGTGTATTTACAGGGGATTGTCAGTCGTGACACCACCCACCATATGCGGCCAGTGATGGGGCCGCCGCTGCTGCAGAACCTCCGGGGATGATGGAATGGCAGCTTAGGTGTAATAGTTCCAGTGGGTAGAACTGTATTCCCCGGGGCAGTGATGGTATAGTCTATAATGGATATGAATGGTGAAGACGGGGTTAAAGGACACACACTCACGTTTAGTAGTCAAAGGTGCAATTCTCCTCTTCTCCTGATGCTGCAGCTTCTTCTTATCCGTGTGCAGAGCTGACAGGCTGGTAGCTCTGCAGATGGGAGCTCTCTGTTACTGAATGTAGGGCAAAGGTTGCAATCAATACACAGACTCACAGTTTTGCTGTTTTCCAAAGCTTTACTGCAGATGTTGTTGCAGGTTATAGTCCACAGAGTCTGTAATGGGGCTAAGCTCTCTTCCCACCCTGTCCGGGTCGTCAGCTTCCTCGTGTTGCGCTGTGTGTGTGTCCTGGCTGTTGCGTCTAGCTAAGCTGCTGGGACTTCTCACTCTTTCTCTGTGTTCTGCTGGTACCACTTGGCTAGGCAACTTGAGTCCTCTGTGCTGTGCTGACCCCTTCGTGTTGCTTTGCACTGGTACTAGGGGCATCTAGAGATCCCACTGTTCCTGGATTCACTGTACTGTGGGTGCCAGACACAGTACCGGATCCGGTGTCCGTTCCGTGCGCTCTTCTGGGGCAAGTGAAACTATCACTCCAGCTCCCAGACGTGTTCCTCTGTCTGTAGTTCTCCTGTTCCTCCGACCCTTGCTGGGCCTGCACTAAGTTCTGCACTAACTTGTGCTCTTCACAGCACTGCACCGTGCTGCACGGTCTGAGCTCACCCTCATGAGCAGGAGTATTTAAGGGAGTAGGTGGTGCGCCCCCTCCTGGCCCAGAGGTGCTAGTGTTTGTCAGTGTGTAGTGGGGAGACATCTTATGTGGTGTTATTGTGGCATATTAACCCATGGGGTGCCACACTTGCACGAGTCTCACATGACTCACCCGGAACGACTGCCGTCTCTCTGAATGTCAGTTGCATAGAAACACATGCAGCTGACGTACTTCTTTACAGAGAGACGACGGCCATTTTCCTTGGTATAACTTTTTAAAATGTCAAAATAATGTCACCCCTGACATTTTAAAAGGGGTGTGTAGACTTTTTGTCTCCACCGGGGATTGTAAGCCAACTCCTCACAAAAGGGCAAAATGGTTTAGAAAGAATTTCCTGTTGAAACATTATTTGGATTATTATTGTGTTGTGCTAAATCGAGAATTCAGCATCAGGATTTCTGAAATGCTTTGAAATATTACTTGCAACCATTCATTATCGGTCAGAGCATCTAATTATCTATGTGTCTATTTACACCTTTACATTTAATTAAGCCTGCTTGTTTTGCATTCAGTTAAAGCCAATAAAGCGTATGACGAAACATGAGAATGATTGCTCGGACATTTATCTATTTCTTACTTCCTTTTTCATGCATGTTTAATTTTACCACCCAGCAGATTTGCTGACCTTGATGTACGCAGGATGGTTTGATTGATGAGTAGGTTAGTATGTAACCTTTTATAAGTAACATTTAGCTGTCAACTTAGGTTTTACCCTGTGTGAAGCCATGAGAGCTGGCTAGAAACATTGCTCAGTGCATTGCTCACAACAGCGAAAACATTGGCCAAGATTTTGCAGTATTCTTTTAGTTTGAGCTGGGGGAATGGTGTAATGGGGACAAGTTCTAGTCTTTGGCTGTATCGTATATTCTAAAGAAACTGCAATAAATGAGCTATGCTCTTATAAAGAATAGAGTATGATAAATATTCTTAATGTAAAAAATAACTCCACCCTTCATTAGGTTAAGTTGTCAAGATGGCCAAGTTCACATCTATGCGCCCCTGCGTTTGCCTGCTTTGCGCTAGCGCAAGTGCAAGCGCAGGTGCTATCACAGGCAAGCGCAGGCAAGCGCATCAGCGCATAGATGCACAGCCCTTGCCCTCGCTTGCGCTCGCGTCGCCATTACCTGCTATGGGCGAGCGCAGGAGACCGCATCCCAGAAGCGCAAGTGTGACAGTTCCTCTGTCACAGCACATGAACTAGTCCAGACGCACCCGGAAACATCACATTGCGCATTTCCGGTGTGTCCGGACTAGCGCATTTGCTGTGACAGAGGAGCTGTCACACTTGCGCTTCCGGGATGCGGTCTCTTGCGCTCGTCCATAGCAGGTAATGGTGAATCACCCAAGAGCCTATGGGAACTCGGGTGTCTGGGCCCTGCAGTGGTTGGGATGTCACTGGTGGCCTGCCCAGACCCATGGGCAACTTAAAAAGTTGGGGAATGGTAATAAAGAGTTTAAAAGTTTGTTGTGATGCCACCTGTGGCTTTTGGTGATTGCACCAGCGCTGCGTTGGGCCTCCAGGGATGAAGCTGAGCTGAGATCAGCTGACGTACGGTGCTCCACAGAGCATGCGTACCGCTGACCCAGAAGTCGCACTATGGAGTACCGGAAATTACACGTTTGGCATCATTCCCACAACTCAGTTGACGGACGAGCCAGGCGGGGTAGCGCGCATTAACATGTAAACATCACGCCCATCGGGGTGTGATATAAAACAAAGGAGGCGGCAACGCAGACATTGTTGAGGAGAGCGATAGGATCAAATACTTAATTAACCTTAAGACATAAGGACATGGGAGAAACGATCCATAGAGTGTTATATTTTACATTGCATAAGCTTAATTGTGACTTAAACATGGCTGCCATTTCCTGTTTCATCACACCATGCCATGGTATGTAAGATGGGGCTTGGACCTATGACTACATCCTGTATACAATAAGAAGTTCCTGGAGGAAGCTGAATTCCATAGAAGGACTGACCAATCACAGAATGGACACATCATCTGGACATACTCGATCAAGACCACACTCCCTGATGACCTCATGGATCCGCCCATGAACTAACCCACTGACCAATGAATACATCTGAGTAGGGCTGGCCAAGCCCCTTACTGAGGAAAACCTTATGTCTCTTAAAATAAACCACATTTGGGATTGCACTTTGGAATGACCAAGGAGAGTGTACATCTGATTCTGTGCATCTGATGTCATACTTTCATCGCCGGCACTTGGTCTATATGAATTAGGATAGGAGCAGCAACTTGTTAATATTATAAAATATTAATCTATAACAACATTAGGACGCCGCCCAGGTGGGCTAGCAACAGTAGTCTACTATTCTAATTAGTGAGTATAAAAAAACTTTTATTAAACCATCAAAGGTCAGATTTAGGGCAGAAAGGGATAGTTAGAGCAGTAATAGGAAGATGCAGGGACAGGTAGTGATAGGCTGGGAGTAGTGATGGGTGAGTCCTAAATTACTCGGAATCGCTTGACTCTAGCGAGTCCGAGCCCGGGACTCGCTACTCGTTGCGAGTCTAGCGAGTCCAATGTTAATGAATGGGGAAGCGAGTAATAGCGAGTAGTGTGCGATTTACAAATCACAGATGTGTCTCGGAAGCTTCAGCCTGAAGCAATCCTAGTTTTGTCAGAGACTCTGACAAAACTAGGATTGCCATTGATTTGCATTGGACTCGTTTACTTTGCAAGTAATCGCTGGGAAACTCGCACAGATAAGAGTCCGGCTGTCTCCTCTGTGCTGGCTGTTGCAGCTCCAGGGTCCTAGAGCCCGGCTGCTGCGTGATGTAGCAGAGCTGAGATTGTTCTCAGTCTGCTCATTCCCTGTGCATAGACATCTATATCTATGCACAGGGGATGTAGCAGAGAGGACATCGCGTTTTGGACTGCGTCGGACGGAAGAGGATTTTTTAAATTAAAGATGGAGTCCCTAATGGCTTTTTTTTTATTTCTAATAAAAAATTTTCTCTGTGTTGTGTTTTTTTAACCCTTTATTGGAGATTCTTAGTGGCTGGGTCAAACGTGGCCTGACATTAAGAATCACGGGCTTAATACCAGCTTGTATAACAAAGCTGGTATTAACCCCTTTATTACCCAGTGTGCCACCGCCATCAGGGCCGCTGGAAGAGCGGAGTTCAGCGCCAGAGGATGGCGCTTCAATGAACGCGCTATCTTCTGGGGCGGCTGCGGGCTGCAATTTGCAGCGGGGGGTGCCCAGAAAGCTTGGGCATCCCTGCGCTGCGGATTCCAGCCCCCAGCTGCTTAGCTGTACCTGCACTAATGCAGTGGGAAAAAAAAGTAGTCACCAATTGTGCAAGTTCTCTCACTTGGCTTGTAATTGACATCATAGGTAGATCTCAACTATGAGAGACAAAATGAAAAAACAAATCCTTAAATCACATTGTCTGATTTGGAAAGAATTTTTTTTTTCAAATTTTGGTGGAAAATAAGTATTTAGTCAATAACAAAAGTTAATCTCAATACTTTGCAACATATCCTTTGTTGCAATGACAGAGGTCAAACGTCTTCTATAACTCTTCACAAGGTTGGCACATACTGTTGCTGGTATGTTGGCCCATTCCTCCATGCAGATCTCCTCTAGAGCAGTGATGTTTTGGGGCTGTTGCTGGGCAACACAGACTTTCAACTTCTCCAAATGTTTTCTATAGGGTTTAGATCTGGAGACTGGTTAGGGCACTCCAAAACCTTGAAATGCTTATTATGAAGCCACTCCTTTTTTGCCCTGGCAGTGTGCTTGGGATTATTGTCATGCTGAAAGACCCAGCCATGATTCATCTTCAGTGCCCTTGCTGATGGAAGGAGGTTTGGACTCAAAATCTAACGATACATGGCCTCATTCATTCTTTCATTCTTGGCAGAGAAACAGCCCCAAAGCATGATGTTGCCACCCCCATGCTTCACAGTAGGTGTGGTGTTCTTTGGTTGCAAGTCAGCAGTCTTTCTCCTCCAGATACGACGAGTTGTGTTTGTACCAAAAAGTTCTACTTTGGTTTCATCTGACCATATGACATTCTCCCAATACTCTTCTGGATCATCCAAATGTTCTCTAGCAGACTTAAGACAGGCCTGGACATGTAATGGCTTAAGCCGGGGGACATGTCTGGCACTGCAGGATCTAAGTCCCTCGTGGTGTAGTGTGTTACTGATGGTAGCCTGTGTAGCCATCTCTCTGCAGGTCATTCACTAGGTCCCCCTGTGTGGTTCTGGGATTTTTGCTCACTGTTCTTGAGATCATTTTGACCCCATGGGGTGTGATCTTGCGTGGAGCCCCAGATCAAGGGAGATTATCATTAGTCTTGTATGTCTTCCATTTTCTAATTATTGCTCTCACAGTTGATTTCTTCACACCATGCTGCTTGCCTATCGCAGATTCAGTCTTCCTAGCCTGGTGCAGGGCTACAATTTTGTTTCTGGTGTCCTCCAACAGCTCTTTGGTCTTCACCATAGTGGAGTTTGGAGTATGACTGTTTGAGGCTGCAGACAGGTGTCTTTTATACTGGTAACAAGTTCAAACAGGTGCCAGTACTACAAGTAATGAGTGGAGACCAGAGGAGCCTCTTAAAAAGGAAGTTACAGGTCTGTGACAGCCAGAAATCTTGCTTGTTTGTAGGTGACCAAATACTTATTTTCCACCAAAATTTAAAAAAATTCCTTCCCAAATCAGACAATGTGAATTTCAGGATTTGTTTTGTCATTTTGTCTCTCATAGTTGAGGTCTACCTATGATGTCCATTACAGGACTCTCTCATCTTTTAAAGTAGGAGAACATGCACAATTGGTGACTGACTAAATACTTTTTTTCCCCATTGTGTGTATGACAACCAAGCACAGACACCATCGAGATTGTGAAAATGCAGTCTAATTGCAACGGCCAATTAAAGATGCTCTTACAGAGCATGAATATCTGTGATTGGCTGTTGTGGAGTCAGTGAAGTGAATATGAAGAAAACTTAATAGGTGGGACCGGAAGTGAGTGAGAGGAAGCGCAGGAGAGTGGACTGGAAGCAAGCCGAGGGAGACAGGTTAGATGATCTGTGTGTGCCTGTCTGTGTTTGGCAGCTTTTGGACACCTTTGAAGATGCTTTCTTTGTGCTAAATGTTGCCTGCCTATAATTTCAATGGTGTTAAGTAAATTTTTTGTCGAACAATTCGATGAACACCCCGGATTCAGGGAACGCAGCCGAAATCGAACCCTGAGGTGTTCGCTCATTTCTAGTGCTTAGTTTATCCTATTAGTTTGTATTGATAGACTTCCTTTAAATTAAAATTCCCTACCTTGTTGCTGCTTTATTCTCTGTGTAACATCTTCACCTCTCTTGCTGTTCTATTAGTTCTGACATAGATTTACGTAAGCCTCCTCTTCTCCATTCCTATTACCCAGATCAGAGTGTGGAAAGGGGTAAAGAATCCAAGTATTTTTGAAGAGAAAATAGAAAGGCTTAAGGTAGGGATGCTTAGGAGAAATTAACATGTACTTATCTTGATCAAGAGTGTTAATGTACCATTACATGGCACGACATTGGAACGATGTCGGCAACGATCTCGTGGGCGCGCGGTGGTTTCCGACATCGTTTTGACATCGTTGATGAGATGTCACACGTCTAGATATCGTGGACGACGCACCAATGATGTTGTGTGCAGTTATCGTTCGCTCAACCCAGCAAACGATACCTGCCTATTTCTGTGAATGGGTGAAGTCGTAAACGACATCGCTATAGTGGTGTCACACACAACGATACAGCAGGTTGAAAGTTCGTGGATCGTTTGGTTTGAGAACATGTTGATAAACCTGTCAACTCCGATCCAATGATTTATGGTTGTCGTATCGTGCTGTTACACGCAACGACGCATTTACGATGTCATTTCAACGTCGTTCAAACCGTGACTTTTAAGAGATGTCATTAATGATGTCGTGCCGTGTAACGGTACCTTAAGTATAACAGGTCATGGGGTTTCAGATGCTCCCAAATCCAGGAGCCTGGTAGGAGCGGGCTAAAAAGTTAAATTGGCTCATATGAAAATACTATTAAAGACCTGTGATTATGGGGCCCCTCTTGGTTATTTGCATTAGGGCCATCAAGATTCAAGTTGTGCCAATGATGCTGATTGCTTACACCCAAAGAATTGATGGACAGACAGAGCATCAGCACTGGATTAACCTTGGAAAAATAAGAGCTGAGTAGTATTTATTTTGTACAGAAGATCTGTAACTTTTTTAAAATAAATGTTAGTGACCCGTTTATTGATATATTCCAATACACCTTGTTAAAGGAGGACACAACAAAGAGATTGATCAGTCCTATTCTGCTATTATTTTTGTAAAAAAAAGGTATTTCCTAGTGCATTATTTCATCAGCGTGACATTAAAATACTGACTAGTGCATGTATAAAATGAAGCCTGGGAACCTTCAGACTTCATCTGAAGAACTTAGTTATAAATCATATGGTCTGGTGCCTCCAGACAAATGTGTTCTTCATTCTATTATTACATAAAGGTAATCCTGCAACATACTTTGTCATGGTTATATTCATGCTTAAGATGTGCAAGTTATTGATAATTTAGTGAAGCATTTTAAATGCATAAGACGCGAATAAGTGTAGGGTTTCCTGGAGTGAGAAGAACAACTGCTCCAGCTGTCATAGTAGATGTCACTTGTACATGAAGTCACAGGAAAATGGATTATAAAAACAAGGAGTTCAACATTAAAGGATGACGGTCTTCAGAAGTAAAAGTCCAGTTTCAGGTAGATTGTAAATGACCCCAGTTGTATCCCGGGGCTTCTACTATATAGTTTTAGAGTAGTTTATCATATTCCTCCCTGTTGACTATGAATATTGGTGTAAAAAAATCATCTTGGAAAAGCAATCGTTAAAAATTTTTAATTAAAAAACATTTTGAACAAGCAACGTTATTGGAAACAAATCATCTGATACACGTATGATAAACCATTGGTGTACTAAATCATTCCTGTTGAGCGGAAATACAGTATAAATGAAAATCAAGGCACAAAAAAAATGAATAAAAAAATAGGCTCCTAGCATGTAGATTGAGTTAGAATAGGGCAGACCTTTCAACTTATAAAGACAAAGAACATGTATTGTGGTATTTACACAGTGATTTTGCACCTATTGAAGCCTTTACATGTTCTCACCCACTTGGATATTATTTTTATAGCAAACAAAAACTATGATTCCCCCACAGTACACCACACCCACACACAAGATGATGACAACATAGTGGCCTCCTTCAAAGTATGATGCCCCCAAAATGTTCCAAACCAGTATATTGATACTACAGTGCCCACAAAACAGTATGATGTCTATTTAGTTTTGCCAAACACATTTTGGGTCCCCCACAGTGAATCCATGGTACTATGCACCTACAGTCTCCCCACCCCCACAAAGTGTAAAGCCCATTTATACCCACTACAGACAGTATGATGCTCCAACAGCCTCCTAAACAGTATAATTCCTCCATACAGTATGATGTCCTCACTCCTCCCCCCACACAGTACAATGACCTTTCATAAAATAAAAAATTATAAACTATTCACTAGCACTATTCCTCAAATATGCTGCTTCACTTTGTGCAATGCAGTGTGTGAACAGTGGCAAAATCTAGTATTGTCATTGCAGTTGCCAATCACCATGGGACGCAAAAGACTTTGTGTGTGTGCTCCTAATTAAAATCCGTAAGATCTTGTATATATGTATCAGAGGGACCCCGGAGTCAGACATGTATAAGAAACAGCTCATTTTGTCTCAATGCACAGTTTTTTTTTTACATCTTTGCTGCAAACTTAAATAGGCAATTCAATGTAACATCATTGGTCAACTTATCTTTTGCCATTAATATATATGCATAGTATTGGGTTCACATAAGCAACTTTGCACACTGTTCAAAGTCTGTATAGGTCTTAGGTTTCACATTGAAATATTCCTTATGTTAGTTCTTAAACAAAGAAACTATTTATGTCCTTATCTACTTATATAATCTACTTATATAATCGGGAGTTTGGGATTCGGGCACTGTAGCCGAATCCCAAAATCCTTTGCGGCACTGCGAGCGATGACGCAATAGCGTCATCGCGAGCCGCAGCCGCACTAGCTGACACCGCCGCCATCCTGCCAACCGTCGGCCCCGCCGCCAGCGATGACGCAATAGCATCATCGCGGCCTCCGCGAGGTCGACGCTACCCCTCGCCGCTCTCTCACCGCTGGGCCTCAGTGTCACCATGCTGGTGGAGTAGCGGTGTAAGGGCTGTGGGCGGGTGCCGGGAGCCAGTGACATCGTCCTGTGGGTGGCGGTGGCGGCCAATGGGAGTGAGCGGGGCGTGTCATGCTGCAAACCCTCACACGCCCCGCTCACTCCCATTGGCCGCCCCCACCGCCGGCGCCCCTGCAAGCAGATTGGGCGCTGTGTTGTAAACACAGGACGCCCATCCCATTGGCCAGGACTCGGCGTTCATTGGCCAGGACAGAGCGCCCAATCCGCTCCTTCCCTCAGGTCACTGATCCCTCTCTGCAGCCCTCACCCCGCCGCACAGGACAATGATGTGTGACTGGGGCTGCGATCAGCCCCAGCACGCAGCCACGTCCTGCCGCCGAGCGGTGATGTCGCTGCTCCAGCCGCATTTCTCCTCACCCCTCCAGCTGCATCTCTTCCTCACTCCTCCAGCGGACCTCTCCTCACCCCTCCAGCCGGACCTCTCCTCACCCCTCCAGCCGGACCTCTCCTCAACCCTCCAACTGGACCTCTCCTCACCCCTCTACCCTCACCTCTCCTCAATCCTCCATCCGCACCTCTCCTCACCCCTCCATCCGCACCTTTCCTCACCCCTCCACCCTCACCTCTCTTCATCCTCCCCCCTCACCTCTCCTCACCCCTCTATCCTCACCTCTCCTCACCCCTCCAGCCTCACCTCGCTTCACCCCTCCACCCCCACCTCCCTTCACCCCTCCAGCCTCTGCTCTCCTCACCCCTCCAGCTCTGCTCTCTCACCCCTCCAGCTGGACTCTACTCACCCCTCCAGCTGGACCTCTCCTCACCCCTCGAGCTCTGCTTCCTTCACCCTCCAGCTCGGACCTCTCCTCACCCTCCAGTGAACCTCTCCTCAACCCCTCAGCAGACCTCACCTCACCCCTCCAGTCGGACCTCTCTCACCCCTCCAGCCTGACCTCTTATCCTCCACCCCACCTTCCTCACCCTCAGCTCTGCTCTCCTCCACCTCAGCCGGACCTCTCCCTCCCCCTCCAGCCGGACCTCTCCTCACCCCTCCAGCTGACCTCTCTTCACCCTCCACCCCCACCTCTCTTCACCCCTTCAGCCTTGCTCTCCTCACCTTCCAGCCGGACCTCTTTTCACCCCTCCAGCCTCTGCTCTCCTCACCCTCCAGCTGGACCTCTCCTCACTCCTCCATCCGCACCTCTCCTCACCCCTTCAGCCGGGCCTCTCCTCACCCTCCAGCCGAACCTCTCCTCACCCTACTAGCCGGACCTCTCCTCACCCCTCCAGCTGGACCTCTCCTCACCCCTCCACCCTCACTCTCCTCACCCTTCCACGCCTCACCTCTCTTCATCACCCTCCACCCCCACCTTCCTTCACCCCTCCAGCCTCTCCCTCTCCTCACCCCTCCAGCTGGACCTCTCTCACACCCTCCACCGACCTCTCCTCACTCCTCCAGCCTGACCTCTCTTCACCCCTCCACCCCCACCTCTCTTCACCCCTCCAGCCTTGCTCTCCTCACCCCTCCAGCCGTGCCTCTCTTCACTCCTCCAGCCTCTGCTCTCCTCACCCTTCCAGCTGGACCTCTCCTCACCCCTCCAGGCTCACCTATCCTCACCCCTCCAGCGGACCTCTCCTCACTCCTCCATTTGCACCTCTCCTCACCCCTCCAGCCGAACCTCTCCTCACCCCTCCAGCCTCTGCTCTCCTCACCCCTCCATCCGCACCTCTCCTCACCCCTCCAGCCGCACCTTTCTCCTCACCCCTCCAGCCTCTGCTCTCCTCACCACTCCAGCTGGACCTCTTCTCACCCCTCCAGCCGGACCTCCCCTCACCCCTCAGCCGGACTCTCTCTTCACCCCTCCAGCCTCTGCTCTCCTCACCCCTCCAGCCGGACCTCTCTTCACCCCTCCAGCCTCTGCTCATCTCACCTCTCCAGCCGGACCTCTCCTTACCCCTCCAGCCGGACCTTTCCTCACCCCTCCAGCCAGACCTCTCCTCACCCTCCCACCCTCACCTCTCCTCACCCCTCCAGCCTCACCTCTCTTCACCCCTCCACCTCCACCTTCCTTCACCCCTCCAGCCTCTGCTCTCCTCACCCCTCCAGCCGGACCTCTTCTCACCCCTCCAGCCGGATCTCTCTCTCACCCCTCAGCCTGACCTCTCTTCACCCCCCACCCCCACCTCTCTTCACCCCTCCAGCCTTGCTCTTCTCACCCCTCCAGCCGGACCTCTCTTCACCCTCCAGCCTCTGCTCTCCTCACCCTCCATCCAGACCTCTCCTCACCCCTCCAGCCTCACCTCTCCTCACCCCTCCAGCTGGACCTCTCCTCACCACTCCAGCCGACCTCTCCTCACCCCTACAGCCGGACCTATCCTCACCCTCCATCCGCACCTCTCCTCACCCTCCAGCCTAACCTCTCCTCACCCCTCCATCCTCACCTCTCCTCACCCCTCCAGCCTCACCTTTTCCTTCACCCATCCAGCCGAACCTCTCCTCACCCTCCAGCCCGACCTCTCCTCACCACTCCAGCCCGACCTCTCCTCACCCCTCCATCCGGACCTCTCTTCACCCCTCCAGCCTCTGCTCTCCTCACACTTCCAGCTGGACCTCTCCTCACCCCTCCAGCCATACCTCTCCTCACCCTCCAGCCGAACCTCTCCTCACCCCTCCAGCCGGACCTTCCTCACCCCTCCAGCCAGACCTCTCCTCACCCCTCCAACCTCACCTCTCCTCATCCCTCCAGCCTCACCTCTCTTCACCCCTCCACCCCACCTTCCTTCACCCCTCCAGCCTCTGCTCTCCTCACCCCTCCAGCCGGACCTCTCTTCACCCCTCCAGCCAGACTCTCCTCACCCCTCCAGGCTGACCTCTCTTTACCCTCCACCCCCACCTCTCTTCACCCCTGCAGCCTCTGCTCTCCTCACCACTCCAACCGGACCTCTCTTCACCCCTCCAGCCTCTGCTCTCCTCACCCCTCCAGCCGGACCTCTCCTCACTCCTCCAGCCTCACCTCTCCTCACCCCTCCACCCTCACCTCTCCTCTCCCCTTCCCTCTCACCTCTCCTCACCCCTCCAGCCTCACCTCTCTTCACCCTTCCAGCCGACCTCTCCTCACCCCTCAAGCAGGACCTCTCCTCACCCCTCCAGCCGGACCTCTCCTCACCCCTCCAGCCCGATCTCTCTTCATCCCTCCAGCCTGACCTCTCCTCACCCTCCAGCTGGACCTCTCCTCACCCCTCCAGCCTCACCTCCCTTCACCCCTCCAGCCTCTGCTCTCCTCACCCCTCCTGCCTCACCTCTCCTCACTACTCCAGCCCCACCTCCTCTCACCCCTCCAGCCCGATCTTTCCTCACCCCTCCAGCCCCACCACTCCCCACCCCTCCAGCCTCACCTCTCCTCACCACTCCAGCCTCACATCTCCTCACCCCTCCGTTCTCACCTCTCCTCACCCCTCCAGCCTCTGCTCTCCTCACCCCTCCAGCCTCTGCTCTCCTCACCTCTCCAGCCTCCCGCCACTTCATACTCTGCTATCCACAGAGCCGCCTCTATACTCTGCTACCCACAGAGCCACCTGTATACTCTACTACCCTCAGAGCCGCCTGTATACTCTGCTACTCACAGAGCCGCCTGTATAATCTGCTACCCACAGAGCCGCCTCTATACTCTGCTACCCACAGACCCGCCTGTATACTCTGCTACCCACAGAGCTGCCTGTATACTCTGCTACCCACAGAGCCACCTGTATAATCTGCTACCCTCAGAGCCGCCTGTATACTCTGCTACCCACAGAGCCGCCTGTATACTCTGCTACCCACAGAGCCGCCTCTATACTCTGCTACCCACAGAGCCGCCTCTATACTCTGCTACCCACAAAGCCGCCTGTATACTTTGCTACCCACAGAGCCGCCTGTATAATCTGCTACCCTCAGAGCCGTCTGTATACTCTGCTACCCACAGACCCGCCTGTATACTCTGCCACCCACTGACCCGCCTATATACACACAATTCATTTCACTGCGCTCCCGATGCAATTGCATTGGGCCTTTTTACTAGTCTATAATAAATAGAAGTCTCTTTCTCTCTGCATTTTGATAGAACAGACATTATTACAAGAATTCACAAAATGGAGTCTAGATATAATTAAATTGATCCTGCTATCACATCATCATGCTTGCTGCCTTGAAATTCAAAATGATGGAACAGGGAGCCCACAGCTTCCTCCTCCTCCAATGATTCAACATATAAATTCACAGCACAATTGTGTTACATATGTATTCTATTGCCGAAAGCCATAATGTACTGTACATATTTCACTATATGTTCTCTATTCTGTAAATTATTATAATTATTTATTATTATTATAGCGCCATTTATTCCATGGCGCTTTACATGTGAAAAGGGCATACATAGACAAGCATAACAGTTATCAAAAATACAAGGCACACACAGGTACAGGAGGGGAGAGGACCCAGCATACGAGGTCTGCCAGTCTACAGGGCATGGATGAGGATACACTAGGAGAGGGTAGAGCTGGTCAAGCGGCGGTATAGTGGACTTAGGGTTACTGCAGGTTGTAGGCTTGTCGGAAGAGGTGGGTCTTAAGGTTCCTTTTGAAGGTTTCCACCGCATGCAAAAGTCTGATGTGTTTCAGCAGAGAGTTCCAGAGTATGGGGGATGCACCAGAGAAGACTTGTATGCGATTGTGAGAAGAAGAGATAAGAGTAGAATAGAGAAGAAGATCTTGAGTGGATCACAGGTTGCATGAAGGTAAGTACCGGGAGACCATGTCACAGATTTGCAGAGGAGACAAGTTGTGGATGGCTTTGTATTTCATGGTTAGGGTTTTAAACTGGGGCCTCTAAGAAATGGGAAGCCAGTGCAGGGTTTGGCAGAGAGGAGAGGCTTGGGAAAAACGAGGAGGCAGGTGGATTAGTTGGGCAGCAGATTTTAGGATAGATAGGAGGGGTGCAAGAATGCTAGGGGAAAGACCGGAGAACATGAAGTTGCAGTAGTCAAGTCGAATTGTGTTTCTTAGGCTGGTTTCACCCTACGATTTTAGCATTTCTGATGCAGTCCGATAAAAATCAGACAGCATCGGAACGGTTTTTGCCCCCATGCAGCCCTATGGGCATCGGACCGAATCGGATGTGCACTAAATGGCATCTGATTTGGTCCGATCCGATTCTGTCCGATTTTTAAATAAAATCGGACAAACTCGGATCGGACCAAATCGGATGCTATTTAGTGGACACCCGATTTGGTCCGATCAATTTAACATGGGGCCCTATGGAGCAGGGTCTGAGGATACATCTGATGTGTCCACGGACCCGATTTTAGTGTACTGAGCATGCTCAGTACAGTAAAACTGCTCCAAACTGGGAGAGAAGGGGTTAAAAAAAAAAAAAAGTATATGCTCACCTATCCCCGAAGCCCCCGCCGTCTCCCGCAGGCTCCCGGTGTCCTCACGGTGTCTGCAGAGGTCTTCTTCTTCTTTACAGGACCTGCCGTGATGTCACAATCATGTGACCGCAGGTTACCATGGTGTAACCTGTGGTCACGTGATTCCAGCCATTAGAAGGGAGCCAATGCTGTCCGATTTTATCGGACAGCATTGGATCCCTTAAAAATCGTAGTCTGAATGTAGCCTTAAAACTATATCAGACAGGTATTATATGTAATTTATAAATATTGCTGTAGATTCTGCAATCCATATTCGGCAAACAATTTGTAACATGCAAACCATTCTCTGATCTTTATGGCCCTTATTCATAAAATATGTTTTTTAAGTCACTTCCCTTTTTTTTCCTTGTAATAGTTGCCACTTTTGGTGCTATGGCGCATGTGATTGATGAATTTTGACATAAAGTAAATATTAGTTTCCTTCGTGCCTTAAACTGTTTTTGCAACTCTTGACACTAAAAGTTGCAAAAATTGCACAAAAAACTGTGGTGCACTCAAAAGGGACTGGAGTGAAAATGCGCCAAATATTGTAACTATTTAAAAAGTTACAATTGATAAATCATGCTAAAATATATGGAACTAGCTGTACTACCCGGCTTCGCCCGGGTTAATAACTGCTGTTAACAAAATAGAATGTGTTAACAAAAATGTATTCAGCACACAAAAACCACAAAACAAATCGATAGAAATTTAATTATTAAAAGGCAAAAACTAAGCTAATAGAAGCATTTCACAACATATATTTCAACACCACAGATATTCCACAGTTTCTATATCCTCTCACATAAAGGTAATGTGACTGACATCAGCCTTTTCCACCAACACACCCTAACTAACATCCTATTACCTCACAGACATCCTATTACCTCACAGAAGCTTTACTGAGAATGTCCTTTGTTGTCTATATTAACCAATCAGAGCTCAGATTAACAGTAGCAAAATAGAAGCTGAGCTGTGATTGGTTGCTATTGGCAGCCTGATAAATCCCCAGGCAATGGGAAACCCTCCCCCCTGACAGTATATATTAGCTCATACATACACATAATAGACAGCTCATGTGACTGACAGCTGCCGTATTTCCTATATGGTACATTTGTTTCTCTTGTAGTTTTGCTGCTTATTAATCAGATTTTTATTGTTGAAGGATAATACCAGACTTGTGTGTGTTTTAGGGCGATTATGTGGCAAGGTTGGTGTATGTGTGGTGAAATGTGTGCTGAGGGTGGTATATGTGTTCAAGCACGTGGTAGCGTGAGGCGCATTTTGTGTGTGTGTGTTCATATTCCCGTGTGTGGTGAGTATCCTATGTCGGGGCCCCACCTCAGCAACTGTATGGTATATACTGTTTGGCGGCATCGCTCTCATTCTTTAAGTCCCCCTTGTTCACATCTGGTAGCTGTCAATTTGCCTACAACACATTTCCTTTCACTTTTTCCCCATTATGTAGATAGGGCCAAAATTGTTTGGTGAACTGGAACGCTCAGGGTTAAAATTTCGCCTCACAACATAGCCTATGACGCTCTCGGGGTCCAGACGTGTGACTGTGGAAAATTTTGTGGCTATAGCTGACAGCTGTCGATTTTCCTCCAACACTTTTCCTTTCCCTTTTTCCCCATTACGTAGATAGGGGCAAAATTGTTTGGTGAATTGGAATGCGCGGGGTTAAAATTTCGCCTCACAGCATAGCCTATGACGCTCTCGGGGTCCAGACGTGTGACTGTGCAAAATTTTGTGGCTATAGCTGACAGCTGTCGATTTTCCTCCAACACTTTTCCTTTTTCCCCATTATGTAGATAGGGGCAAAATTGTTTGGTGAATTGGAATGCGCGGGGTTAAAATTTCGCCTCACAACATAGCCTATGATGATCCCGGGGTCCAGACGTGTCATTGTGCAAAATTTTGTGGCTATAACTGACAGCTGTCGATTTTCCTCCAACACTTTTCCATTCACTTTTTCCCCATTATGTAGATAGGGGCAAAATTGTTTGGTGAACTGGAATGGGCGGGGTTAAAATTTCACCTCACAACATAGCCTATGACGCTCTCGGGGTCCAGACGTGTGACTGTGCAAAATTTTGTGGCTGTAGTTGTGACGGTGTAGATGCCAATCCCGGACATACATACATACACACATACATACATACAGACACACACATTCAGCTTTATATATTAGATTGCTAAACTCCGCACACAAAGTGGAAATCAAACAAAAAATAGGAGAGGAAATATAAGATAGACTTACCGTAAAAAAGGTGCAAATTGAATAATGAATTGTGTGCAAAGAAAATAACAATCAAACTAGGAAATACACAAAATCAGCCAAATAAGAAAATGCAAATGTGGTGCCCCTGTGGATCCAGTCGCCACAGAGGTACGGCACCCCTGTTAGGGTGTAGTATCACACTCATGGGTAAGGGGGGCACAGACAGTTGCCAGGACACCCCACTCACAGTAAGAATCATTTAAGTGGAGTTAAGTGGTGAAGGAAGTAGTGAGAGGGAGCACTTGGGAGGAGTGAAGTCAGGAAGAACATACGTAAATGACATGCGACATGTAACAAAGTGTATAAATAAAGTGGGAAAGATCTAGAATGGAGGAGAGACAGTTGAACAGTTGAGGAGAGCATTGACCAGCTGAGGAGAGACCGTTAAACAACAAGGGTCGAGTTGGAGGGAAGCTAGGGCAAGAAAACCTGTCACAAAAAGAAAGAACTTAAGTGTCCAGAGGACTGGAGCAAGTGGGAGCTCATCCTAAGGCAAGACTGAGGAACAGACCAAAACCTAAGTGGCTTCAGGAGAAAGAAGGGGTCCTAGAGACACAGGAAGTGAGCAATCCACTCATGGGGCTCGAATTCATTGTCAAGCGCAAGGCAGTGGAGGGACTAGGCTGAAGAACAGGGGAACCCGGGAACCCCAAGACTAGTGGAGAATCCAGACCAGGCTCAACTGCGCACATCTGCTGAAAAGGTGGCAACCATAAGGCTAAGGGGACACACTGCAGGGTAACTCCTTAGAAAAGCCCACAGTCACTGGCTCAGAGCTCTGTGTGGCAAGGCACAATGCATGACGGGCGAGGTAAGCGCAGTGTAAAGAGGCTGAGAAAGGACAGAGAAGGGAAGCTGGTTATTTGTCATTCTCCTACCCAGGAATAGCTGGATCCCTGCATCCAAGAACCCAGTGCTCAGCGGGCTGCTACACAAAGATTGTGAGTAAAAGATCTGAAGACTGCAACCCGCTGTGTCTATGAACTTTCTTAACACGTCAAAAGCACCAGAAACACAACTACCAACTCACTCAGGTACCTCAAGCTTCCCTGGGGGTCAGCCCTACACGTAGAGGGCTTAAGAACACTGCTGCCTCCAACCATCGGCCCCTAAGAGAACTGTCGTGAAGCGACAGCCATCTATAGCAATCTGCGGGTGGCGTCACGTATAAATTAACAAGTATCCCAGGTCAGTTGTCCTTTCCAGACTAAACCCTCCTTCCAGAGAGTGAGCCACCCACACTGAACTTTTAATGACCCTGCCAGGGTTACGGAGAATGGTCTTGGTCCCTGTGATTCCCGTGATGAAGCCTCAACAATGCCCGGTTCTGAGTATCCTAAGGCCCTGCAGGGGCATGTCACAAAGTTAGTGATGTATCAGAGCCACATCTGGCGAGGCTTTCTTATTGGTGTTATTAAGAAAAAAACATTTATGAAGTTATCTGATAAAATGTGTACAATATTTGCAATTCGATATCTGTGACTGTAGAACCTCTTTTAATATGAGATTTCCTCCTTTGTTACATATTTCTTACAATTGTGCCCCAGGAAGGCTTTTATACAGTGATCTGTCATGTCTGATTTCCTTTTATTTGATCAGCATATGCTAATATTTTAATTTTTATCTTGTAAACAATGTTTTAACAATTCATTGTATAAAAGACATTTTGTGCTATTTTCTACTCGTTATAAAGCAGTGCTCATTATGCTGATTACATAAATAATGCTTACTGTATGTATTTTATAAAAAGCTAATATTACAAGTTCGAAAGCTCATGGAATCAAACAACATTATGATTTCCTACTTGATTAGCACATTGATTCTTGATGATGAATGGTGCCAATTATTGTTGCTTGGTGTAAAAAAAGGAAAATTATTATTTTGTATTGTAATGAAGATAATTTGTACTTAATTCAACACATACTGAAAAATGCTAATCACAGTTACCAAACAGAGGGAAATAAAACTTCCCTGAAATAGAAGTTAATTATCAAAGTGAAATAAAAAGTTTAGTTAAAGGGAGCCAACCAGCAGGATTTAGGGCTATAAAGTGAAGCAGGCACTGGGATACTAGAGGCAATCAAACATGGAATCATTCAAGTAAAGGTATGATTGCAGAGAAAAATGTCATAAAACTCCTTGAAAACAGGGCAGCAGATGATTGATGTGTGCAGCACTGTGTCATTATTTGGGGTTGTTTTTTTTTTAATTCTCACCTGTGGGCCTGCCTTTTGACTCTAAGGCAAACCCTTCCTCTCTCTCTTTCATCTCCACTTTCAGATTTGTTAGGCACCCTGTGGCTGGAGTATAGTGACAGTTGGCAGGAGCCAGAAACTGAAAGTAGAAATAGGAGGGATGTGGAGAGGGTTCAGCTTACAGTCAAAAGGCATGCCCACAGGGGAGAAAATAAAAAAACTTAAGTAGTGATGCAGTGTTGCACACACCCATCATCTGCTGCAATGTTTCCCAGGTGTTTTATGACACTTTTCTCTGCAATTAAACATGGAATCATTCAAGTAAAGGTATGATTATATTCAGTATCCCAGTGCCTGTAAGGTACTGGCATCATCTTATAGCCCTAAATCCTGCTGGTTGGTTCCATTGGTGAGCTCACATCGTACTCCGCATATCTCAGCTCATGTGGTCAGCTGAGATGTGTTGCTACCACTGCCAATCAGATCCATGATTTGATTACTGGTGTTAACCCTTTACATACCACTGACTGCGGGATTCATTTCCTATGGATGATTGGCAAGTGCTGCCATTCACACACAGTGATCATTTGCACTCTGTCCCAATGTGATGCAGCTCATCGGGACACAGCACAAGCGATTGGACTGTGCAGCACTGTAGTGACCTATAGGGCAGTGTAAAATAAAGTAAAAATAAAAAATCTATATACTCAAAAAGGGTATCATTAAAAATATCAGCTCAAGACGCAAAAAATAAGCCATCATACAGCCCCAAATCCCGAAAAATGTGAACACTATGGGTCGCAGAACATGGCGCAAAAAGTGCAATTCTTTTTTTTTTTTAACGTCTGAATTTTTTTCATCACTTAGCTAACAGGAAAAGTATACGTTTGCTATCTACGAACTTGTACTGACCCGAGGCATCATACTGACATGTCAGTTTTACCATACAGTGAACATGGTGAATAAAAAAAAAAACAAACAAACATGTGATTGCACTTTTTTTGCCATTTCGCCACATTTGGAATTTTTTCCTATTTTCCTGTACATTATATGGTAAAATAAATTATTTCATCTGAAAGTACAGCTCATCTTAAAAACACATGTCCTCATATGTCTATCATAATGTAAAAATATAAAAGTTATGGCACTCAGAAGAAGGAGAAGGAAGAACAAAAAAGAAAAATGGAAAATCGCTTTAGGGTGAAGGAGTTAAAGGGACTCTGCCTGCACAGAACGATTGTGCAAACCAAGTACAGACATTCAGTGCACCATGGCGTGTCCAAACATTTAAACACACCTCCCACCTATTTGTTTTCCATATATCTCCGTCCTTCTCTTCAGGGCCGCAGAATCCATGAGTCAACATGAAGTATCTGCCTCAGGCTGCGACCCCTGCTAGTAGACAGGGGGTGGCATCCGCACGTGCGCCTGATGGCAGCGCAGCCCCCTGCAGATGCCGCTCCCACTCCTATAGTCTTGGCCGCCTCCGCTGTGACCAGGTCAGTGGCATATCCAGGGGCTGCCTGGCGGGGCATCTGCCCCGGGCACAGGCTCAGCAGGCAGGGGGCACCGCTGGTCTCTCCCTGCCAGCCACATGTTGCACCCCCGCAGTGTGAGCTGCACACTGCTCTGTGATGAAAGGACCTGTGATGATGTCAATGGAGGGGAGGAATCAGGGGGGTTACATGATCAGCTCATCAGTCCTGGATTAGGTGAAGTTTATGTGTGGGGTCGGGAGGGATTGAGTGTGGATGTAACAGTGCCAAGAGTGTATGAGGTGTACAGAGCAGAACCGCGTGTGTATGAGGTGTACGGAGCGGAGCCGAGTGTGCATGGTGTACGGAGCAAAGCTGAGTGAGTACGAGGTGTACGGAGCAGAGTCGAGTGTTTGCGAGGTGTACGGAGCAGAGCAGTGTGTGTACAAGGTGTACGGAGCGGAGCCAAGTGTGTTTGAGGTGTACGGAGCAGAGCCGAGTGTGTACAAGGTCAACGGAGCAGAGCCTTGTGCGAGGTGTGCGAGGGGTATGGAGCAGAGCCGAGTGTGTACTGGGTGTACAGAGTGGAGCCAAGTGTGTACAAGGTGTATGAAGCGGAGCCATGTGTGTATAGGTTGTGCGTAGCAGAGCAGAGTGTGTATGAGGTGTACGGAGCGGAGCCGCGTGTGTACGGAGCAGAGCTGAGTGTACAAGGTGTACGCAGCGTAGCCCAGTGTGTACAAGATGTACGGGATGGAGTTGCGTGTGTATGAGGTGTACAGAGCGGAGCCGCATGTGTACAAAGTGTACGGAGCGGAGCCGAGTGTGTATGGGTCGTGCAGAGCAAAGTAGAGTTTGTACAAGGTGTACGGAGCGGAGCCACGTGTATACTAAGTGTACGGAGCGGAGCCGCATGTATATGGGTCATGTGGAGTAGAGCAGAGTGTGTACGAGGTGTACAGAGCGGAGCCATGTGTGTATAAGGTGTACGGAGTAGAGCCGAGAGTGTATGAGGTGTGTGGAGTAGAGCTGAGAGTGTACGAGGTGTACGGAGTAGAGCCGAGAGTGTACGAGGTGTATGGAGCAGAGCCGTGTGTGTACGAGGTGTATGGAGCGGAGCCGTGTGTCTACAAGGTGTACGGAGCAGAGCTGAGTGCGTACTAGGTGTATGAAGCAGAGCCATGTATGTACAGGGTGTACAGAGTGGAGCCGACTGTGTATGGGGTGTATGGAATGTGTGTGAGGTGTACAGAGCGGAGCCGTGTGTACGAGGTGTACAGAGCAGAGCTGAGTGTGTACTAGGTATACGGAGAGGAGCTATGTATGTACAGGCATGCGGTGCCATATGTATACGAGGTGTGTGTACCAGTGGTGGCCCCCAACGGATGTCGTTTCCAATCCTATAGTCCCAGCCGCCTATGCCGGCAGCATTCTTCTCCCAAGTCCTGGCCGCCGCTGTCCGCCCTCTGCAGCTCAGTACAGAGCGGCATGATGATGTCATCACTGAGCGCCGCTGTACTGAGACATGCAGAGCTGCAGAGCAGATGATGAGGGGATTGGTGCAGCGAGAAGAGAGGTGAGTGTTTACTTTTTTTTTTAATCAGTGAGTACACTGTTGGGAAATATGTAATGTGCAATATAATATAGGATGACAATTAGGGCCAATTATACTATATGGTGGAGTATGGGGGAGCATTATACTATAAGGAAGGCTATAGAGGATGTATTATAGTATATGGAGGACTATGGGGGTGCATTATACTATATGGATGACTGTGGGGGTGCATTATTCTATATGGAGTATGCCTATGGACTATGGGGGTGCATAATATATGGAGGAATATGCGGGTGCAATATACTATGTGGAACATCAATCAAAAGGGCGCTAGAGGGCTGGATTTAATTTTAGGCTGGTCTCAGCTCCCTGCAGTTAGGTGTTGCACAAGTCTGAGCAGAGCTTTAGTCAAATATTTAGAAGAAAAGACGGCACTCACCATTGATAAAAGGTTTCTTTAATCCATTTCTTTCTTAGAAAGTGTAGGATGCATACGTTTAAGTGGTGGGGAGGGAGGTGCGGGGAGGACGACGGGCGCACCTTTCGCCTCGTTGGACCCATGGAAGCCTAACCACGCGAAACATGCGCCCGTCGTCCTCCCCACACCTCCCTCCCCACCACTTTAATGTATGTAACCTACACTTTCTAAGAAAGAAATGGATTAAAGAAACCTTCTATCAATGGTGAGTGCCGTCTTTTCTTCTAAATATTTTACGATGTGGAATACTATGGGGGTGCATTATATTATATGGAGCCAATTATACTACATGGAAGCCATTATAATATTTGGAGAGCTCTGTGGGAGGCATGATAATATGGCGCCCCGCCAAGCAGGCGTCACAGAGGGGTACTGCACCCGTAAAAGAGGTGCAGTTGCTCCAGCTGCAGATGGACCCTAGGATGGTGGGTGGAACCCATTTTCAGCACTATCACATTAGCATACAGAGTGGGAGGTTAACCGGGAGGGAAAAAAATCACCTCTAGGGGGAAAAAGGAGGTCTTTTGTCTTTGCTTCTAAGGCTAGAGGTCTTTAGTCTTTGCTGCTAGGTCGCTCGGCTGAGGGACCAGGAGGAGAGATGGAAGAAGAAGAGAGGGTTTAAGGAGAAAGGACCTTTCCAGGAGAGCAGCCGGTCTGGGAAAGAGGGGCCGTTGATAGGTTCTCCCAGACACCTTACCGGGCACCGAAGCCCGCAGACTGCTGGAGCTACAAGCATGGCAGAGAATCTGGATTCCCGTGGAGTCTTCAAGTCTCCTGGGCACCAGAGCAGACCACAAGAAGGGAACCAGGCATCGCCAAAGGAACGAGTGGCCAGCCAGTAGAGGGTTACCCGATGGCAGCGAAGGTGAGAGAGGACAGGAGGCCAGGCTGGACTGTAAGTCACCAGGCTTCACACCAAACTGGAAAGCAGGGAAGAACAGACATGGGTTAGTTGAAGAAGGCACACCAAGGGTTCCACGATACCACCTGGGATCCACTTGCAGCCACCCGTTAAGCTACCTGTTCTTGTAACATCTAAAGTGCTGAACTGAGAACTTTGTAAGATGCCGATGCAAGTTAACAGTAAAGTACCCGGAGGAAAAGTGACTTTGCCTCTGCCTGTGTTTCCTTTTGTATGAACTTGTTCCCATACAGGAACTCTGCCCTGGAGGTCCAGCCCTACCTGTAGAGGACTTTTCCAACTAGCCGGATACCATCTACCTCCAGCGGGTTATGGCGGCGCTGGTGACACCTCACCAGAAACTACAGGTGGAATCACAAAACTTGTAAATATAATCCCCTGTAAATATACCCTTTTTCAAAGAAGTCTCCTAGGACACGGAATCAGGCGCGGCCACCACTCCCCGTGACACAGGAGCGTTAACCCCTTGGAGCCTGATACCCGAGTACCCCAAAGCCTGGGGCTCGACAATAATACTTGGAGGGCTACAAGGGAGCCTTTATACTTCATGAAGGGCTATTTGAGGGCTGTGGTGGGGGCCATTATACTGTACATAGGTCCATTATAGTACATGGAGGTCATGGGCGAGGGTCATAGTTGGGGATCATACTCTACTGGGGTAGTTGCAGGAGGTACAGTAGGGCCATCATACTGTGCGTGTGGAGGAATGCACTGTAGAGGATCATACAGTGTTTGTGGGGCACTATTGTTGGCATCACACTTTATAGGGGCAAAGAAAGGGGGAATCTAGGGGCTTCAATAGGAGGAAAATTACTTTGTAAGTGCTAAAATGTTGTGAAAGATGTACCTATGTGACCCAGCCAAATATTCTTTTTTTGGGGGGTTGCCCAATTAGAACTTCTGCTCTGGGGCTCCATGATTTCTATAATGCAGGATACATTTTCCCTCTGCTGCAGGATTGATTGGCCATAACTTACACACCAGGTCCAGTGCCGCCCCTTGGTACATACAGGCATCCAGCCATGTTTCTCCTGAGCAGTGGTTCATCAGTGGTGCTCTTCCCCCTTCTCGCTCCCATATCCTTTGCTCAACCCAATAGAAGGACACTGTTATTAATTCCAGACAGCCCCGTGTGCGGCGCTTGTGATTGGCTAAGCAATTTGGGATTAAGCGTGGTCTGTTGGAGGAGAAGAGCCATTTTACCAGCATGGTGCAGTGGCGGCTTGTTGAGACTGCAGGTCGTTGCCTGTGGTGTGTGGACGGTGCTGCATGGTAACATATCTGACTAGTTAATACTAAGCAGTGGTCCAGAGTTGTGTAGGCATGTGCCAGAGATTAGCAATCAGTCCTACCTCCTGTGCTATAAGGATGCAGAACTGTGTCTACCTATAGGACCACAGCTCTGCCAGTCGTCATTATGTGTCTATATGCTTGTGCCAAGCCACTATTGCCATTAATGTTTCTTGTTCTGGATTCTTCTGTGTGGTTCTTGTAGGTGCATGTGATGGCGCTGACATCCTTGTGTGGACATCTTTTGTTCTGTTTCTGTAAACTAAAATGTTCACCATTTTGCTCATTTTTACAGGATAAATATAAATCTGTATGAAGCAGATTAATTTTTAACGATTAAAAAAAAAATTACTAGCAGGGAAGGGAGTGCCATTTTGCAGTTCACGTCAGGCAGCAGAGAGGCTAGGTTCACCCCTGCTTCTCTTTCTTTATGAAGCCACAGATGTCAATCAAAGAACAGAGGAGGGGGTGAGATAGTGGAGAAAACAAATAGGGGATGATATATTTAAATGATCAGCCCAAATATGATACACTAATTAACATAGATAAAAAAAATAAAGAAGATGCAGACGCCCTTATAATCATATGCAAACAAATTTTGAAAATTTCCCCAGCACTAAATAAAAATATGTAAAATCCAAATAGAAAAAAACTGTTGGAGCAAATAAATAATATCTTCTCCTTTGAAATAGTTTTCAATGTAGTTAGGCTCTATTTTATATGAAGCCTTCAGTCAAGGGATAATACCAAAACAAATCTATGATGGGTTAATGTGATGGGTTAAATATTAAAAAAAAAACACACAAGGTGCATAAGAGCATATTTGAACCCCTTGGGCGCCCTATAGTCTCTGTACTAGATGGCCTGTGTGACCCTGTCTGCAAATTCATAGACTACTATCTTAAAACCCTAGTACAAATGCTCCTGTCACATGTCAAAGACACTACTGATACTACTATACTTGAGCCTGACATAATTTTTCATTACAGCAGATGTAGAAGCATTGTACACCTCCATCAACCATAACCAAGTGTTAGTAGCTGTCAGCTTCTTCCTTGGGATGAATAACTGGGATGACAGTATAATTGAACTGATCCTGGAGCTTCTGGAGTTCATCCTCACACATAAACTTATTTGTATTCAAGGAAATTTTTTATCTTGCATGCCCTCAGCATCTACCATCTCAACTACTGCAACCTCCTCCTCTGCGGCCTCCCTTCTAACACTCTTGCACCCCTCCAATCAGTCCTTAAATCTGCTGCTTGACTAATCTGCCTTTCTCCTTGCTATTCCTCTACTCCTCTCCTCTGCAAGTACTAACACTGACTTACAAAGCCGTCCACAATCTGTCCCCTCCATATATCTCTGAACTAATCTCCCAAGTCCCAATATCATCCAACTCATAATCTTTGATCCTCCCAAGACCTCCTCCTTTCCTCCACGCTTGTACGTTCCTCATCTAACCGCCTGCAAGACTTTGCCCGAGCATCCCCCATTCTCTGGAATTCTACACCCCAACATGTCCGACTGTCCCTCACATTTGGAACCTTCAAGCGGAACCTGAAAACCCATCTCTTCAGAACAGCCTACAGCCTGCAATTACCTCAGTGCCACCTCAACACCACTGGACCTGGCGCTCCACCACCATTGGACCCGGCACTCCACCATCACCATAGCAGACCCAATCTACTGTTTCTCTCCCCCATGCCCTGTAGAATGTAAGCCCGCAAGGGCAGGGTCCTCTCTCCTCTTTGCATCAGTCTGTCAATGTTAGCTTGTTTGTTGTATTTTTAACTTGTTTGTATGAAACCCTTTCTCATGTATAGCACCATGGAATCAACAGTACTCTATAAACAAATAATGATAATAATCTGTAGAAGACAGGTACAGCATGAGCGTGACCTATGCACCAACCTATGCAAATTTCTTGCTCAGGTACTGGGAGAGGAATTTGTTCAGTAGGGAGGGTGCGCAGGCCATGGCCCATGTGTATTTGTGGTTAAGATACATAGATGATGTCCTTTATATCTGGTAGAGTGGTGAGGACGAGCTCCGGAGCTTCATGGAGCGGCTGAACATCAGTGATTTAAATCTGAAGCTGACATACGCAGGAGAGTATGCACTTCTTAGGCTGGTTTCACATAGCATATTTTTTCCTGTCCGTGGGATCCTACTTTTTGCAGGATCCAAAGGACAGGAACGGACACCACAGGAGTAGGGATGGGCGAGTCTACTCGCTAGGACTCGTTACTCGGTAGTAAGGGACTCGCAGGACTCGGTACTCTGCGAGTTTCCCAGCGATTACTCGCACAGCAACGAGTCCAATGCAAATCAATGGCAATCCTAGTTTTGTCAGAGACTCTGACAAAACTAGGATTGCCATTGACTTGCATTGGTCTCATTACTGTGCAAGTAATCGCAGGGAAACTCGCAAAGTAACTGCTGTTACTTTGCGAGCCGAGTCCGGCTGTCTGCTCTGTGCAGGCTGCCGCAGCTCCAGGGTCCTAGAGCCCGCCTGCTCACAGAGATGATGTAGCAGAGCTGCGATTGTTCTCAGTCTGCTCATTCCCTGTGCATAGACATCTATATCTATGCACAGGGATGTAGCAGAGAGGACATGCATTTTGGACTACGTCGGACGGAAGAGGATTTTTTTAATTAAAGATGGAGTCCCTAATGGCTTTTTTTTTTATTTCTAATAAAAAATTTTCTCTGTGTTGTGTTTTTTTAACCCTTTATTGGAGATTCTTAGTGGCCGGGTCAAACGTGGCCTGACATTAGGAATCTCGGGCTTAATACTAGCTTGTATAACAAAGCTGGTATTAACCCCTTTATTACCCAGCGTGCCACCGCCACCAGGGCCGCTGGAAGAGCGGGGTTCAATGAACGCGCCATCTTCTGGGGCGGCTGCGGGCTGCAATTTGCAGCGGGGGTTGCCCAGAAAGCTTGGGCATCCCTGCGCTGCGGATTCCAGCCCCCAGCTGCTTAGCTGTACCTGGCTAGACATAGAAATTGAGCGGAGCCCCACGCATTTTTTTTTTTATTATTTCATGAAATTCATGAAATAATTTAAAAAAAGGGCTCCCCTATATTCTTGTGTCCGGCCAGGTGCAAATAGGCACCTGGGGGTTGGGGGCAGCCCGTCGCTGCCTGCTGGATCCGGCTGGTTCTAAAATACGGCGAAGCCCACATGAAATTTTTTTCTGACAAATCCATAAAACAATGTAAATAAAAGGAACTGCATCTTTATTAACCACTGGACCATGGGCAATTGCACCCCTTCTCTTTGTGTTTTAATACAGTAGTTATATTCTTGTATATAAAGGCAGACAGTGTATACTATGTATACTTCCAGATTATCAACAACCAAAGGGGCAGCAAATTTTTCGACCGCCCCGGGTGCCACAAACAGTTGCTATGCCGCTGGCTGTGCTGCACACCTGCGGCACTATTCTGGCACTGAGTTCCGGGGGGGTTGGGGGGTGCTGTCGGGTGTCAGCTGCGCTACACACCCGCGGCACTGTTCTGGCACTGAGTTCCGAGAGGTCATTGGTCGCTGTGTGCTTTCGCCGACCAATGAGCTTCGCGCCTCACTTACAGCGGTAAATGTGAAACTCAAACTCCTCCATATATCTGAATGGGAAGTGAGGCGCTATGCTCATTGGTCGGCGCCAGCACACAGCGACCAATGAGCATAGCACCTCACTTACAGCGGTAAATGTGAAACTCAAAGTCCTCCATGTATTTGAATGGGAAGTGAGGCGCTATGCTCATTGGTCGGCGCCAGCACACAGCGACCAATGAGCATAGCGCCTCACTTACAGCGGTAAATGTGAAACTCAAAGTCCTCCATGTATCTGAATGGGAAGTGAGGCGCTATGCTCATTGGTCGGCGCCAGCACACAGCGACCAATGAGCATAGCGCCTCACTTACAGCGGTAAATTTGAAACTCAAAGTCCTCCATGTATCTGAATGGGAAGTGAGGCGCTATGCTCATTCGTCGGCGCCAGCACACAGCGACCAATGAGCATAGCGCCTCACTTACAGCGGTAAATTTGAAATTCAAAGTCCTCCATGTATCTGAATGGGAAGTGAGGCGCTATGCTCATTGGTCGGCGCCAGGACACAGCGACCAATGAGCTTCGCGCCTCACTTACAGCGGTAGATTTGAAACTCAAAGTCCTCCATGTATCTCAATAGGAAGTGAGGCACGAAGCTCATTGGTCGCTGTGTGCTGGCGCCGACCAATGAGCATAGCGCCTCACTTACAGCGGTAAATTTGAAACTCAAAGTCCTCCATGTATCTCAATGGGAAGTGAGGCGCTATTCTCATTGGTCGGTGCCAGCACACAGCGACCAATGAGCTTCGCGCCTCACTTACAGCGGTAAATTTGAAACTCAAAGTCCTCCATGTATCTGAATAGGAAGTGAGGCGCGAAGCTCATTGGTCGCTGTGTGCTGGCGCCGACCAATGAGCTTCGCGCCTCACTTACAGCGGTAAATGTGAAACTCAAAGTCCTCCATGTATCTCAGTAGGAAGTGAGGCGCGAAGCTCATTGGTCGCTGTGTGCTGGCGCCAACCAATGAGCATAGCGCCTCACTTACAGCGGTAAATTTGAAACTCAAAGTCCTCCATGTATCTCAATAGGAAGTGAGGCGTGAAGTTCATTGGTCGCTGTGTGCTGGCGCTGACCAATGAGCATAGCGTCTCACTTACAGCGGTAAATTTGAAACTCAAAGTCCTCCATGTATCTCAATGGGAAGTGAGGCGCTATTCTCATTGGTCGGCGCCAGCACACAGTGACCAATGAGCTTCGCGCCTCACTTACAGCGGTAAATTTGAAACTCAAAGTCCTCCATGTATCTAAATAGGAAGTGAGGCGCGAAGCTCATTGGTCGCTGTGTGCTGGCGCCGACCAATGAGCATAGCGCCTCACTTACAGCGGTAAATTTGAAACTCAAAGTCCTTCATGTATCTCAATAGGAAGTGAGGCGCAAAGCTCATTGGTCGCTGTGTGCTGGCGCCGACCAATGAGCTTCGCGCCTCACTTACAGCGGTAAATTTGAAACTCAAAGTCCTCCATGTATCTCAATAGGAAGTGAGGCGCGAAGCTCATTGGTCGCTGTGTGGTGGCGCCGACCAATGAGCTTCGCGCCTCACTTACAGCGGTAAATTTGAAACTCAAAGTCCTCCATGTATCTCAATAGGAAGTGAGGCGTGAAGTTCATTGGTCGCTGTGTGCTGGCGCTGACCAATGAGCATAGCGTCTCACTTACAGTGGTAAATTTGAAACTCAAAGTCCTCCATGTATCTCAATGGGAAGTGAGGCGCTATTCTCATTGGTCGGCGCCAGCACACAGTGACCAATGAGCTTCGCGCCTCACTTACAGCGGTAAATTTGAAACTCAAAGTCCTCCATGTATCTAAATAGGAAGTGAGGCGCGAAGCTCATTGGTCGCTGTGTGCTGGCGCCGACCAATGAGCATTGCGCCTCACTTACAGCGGTAAATTTGAAACTCAAAGTCCTTCATGTATCTCAATAGGAAGTGAGGCACGAAGCTCATTGGTCGCTGTGTGCTGGCGCCGACCAATGAGCTTCGCGCCTCACTTACAGCGGTAAATTTGAAACTCAAAGTCCTCCATGTATCTCAATAGGAAGTGAGGCGCGAAGCTCATTGGTCACTGTGTGCTGGCGCCGACCAATGAGCATAGCGCCTCACTTACAGCGGTAAATTTGAAACTCAAAGTCCTCCATGTATCTCAATAGGAAGTGAGGCGCGAAGCTCATTGGTCACTGTGTGCTGGCGCCGACCAATGAGCATAGCGCCTCACTTACAGCAGTAAATTTGAAACTCAAAGTCCTCCATGTATCTCAATGGGAAGTGAGGCGCTTCTCTCATTGTACTCATGACAGTAGCAACATTAACCCCTTACATTCCGTTTTATCTGTAATTTCTATAACACAGTGTGTAGTTGTACTGCCACTGCGAAGTTAACCCCTTATATACCATTTCTGCCTTAACTCCATACTTTGTAGTCTCTATTACTACTGCCAGTAGGAACATTAACCCCTTATATTCCATTATTGTTGTTATTTCTGTTACACAGTGTATAGTTGTAATGACACTGCAAAATTAACCCATTATATACCAGTTCAGCATTAACTGCATATTTGGTAGTGTTTATAATTACTGCCACTGCTACATTAACACCTTGAACACCATTTTGGATATAATTTACAGCGCTGAGTCTGTTGTGGGAGTGCCTGTGGGACATTAACTCCTTCAATAACATTTTTGATATTATTTTAAGTTCTTACTCTGTTATAGTCCTGTTAGTCGGACATTAACTCTTTCTACACCTCCACTATATTGCTACCCTCACAGTTTTACCTACATCGCCTACTTAGTCATATATCTGGTGTTTAAGTCTATTATTTAAAACTCTTAAAAAAATTATATACAGATTCTAGACTCCCGATTCTTTAGAATCGGGCTCACAGCTAGTTACTGTATAATCATTTACAGGAACATTTTACAGTTGTCTCAGCTACAGAATGATAATGTATCCGTGAAAAAACAGATGCTTCTCGGATGGTTTGTGTGCGGTCCGTGATTTTGTCGGACCCGTAGACTTGCATTGGTGAGTCTCGCGCGGGAATCGCAGACTGTCGCAGAATGTTGCAACTTTTTTTCTCATCCTGAATCTGGATGAGAAAAAAGCGTCCAACACTCACCAGTGTGCTCTCAGAGATTGATTGCAATGCGAGAAAATCACACATTGCACTTATCAGAGTTTCACACCAGTGTGTCCGTACCCTAATACTAAAATCCATATAGTAATCCTACTGGTATGGGGAGGATTTATGGCTCAGTTAGTACACACTCCATACTTCTTGTTATTAACCAGTTAATGCTCTCTTGTCCACCGCACTGCAGTGTCAAAAGAGGACGACAGCGAGACAAGCAGCAAAATGATATCAGAGAGCCCCTGACCTCCAAATAGAAGATCCTCAGATCCCGGTATTGTGACATAATATTAAGAATAAAGGTTTTTTGCATTTATATTACATTATGAACTCCACAGCACGGCGGTGAAAATTGCTTCGGCCCCGGGCCTCTTTGACTCCTGCTTGTTGCCATGCACTGGGGTTGTGCAGAGGTGGCAATTGCACCCCTTCTCTTTGTGTTTTAATACAGTAGTTATATTCTTGTATATAGGGGCAGACAGTGTATACTATGTATACTTCCAGATTATCAACAACCAAAGGGGCAACAAATTTTTCGACCTCCCCGGGTGCCACAAACAGTTGCTATGCCGCTGGCTGTGCTGCACACCCGCGGCCCTTTTCTGGCACTGAGTTCTGGGGGGGTTGGGGGGTGCTGTCGGGTGTCAGCTGCGCTGCACACTCGCGGCATTGTTCTGGCACTGAGTTCCGAGAGGTCATTGGTCGCTGTGTGCTGGCGCCGACCAATGAGCTTCGCGCCTCACTTACAGCGGTAAATGTGAAACTCAAAGTCCTCCATGTATCTGAATGGGAAGTGAGGCGCTATGCTCATTGGTCGGCGCCAGCACACAGCGACCAATGAGCATAGCGCCTCACTTACAGCGGAAAATGTGAAATTCAAAGTCCTCCATGTATCTGAATGGGAAGTGAGGCGCTATGCTCATTGGTCGGCGCCAGCACACAGCGACCAATGAGCATAGCGCCTCACTTACAGCAGTAAATGTGAAACTCAAAGTCCTCCATTTATCTGAATGGGAAGTGAGGCGCTATGCTCATTGGTCCGCGCCAGCACACAGCGACCAACGAGCATAGCGCATCACTTACAGCGGTAAATTTGAAACTCAAAGTCCTCCATGTATCTGAATGGAAAGTGAGGCGCTATGCTCATTGGTCGGCGCCAGGACACAGCGACCAATGAGCATAGCGCCTCACTTACAGCGGTAAATTTGAAACTCAAAGTCCTCCATGTATCTGAATGGGAAGTGAGGCGCTATGCTCATTGGTCGGCCCCAGCACACACCGACCAATGAGCATAGCGCCTCACTTACAGTGGTAAATTTGAAACTCAAAGTCCTCCATGTGTCTGAATGGGAAGTGAGGCGCTATGATCATTGGTCGGCGCCAGCACATAGCGCCGCGCGGGCAATGCCTCACTGGTCGCGTGGGCGCCGCGCGCCCACGGCCACAACGACGGAAGTAGCGCCGAAACTTACAGAAGTGCGTTAGGGGAATTATATATTAGATAGCTGCTGAGAAAAGAACAGATTGCACACGGATGTGATCTGAGAATCTGAGGAAAATGTCGGACACTCGCACAGCAGTTGCCAAACGGACCAAAAAACAGATGTCACTCATCCGACTCTCCTGGATGGGAAACAGACCTATTTTAAGGTGGCAGGAGACAGTGTACCACCATGTCCCCAGCTCCGTGCTGTGCACAGACAGTGTACAGTACACTGTCTGTGCACAGCACGGAGCTGAGGACATGGTGGTAAACTGTGCACAGCACGGAGCTGGGGACATGGTGGTACACTGTGCACAGCACGGAGCTAGGGACATGGTGGTACACTGTGCACAGCACCGAGCTGGGGACATGGTGGTACACTGTCTGTGCACAGCACAGATCTGAGGACATCCCAGAAGAGGCACAATAACCACAGACAGGCGGCGGGAGAACATTGAGCCAACCCAGGAGAACTACAACTCCCAGCACCCAACACACTACCCATAAACCATACAATAACTCCCGAACAGGTAGGAGAACTACAATTCCCAGCATGCCACGCCCTGCTAACACAGGAAGGTGGAGGCTGCCGCATGGAGGCAGAGACACCTGGTACAGCCGCCATTATCACCACACACTGCCCCACTCCTCCTGTCCCCCCGTCCTCCTCTCCTCTGTCCCTCCTGCTGCCCCCCCTGTCCTCTTCTCCTGTCCCCCTGTTCCTGTCCTTCTGTCCCCCTGTCCTCTTCTCCTGTCCCCCTGTTCCTGTCCTTCTGCCCCCCTGTCTTCTTCTCCTGTCTCCCTGTCCTCTTCTCCTGTCCCCCTGTTCCTGTCCTTCTACCCCCCTGTCCTCTTCTCCTGTCCCCGTCCTTCTGCCCCCCTGTCCTCTTCTCCTGTCCCCCTGTTCCTGTTCTTCTGCTTCCCTGTCCTCTTCACCTCTGTATGCTGTATATAGCATATGGCCCATATGCAGACTAATATATATATATATATATATATATATATATATATATAATACACACACACACACACCTTCTCCCACAGATATAATCCCTCTTATTCAGTCTCTCCCCCCATGTGTACTGTCTCTCCCACTCCATGCATACCTCTTCCCCCTGTGCAGGCTCTCCCACCCTGTGCCTGTCACCCCATGCACTCTCTCCCCTCCTGTCTATGTCTCCACCTGTGTGCAGTCTCTCCCCCCCACGTGTACCGTCTCTCCCACTCCATGCATACCTTTTCCCCCTGTGCAGTCTCTCCCCCCTGTGCCTGTCACCCCATGCACTCTCTCCCCTCCTGTCTATGTCTCCACCTGTGTGCAGTCTCTCTCCCTCTGTTCCTCACCCCCCTGCACTCATTTCCCCCCTGTGCGCTGTGTCTCCCCGATGCGTGCTGTGCACTTATCCCGTGACAGGGGGGGCCCCTGTGTGATGTGCCCCTGACAGGGGGGGCCCCTGTGTGATGTGCCCCTGACAGGGGGGCCCCTGTGTGATGTGCCCCTGACAGGGGGGCCCCTGTGTGATGTGCCCCTGACATGGGGGCCCCTGTGTGATGTGCCCCTGACAGGGGGGCCCCTGTGTGATGTGCCCCTGACAGGGGGGCCCCTGTGTGATGTGCCCCTGACAGGGGGCCCCTGTGTGATGGGCCCCTGTGTGATGTGCCCCTGACAGGGGGGCTCCTGTGTGATGTGCCCCTTGCTATGGTCCTCTTAGTGCCGTTTTTCCACCCTTCTTCTCTCCCTCCTAATCTGAGCCGAGCAGCAGCAGCTGATTTCTGACTCTGTCTCCTGCATCATTGCTATGCAGGAAATAGAGATCTGCTGTTTGACGCTCAGATTAACAGGGAAAGGATGGGGACAATGCTCAGGAGCCCCTGCAAGGGGAGAACACATACCAGGGGGGCCTTCCTGCCAGACCAGGGCCCCGGGTGGCGAGTGCTGACGACTGGAGCACATGGAGAGTAAATGATCTTCCTGCTCCTGCTCCACTGTAGACCGCAATAGAAGAGGAATGGAGGAGGCGGAGCAGGGGCGCTTTTCTATGCGTTCCAACTGTGGAAAGCACAAAGGAAGCAGAAATGACGGGCCGGAAGCGGGGGCGGAGCGTGGGCTCACTGGGCTGGCGGCTAGCCGGCCACTGGTTTTAAAGTAGCCACCGTACCGTACCGCGCTGCCGGTACAATAACAATACCGGGTGGGCCCCCGACGCCGGCCCTGGACAGAATAGTGCCGCGGGTGTGACACCCGACAGCACCCCCCCTCCCCCCCAAGAACTCAGTGCCAGAGCAGTGCCGCGGGCGTGACAGGAGAACGGACCTGCCGCTGGAGCCCCAGGGGCCCCCTAGCTGGTCGGGGCCCTGGTGCAGCTGCACCAGCTGCACCACGGTAGTCCCGCCTCTGCAGTGGTGCTGCCCAGGGACTACAGCTATCCCTAATGACCCCTGCATTTTTCATGTCCTGAAGCATCTCTTTTGCTTTTTGGTAGTGTGTGGGTGGTACAGGCCTGTACCTTTCTTTGATAGGTGCATGGTTGCCTGTGGGGATATGGTGTTGTACCCCTTTAATCCTCCCAAAGTTGAGTGAGTGTTTGCTGAACACTTGCTCATACTCCCGAACTACCCGGTAAACTCCATTTTTCTGATGAGAAGGTGTGTTGTCAGTTCCTACACTGAGATCTTGACACCATTTCTCTAACTGATCTTTGGAGTGAGGGGGTTCATCAGTGACTGTTTGGGCTGAGGATTTTACATCAATTACAGCATCATCTTTTACCTGGTACAGTTTTGCGACAGTTGCATATCTTGGCAGTTTGACTTCGTCATCACCATAATTTAATATGCGTACGGGGACTCTCCCCTTTCTTACATTGACTAACCCTCTTGCTGTCAAGAGCGTAGGACTACTATCGGACATTACAGGTTCTACTACAGCTTGGTAGTCCTGCCCTCTGAGGCCTATGGCTGCTCGACACCAGATCATCATTTCACTTCTGGGTGGTACCACAATTGGATTGGGATCTGGTACCCGTACTCTGCCAATTTCACCATTTGACATTTTTACCTGCTGTTGATATACCAGAGCTCGGATCTGCCTTTGGATAGCTCTCCTCTCTCTTGGTTTACCAGCATCAGCACTCTGTTGGAGTAAGAATAACACTTCATCAAGACATTTAACCATAACATTAGTACCCAGTATGACATGTGGATCCCTCTCGTATGGTTTGTCCTGAACCACTATGATACCCTGGTTCTTCAGTTGCACCCTCCCCACCTTTACTGTAGCTTCCCATTGTCCCTCTACTGTAACTATCAAACCATTAGTGGCTTCAATGTTCAGATCAGGGTGCGGGGGTTCTAGCTTAACATCTGGCCAGATCCGCTTGTAAAGGATACTCGGGATGGTTGTCACCTGGGATCCAGTGTCTATCAAGACTGAGGTAGCGATGCCATCGATGATGATTGACAAGTACGGACAGTCTTCTACGTACTTGTACTCCCAATTGGTCGGGCCCGAACAGTCTACTCCCGGGGTTGGCCCTTCTCTCCCAGGGATTGCTCGTTTAAAGGCCTGGATTGGGAGGTACGTCCTTCTTTGTCGCTCTTTTGACTGACACGGCGTCTGTCAGGGCTGTGGTGATCTGCAGGTTTTCCTCTTGGCGGCTGCGTCTTTCTCTTCAGTCACGGGACGTCGTCGGGGCTGTCAGCGAGCTGGATCTTGTCCGATGACCTTGCTTCTGTCTTGGGTCTTCTCCCTGCTTGGAGCTTGGCCATGTCTTTCATCAGCTGCTCTACATTAGCACACAGTTGTTGAAACGGTCAGGTGTTAAAGTCTGTGGGGTAGACTGAACCGCATGGATTGGAGATGTTGCTGCCAGCACGGAAGGGGTGTTGGTATACTGCGGCTATGAGGTTAGATCGGGCACTGTAGGGAGCTGCTGTCCCCGAACTGTTAAAGGGAACCTGTCACCCGATTTTAAGGCCCTACACTATCTCTAGCTGTCCCTATACCTTCCTAGCAGCTCCCTATCTATCCCTTTCTTATCTAAAGTGTCCCTATGAAACATGTGGAAAATAAGTATAAACTTACTGCACTCCCCGTGGTTAGGGGACTGGGTAGGCGTGCCCACGCTGCCTTCCTCACACCTCCGTGTTAAAATGCACGCTCCGCTGGGCGGTATTATTCTGGGTCCTCTCTGCCCCATTAATTGGAATCTCCCACCCGCTACACCTCTTTGCACCGGCTGGGCGTCACATCCGGCGCGGTGCATTATGAGCCGTCACGTGATCGGCCCTAGTGCATTATGGGGCCGATCACGTGATCGGCCCCAGTGCATTATGGGCTTGATCACGTGATCGGCCCGGCTTCAATAAGCACATTGCGCATGCGCTGAGCCGGGGCCGATCACGTGATCAAGGCCATAATGCACTGGGGCCGATCACGTGATCGGCCCCATAATGCACCGCGCCGGATGTGACGCCCGGCCGGTGCAAAGAGGTGAAGAGGGCAGGAGATTCCAATTAATGGGGCAGAGAGGACCCAGAATAATGCGCCAGCGGCGCACGAGGTGTGAGGAAGGCAGCGTGGGCACGCCTACCCAGTCCCCTAACCACGGGGACTGCAGTAAGTTTATACTTATTTTACACATGTTTCATAGGGACACTTTAGATAAGAAAGGGATAGATAGGGAGCTGCTAGGAAGGTGTAGGGACAGCTAGAGATAGTGTAGGGCCTTAAAATCGGGTGACAGGTTCCCTTTAAGTCTCTCAAAGTGTCAAACTCTGCACCAGGATTCTGCAGGGACTACCAGCTTGCCTGTTTTCTATCATCAGATAGTTTAAGGCCCAAACAACTGTCCAATTAACGCTTTGTTTTACATCTCTAACACTATCAGGATCGACTTGTTTTAACAGTCTCAGTGCTTCTTGCAAGCACAGTGAATGATCCAGGACACTCTCCTGTGCCCCTTGTTTACAGTGGTAAAACTATCAGTCTTAACTCAGCCTCAGTATGATGTTCAAAAATCCGGGTTAATCTAGCAAATATCTGCTCCACAGACTCCTGAGCTTCTATAGGCCAGTTTCGGCTCTGTAGCGTCTGTTAACTGTCCCATTATAACTGAAGCTCTCTGCTTACCGGTCATGGCGTACATATCCAGCACTTGGCATATCTTCAGTTGAAACGTTTCCAAGGTACCGGGTGTACCGCTGTACTTTGGTAACCAGGCCGCATTTGGAACGTATGGAAGGGATATCGGCATAATCGGAGCGGGTTGTTGCGGCATACCGCCGGCGGGTTGTTGTCCGTCTGGGGGTACGTTTTGCTGTATCGGTTGGTTTACTAGCGGGGGTGCCGTGTTGTTGGAATCCGGGTTACTCATCCTCGCTCCCCCTTAGTTAAGCGCGGCCAGTCCTTTCGATTTTAGCGGAAGTTGTCGGCCCCGTGGTGAGGAGTGAGGCACCACGGGAGTTTCCGGTTCCTGCTGCGTTAGGCAGAAGTTGTCAGAGCGTGGGGCAGGGCCTATTTTCGCGCCCTTTGCACAGTAACGCCCCTTCTTTTCCCACCTTCCGCGCAGCAATGGCGGTTCAAATATACAGTCCGGTAATCACAGTCATTAAAATAGCACACAATACCCGTTGGGAAACGGCCCTGCTCGTATCCTGTTCGTGACCACCAAATTCTGACTCACCGTGGCCGGGTCTTCACGTCGCAGGCGTTTTCTTCTCCTGTCACGGAACCGCGCCTGCGGCTGTGGGGCCCGGTGGTCCAGATCAATAGGGGTTGGCTGAACAGATAAGGGGTTAATATTCTTGTCGTGACGCCACCTGCGGGAATTCCGGTGATTTCACCGGCGCTGCTTGGGCCTCCGGGGGATGTTCGGCTGGAAGATGGGACGCTCCCCACAGGACGAGCGGGAGTCCCCGGGGCCAGGAGCTGCACGGGATGGTGTATGGCAGCTGCTGCAGTACTCCGGGTAGAACCAGGAATAATGCGCTGACACACAAAGTCTTTTAGGCACCTTTACTGATGGCAACAGGTACACTCGGACCGGGTGATGAGATTGACACTCCTGGAGTTTCTACAGCAAGCAGTGTGTAGGCTTCCTTTCTCTCTTGTTCTGGTTAGGTCGGGTGGATATGAAATCCTGCCGGACTGGGTTATGCTTTCGGTGGAACATGATTCACCTGGGTTAACTGCACTGAGGGCACTATTAAAGGGATGATATGACGTCTATCCTCTTCCCTGGGCTCTCGTCTGTGGGTGCTTCAGGTGTACAGGGGGCTAAACTCCCTGTTAGAGGTGCTGGTTCTCTGTGGTCTGCGTGGTAGCTCTCACAGCTCGGTTCCAGTAACCGGATGGTGAGGGAGAGTTAGGATAACTCTTGCGTCCCTGAGAGGTGCTTTCTCCTTTCCTATGACCCCAGTTACAAGGGTCTCTCACTTGCTGGGCGTGCTGGTTTGGGCCTAGTGTAGCTCCAGAACCAGTGACTGCACACTTCCTGCAGCTCTCCTAGCGCCTGCACACTCTGGTGTTTCTCCCTCCAGGACCCTATTTATAGGGGGAACTGGCTTAAGGTCACCAGTGGAGCTCCCCCTAGAGGCCTGGGGTGAAACAGGTGTTCTAAGGTGTTGTGTTTGTTGTGAGTGCTGTTTGCTGTTTCCACTCCATTTGTGTACCAAGGGTTCTGTGGTGCCCCAACCAAGGTGCCAGGGTGCTACATTACCTCTGTTCATGTAATTGCTTGCTTCTTTAAAGCAATTGACCTATGTATTTACCTTGAATCCTCTAACTATTTTCATGTTTGTCTTTTATATTTGTGGATTAATACAATAAAATGTTATCCCTTCTGCAATAATGACTACTGCCCAAATTTCTTTAGAACAAATAAACAGATATAACATTAATTAAATTGAATCTGTCTGCAGGTTTATACTATGTAATCTAAGAGGAGCATAATGTAGGGGTGCAGAACCTGATTCCAGTGATGTCTCACTAACTAGTCTGTATTGATGCTTCAATAAAATCAGTGTTTTATCAGCAGGAGATTATCACTATAGGACTAAGTGTCTCCTGCCTCCTAGTAAACTGCTCTGTGTAACCCTACCACTGCCAATCAGAGGTGTGTTATACAGGGCTTAGCACACTGATGTCTCATCTGATTACAGTCTTTTTCTGCTTCACTTGTGAAACCCTCATGTTTCCTAAACACCAGGACTGTGGAGTTTGCTGAACTGATCACCGCACCACTGAAAATAGAAAAGGTGTACACATTTCTTTCCTGAATAAGAAATCCCCCCACCCTGCACTACTGAATACAGACATGTACCACCACATTAATATATAATTAGTTATTTTACAATCCACCATCCTAAGGTAAATTGTTAATCCCCCACAGTGCCCCCTTTAACTATAATTAGGCACTATTCCCTGCCCAATTCACTATGTCATCATGTCCTCTCTCCCACCCCTCAAAATCAATTCACTTAAATATATTTTTCTCCCACCTCCCACTCAAAATTTATTATAATATTCTATTGAATAATTTGCATTAATTATAATGTAATATAATTATACTATAAGTTTAATTTAATGTCCACCCTTATACCCCAATTCATTCACTTTCTTAGAAATAATGAGTATTTACCTCTTTATAAGTTCTCTTGTGGATCTACTTCGTCTTGTGACCGGTGCATACACACTGCTTTGATGACCATTGCTGAGTCACAGAAAAGGTGATGGGAGCTTCCCTGTAGCTGCAGACCCTCAGGAAGGCTGCCTGCCCAGCGATAAGTGCTAGAGATGGTGCTACACTATCTAATGAAGGGGTCATTCCATGTCAAGTGAACCAATGATTATTACCTCTATATTTTTAATTCTTTTGAGATTTTGTTATTTGATAATAGCATGTCAGACAATGCAAAATGTGAAGAGAAAAATTTTTTAAAAAATTTATTTTTTTTTTAAATGATTTTCAAAGTTCGGAAAAAGTGTGAATTTCGCTGTTGCCTGCCTTTACGTTTCTCCTCATAACTCAGGCTAGAAATAAGATAGAGAGACAAAATAAACACCAATCTACTCAGAACTATACAGGCTTTCATCAGATATGTCACAAGAGGATCTTTGTTAATATTTTACCCATGTGATCGCAAGCGCAAAACTTTAAAACGTATTTCCGAAAAATCGGCGCGCTTTAAATATTTCAAAAACTGCCCATGTGTCTGCTTTGCTCTTAGCCACATCTGTACCAAATTTCAAGTTGGGATCGCAATGGGATCATATTTTAACATATTTTACTATTAATAGCGTCAATGGGTCATTCCATATCAAGTGATCTAAATATGAATATTTTTTTTTACCTGACTTCTTTAGATTTTTTTTTTTTTTTCCTTTATGAAGTACTACTTTAGTTAATTACAAATTAAAAGTTTGGAATTTTTTTCTTCATCAGTTAATTTTTTACAGATTTTTAAAGTTTAAAAAAAGGGTGAATTTTGGCCTGGTATGACTTTACTTTTTTTTTATCTCGGGCTAGAAATAAGATAGAGAAACAAAATAAACACCATTCTACTCAGAACTGTCCAGGCTTTTACCAGATATGTCACAAGAGTATATTTGTTAATTTTAATTTTTTACCCATGCGAATGCAAACGCAACATTTTGAAACACATTTCTGAAAAAACGTTTTAATAAAAATTTTCCAAAACTGCCCATGTGTCTTTTATGCTCTTAGCCACATCTGTACCAAATTTCAAGTTTGGATCGTGATGGGATCATATTTTAAAATATTTAACTATGGTTAATCTCATTTTTATTAAATTTTGAAAAAACATATGAAAGACATACATTCAATCTTTTAACAAAATCTTGAGACATATAAAATATACAAAAAGAGAATTCACAAAGTTATTAGTAACTTTAAGATAAGCTGCAAATTTTCTTTTGCGCTTATCTCTGGTGCAATATATACTACAATCTAAATATTATTCCAAACACTCAAGTATACAACCTTTCTCAGGGTTTTGAGATGTTCTGATGTCAAGGGGACAAGCAGCCCCAGCAGAATGATTTTTATCACTTGGCCCCTTCTAACAGGTTGACCACGTAAGTGGGTCATTACCTGTTGAGGCCTAGTTGGAATAGTCTATCGACTGGTGTACCGGAAAGGAAGGCCGAAATATTAATGATCTACTCACAGCTCAGAGTTTCCGATACCTGTCTAATGTTCACTAGAATTCTGAAGGTATAGGTGTAGAAAGGAAATACCTAGACTGAATGTATCAGATGGGAAGAAAAGAGAGATAGAAAAGAAGAGAGAGAGAAGAGAAACAAAAACCATTAGAAAAAGTTATACTGGGAAAGAAAAGCCACGTAAGAAAAAAAGGAGGGGGGGGACGGGTGAGGTATGGGAAGGAGAAAGGGTACTCATCCCACTGGCTCCCCATCAGCCAGAGGTCGAGCCATATTATCTGTGCTGGAAAAGATACTCCTAAATTTTGCAGAGTCGTGAAAAAGAATCCATTCAACCCAAATCCCTAAGAATTTGTTCCGAGATCCCGACACATCAGCTGCGAGCTCCTCCATTCGATATATGTCCATCAATTCTTTGAACCAATCAAGTAGAGATGGAGCCCGGCTTGATTTTCAGAACCTCGGGATCACAGCACGAGCAGCCGAGATGCAAAAGCGGAGAATATCCCTCTTCTGTAGCCCAATAGGACCTGGAAAAATGGATAACATTGCCGATTATGGGCAGCATTCGGCTTGTTTACCTGTTATCCGGGCGTATGCATTGAAAACCTCAGACCAGAACCGCCGGATTTCCCCACAACTCCACCAAATGTGTATCATTGTACCCTTCTCTTCCCCACAGCGCCAGCAGGTATCAGGGGTTCCAGGGAACATGTTCCGGAGTGTCGTCGGGCACAAGTACCATCTAGTGAGCAGCTTATAGCTTCTTTCTTGTGCAGAACAAGCGCTAGCTAGTGAGTGAGTAAATATAAAGCATTTCTGCCAATTAGCTTCTGAAATGCTACACCCCAATTCCCTCTCCCAAGCACGTTGGAAGTAAAGGGTGCCCTGCTCTCTCATGGACCCTAAGGCCTGGTATAGAACTGATATTTTGCGCCTCGGTGGAGCCTCCAGTTGGAATAACCTCTCCAATACGTTGGGCGTCAATCTTACCCTGCAAGAGTGGTCAGCTAAATATAAGTATGCTCTGTATTGGAGAAATTCGAATCACTTAAGAGGTCTCGTAGGTTCTTTGAGTTGTAGCTCTGCCATCGGGGGCAAACCACCACTGGACAGAGTCTGTCCTACTCGGGTGTCATCCACAATCCGCCAACATAAAAATCTCTGCCTGTCAAATCTGGGTGGGAAAGATGGGTTGGAAAAAAGGGGAGTCAAAGGCTAAGTCTGTCGTTTAAGCGGAGGGTTTTCGTCACTAGGTGCCATACCTTCAAGGTGTTTCTGGTCATGTCTGTCAAAGGTACTAGGTCTGTGGAGACTTTAGGGGAAATCCAAAGCAGCTGTTTCAGCGGAATCCCCAAACCCTCTTGCTCCACCCCTACCCATTTCTTGGAGGACGCATGATAATGCCAATCTAGAGCTCTAACAAGAGAGGAAGCCACAAAGTACGCTCGTATGTTGGGTAGTCCAACCCCTCCTCTGGTCTTGGGCAAGGATAGGATATTCATTCGCAATCTGGACCTCTTGCCCCCCCAGACAAATCTAAGGATCATAGATTGCATTTTGGAGAGGAAGCCTCTATCCAATAGAACAGGAACTGTCTGAAAAGTATATAAGAGTCGGGGCAAGATATCCATCTTGACTACGTTTATTCTCCCGAACCAGGATAGCTTTAATTGTCTATAGGAGGTAAATGCCGATTCCGCGTTAGTCAAAAGGGGTTGATAATTTAAATTGAATATTTGTTTAAGATCTTTTGGTATAAGGACTCCCAAGTACTTAATGGATTCTACTTTCCATTTAAATGGGAACTGTTTAGATAGATGAGAAACCAATTCTCCAGGCAAAGAAATATTGAGTGCCTCGGTTTTGGAGCAATTCACTTGAAAGTTGCTCAATTGTCCGAACCGTTCAAACTCCATTAAGACCGAAGGGATGGAGACCAGGGGCTGGGAGATGTAAAGTAGCAGGTCATCTGCAAATAAGGCTAATTTGTGATGACTCTGTCCCAGCTTGACCCCATGGATGCATTCATTGGACCTAAGTGCAAAATATTTAACTATTACAGTGTCAATTCAAAAATCACCAAGAACACAATCAGTCATTTTTTCACAATTGCCCGTCAATAGTTTGAATTTGATATAAAGAAACATAGTCTTGTAACATCTCAAATGAAAGCTGTTACCGTTCTGAGTAAAATGATGCCTCTCCCACTTCATTATCTTATTTCTAGCCTGAGATAAAAAAATGTAAAGTCATACCAGGCCAAAATTCACCCTTTTTTTAAACTTTAAAAATCTGTAAAAAATTAACTGATGAAGAAAAAAATTCTAAACTTTTAATTTGTAATTATCTAAAGTAGTACTTCATAAAGGAAAAAAAAAAAAAAAAATCTAAAGACGTCAGGTAAAAAAAAAATATTCATATTTAGATCACTTGATATGGAATGACCCATTGACGCTATTACTAGTAAAATTTGTTAAAATATGATCCCATTGCGATCCCAACTTGAAATTTGGTACAGATGTGGCTAAGAGCAAAGCAGACACACGGGCAGTTTTTGAAATATTTAAAGCGCGCCGATTTTTCGGAAATGCGTTTTAAAGTTTTGCGCTTGCGATCACATGGGTAAAATATTAACAAAGATCCTCTTGTGACATATCTGATGAAAGCCTGGACAGTTCTGAGTAGATTGGTGTTTATTTTGTTTCTCTATCTTATTTCTAACCCGAGATATGATAGAAAATGTAAAGCCATACCAGGCCAAAATTTGCACTTTTTTAAAACTTTAAAAATCTGTAAAAAATTAACTGATAAAGAAAAAAAATCAAAACTTTTTTTTTGTAATTAGATAAAGTTGTTCTTCATATAGAAAAAAAATTAAAAAAATCTGAGGACGTCAGGGAAAAAAAATATTCATTTTTGGATCACTTGACATGGAATGACCCGAAGAAAGCATTCTTCCCATGGGTCCCTTAGAAGTCTGAGGCCCCGAGTTCTAGCACATATTGCCCTTATTATAATCTGCCAATAAGGGGAGGGGTTAGAACAGTCAATACACTTATAAGGAATACTAAGAAATACATTTTTTTACAGTAAGCCTTGTCGCTGTAGCTAACCTGAGGTAAACCTGACTGTGACGTCAACCCACTGAAGCAGTAGTGGAAAATCAGTCAATTTCTGGTCCCCAAATGATAGGATTTTGCAGAAGACCTCACAGGGTTTCTGTGAGAGTAATAAAGATGGAAATGAGGATTCTGGTTGTGTTCTTTTTCCAAATAAATTATTTTTCATGGTGTGGTGTATTATTTACTATTTACTTAGAGCTTCAATATGACCAGGTCTAACATTATGGCCTGACATTATGAACCACAGCTTAGTGCCAGTTGGAAATAAATAGCTGTCATGAACCCCTTTATTACCCAGTTTGCCACCAGCACCAATGAAACTGGAAAAGTCAGAAAATGGTGCCTTTATGAATGTGCCTTTTCTGGGGCAGCTGCGGGCTGCAATTCACAGCAGTGGAGCAGAATGCTTAGGCCTCCCCACTCTGAGGATTCCATCCCTCAGCTGCTGCTTGTATTACCTGGCTAGCAACCAAAAATAGAGCAAAGCTCCACTTATTTTTTTTAATTATTTCAAGAAGTAATTAAAAAAAGATGGACTCCTCTATATTTTTTATTACCAGCCAGTTAAAACTAGGCAGCTAGGAGTTGGTAGATGTCCATATACCAAAAATACAGCAGAGCCCAATGTAACCTCCTAAACCCCTCACTAAATACACAACAAATATGCACTGTGTGAACACTGCTATATATTTGCTGCATATTTAGAAGCTAACATTGAGGTATTCATAGATCAGCTGCAACTGCGAGGAAGTGATACGCAGTCACAAGAAGGGTTTGGGCTCTATCTTATTCTGTGAAAAGGTTAATAAAAATGTATATGCACATGATTATACTGTGGGGGTGGGGTGGGGGGGGTTCTGGTGAGGGGCAGCACGAGTGGTTTCCAACTAAAACTTTATTATAATCAATGATTAAAGTCTCCGTTGACTTTTGCCTTTGGAGCGGGACTTACGATCCTCACGTAATGAACTGTTTGAACTGGTATAAGTCTCACTCCAGCAGCAAAAGCCAGAAACCGACTGGATGCTGTGAACAGGGTGTCATCACTGTCTGGTTCACCTCAGGTCGCCTACAGCGACAAGGCTGAGATGTAACCTGAGGTGGATCTGACTGTGACATCACCCCATTAACAGCAGTAGCCAAAAAACAGTCAGTTACCAGTCTGGCCATGATAGGACATTACAAAGGATCATGGAGGGTTTCTGGGGGAGTAGTTAAGAAGGAAACAAGGATTGTTATTGCGTTCTTTTTCCCAATAAATTATTTTTTACGGTGTGGTGAATTATTAAATATTTAATTAAAGGTTCCTAATGGCTGGGTCTGACATTGGCGCATAATTATGAACCTCTGACTTAGTGCCAGCTGGCAATACAAAGCTGGCATTAACTCCTTTAATACCTAGTTTGCCACCAGAACCAGAGTAACTGGAAGTGTTGGGTACAGCTCCAGAAAATGGCGCTTCTATGAATGCACCATTTTCTGGGGTGGCTGTGGGGTGCAATTCACAGCAGGGAGACTCAGAATGCTTGGGCTTCCCCACGCTGAGGATTTCTGCCCCTAGCTGTCTAGTTGTACCTGGCTCACAATCAAGAATACGGTGAAGCGCATGGCTACTTTTTCAATCATTTATTTATTTTTACAGTAATCCAAAGTCAGTTTGATTGCCATTCTGGCAACCAATCACAGATGCTGGCAGAGAGGGTGGACGGGGCTAAATCTGATTTTACTCAATCAAGAGGGGGTTAAGCAGTGACATTCATGAGTGGGCCTGGAAGCATGGTGACAGTGGCTCTGAAGCTTGGTAAGTAATACTTTAGGAAGCTAATGTTTGTGCAAAAACAGCAAGGTACCACTGTAAAATAGTTTGAGCTATGTTTGGCAGATTTTGGGCCCCTTTGAAAGTGTTTTCATTGTCACTGATTTTGCTTCCCATTGATTTAAATTGGGCTCAGAAGTTCAGCAAACTGTTCACCGCCCATTCGGCGAACAGAGCCAATTCCAAACATCAAAAGGTTCCCTCATCTCTACTCCCAGAGCATTATTCAATGCATTATTCAAAAATAGAAAAATGTGGCCCAATTACAAACCTACCAAAACATTTACTGTCCACCTAAACTGACATCCCAAACAAGGAGAGAACTACCGTAATTAGAGAATCAGCCAAGATCCCCATGGTGACTATGGAGGATCTGCAGAGGTCCCCAGCTCAGGTGGGAGAATCTTTACACAGGTCAATCATAAGTTGTATACACTGCAAATCTGACCTTTATCGACGAAGAAAGACATTTTTGAAAGCAAGCCATGAGAAGTCCCGTTTGCAATTTGCACAAAGCAATGTAGAGAGCACAGTTCGCACGTGGAAGAAGGTGCTCTGAAAAGATGACAGCAAAGTGGACTTTTTGGGCTAAATGCAAAATGTAATTTATAGCTGAAAACTACCACATGGTGGTGTCAGCATCATGCTGTGGGGATGCTTTTCTTCAGCAGGGACAGGGAAGCTGGTCAGAGTTGAAGGGAAGATGGATGGAGCTAAATACTTGGCAGTGCTGGAGGAAAACCTGTCAGAGGCTGCAAAATTCTTGAGACTAGGGTGTGGATTCACATTCCAGCAGAATGCCTACACTAAACATACTTCTAAATAGGTTAGGTTAAAGCATATTCAGATGTGTAAATGACCCATCAAGATCTTATTCCCATTGAGAAGTAGAGACAAGACTTGAATATTGTTGTTCACAGATTCTCTCCATCCAATCTCACTGAACTAGAGCTATTTCACAAAGGCAAATGGGCAATATTCACCTCTATCAAGGTCCAATTTCTCTAGCACTGATACCTAAGAAGGGATGCATTTTCAATAAGGAGACAAAGCACTGGGCCTCAATGACATTGGACCTCTGCCAGATGTACAAAGCTTTTAAAGACACACCCCAAAAGACTTGCAGCAGCAATTGCGGTTAAAGGTAGTCCTACGGGGGGATGAATACAAATCACAGTTTTCAGATTTATATTTTTTTATTATTTAGAAAACCATGTATATTTCCTTTACACTTCAAAAATCTTAAATCCTAATAAAATACATTTAGGTTTGTGAATATAACGTGAAAAAATATAGAAAAATTCAATGGGTTCTATTTTTTTTTCCAGCCACTGTACCACATAATTGGTCAATTTGTGTGTGGCAACCAGTTACAACAAGACAATTATTCTCACCTAATATTATCAAACATACATCTCCTGGGCTGAAAACCATCAAATTTAAAGGGAAGGGCAGTTAGGCTCCAGCATCAATTAATAATGGCCTTGGGGTAAAGGAGGGAGTGCTCAGACAAATAATGCGGTACTACCAGGGTGACGTTGTTCAGCCAGCTTCTTATCAGAGAACAATTGAATCGTCTTGTGGCAATGTTTGTTCGAAACTTCGTGCATTTTATAGAGCCCCTTGAGCCAATTTTCAAGGCCCAATGGTGTTGTTCCTCCATGTGAGTAGAAAAATATTACAATCTGAGAGTCCTCAGTGGTTGATACCTTCTAATGGTTAACTGAGAAGATGGTAAACATAGCAAGCTTTCGAGACTACTCAGGTTCTTCATCAGGCTAATCACCTCCATGTGAGTAGAAAAAGAAATGTGACTAGTGATGAGCGAGAGTAATCGTTACTATGCGCTACTCGCACGGATAGTACAGTATTCCCATTACTCGTTACTCAGCAAGTTTCACTGGTGCTCATGAGTGATATGCCGATTGTGAACGATCTGACACATATTGTCAGCTCCCTTCAGTACACAAAGGGAGTTGGCACCTCAGGGAGAGCAGATTGAATGTTAAGGTCTCTGTGGGGGCACAGCAAGGTGTTGTATGCAGTGAAAATAGAAAAAGCCCACCTTCTAGCCCTGCCCCGGAAAGACTCATTTTATAGCTGGATGTTGTGTGGCGGAGCCTATCACTTCTTTACTAACATTGAACTCGCTATTTGGATGAGTATGCAAATATTACAAAGTACTCGTTACGAATATTATTTGCAAAAAGAGAAGCTGGCACCCGAACCATTTACAACGAACTTTGTTTATTTTACAGAAATCACATAAAATTTAAAAGCGTCTCGGTGGGCACTTGACGGGACCAAGGACCCACCGAGATGCTTTTAACTTTTATGTGATTTCTGTAAAATAAACTGAAGTTCGTTGTAAATGGTTCGGGTGCCAGCTTCTCTTTTTGCAAATAATCCTTGGATTGGGGCGGTTGCCAGACGCCGCTGAGCACCTGACTTGGATCAAGACCGGAGGAAGGGTGAGCTTCCCATTCTCTGTTCTCTACTCATTACAAATATAGCGATTACGTATATTTCATTACTCGCTCATCACTAAATGTGACCAACCAGGAATCGGCCTCTATCAACAAAGCGACCTTGTCTGCTCTACTCTATGTACATCCGAATTATTTGAGAGTATCTGAACATGAATAAATATAAATATATTGGCTCATCATTACTGAACATATTCTCTTATGCCATTTTATACCTGAGGAAGACAGAAAGGGTAAAAATAACAATCTGGTACACCAATGGATAAACAATGTCTGTCTGCATTATATTACAGAAAACACATAAAATGTTTTTTTCTCCTTAACCTGACATTTTGCACAATATGCTCTGTGGCTTTGAGAAAACATTATTTCATGTTCTTAGCCTAATCAGTCTTGTCTGCCATCTCGGAGAACAGGGAGGTTCATTGTTATATGCAGCTGTCATTTGTTCCATCTCCCTGCTCTCTGCCTTCAATATCTTGGTGGTATTTAGTGAAAGTAATTTTCAGTTAGAAATCTTGTGCCCTTTTCAGTAAGTGCAAGTTTTAGCACTTCATCAATGGCCAAAGGATTCTGAGCTATCTGGGATGTATCAGGACAGTTGATAAAACCTAGGAGAGCGGCCTATGATAGTACATCTCATCATAAATAAAAAAAAAAGCAGAAAGGGCCTTTGTCAGTGTTTATCTGTAACGCTTTTATTCTCTGCCCTTGATTTCCTCTTCAGAAAATTGATGCACCCTTAAATTGAAGCAGGAGGCTTGACAGGTGATGGTTAGTGTGATAACTGCTCAGATTTCATCAGGCACTGTTTTTCTTGTGGTGCAATTGTAGGAACTTTCAGCTAGATTACCTGTCATCCACTACATCAGATAAAAGAGGGAGAGTTGAGAGATGCAGTTTTGCCACTATATGCCTCATAGGAAATAAAAAGAGCAGGTGAGGGAACGGCCGTACGACCTGCACCACAATTATATTTTAATCAGGGGCTTCGGTGGCTGGGCCAGAAATAACAGTGACTGCGCCATGTAAAAATAGTATGGCATTTGCATGTTTTAAATGTATAGACAACAGAATGAAAATCGGATGTATTTATGACTGTGTACAGTAAAAAGAAATACATGTATATAGAGTTATTGAAATTGAACTCCTTGTTTTAGTTTGTTACATAGAAGAGTGACCAAAGATTGCAATGAAATTTCACAGAAAAATATGTGCTGTCATTTACCTTAACCCTACAAGTTGACTTTTAAAACTCACCTTTAATAACCACATTAAAATGTATATGTAGCTATAATAATGGAGTAGGCAGTGACGGTGATTGCCACTTTACACTTCCCAACATCGTTTCGATATTGTATACAACGGCACGGGAGCGCGCATTTTTTTGGCTGAAATCCAAGATCGCATAGGAGCTGTCACACAGGGAGATATCGGCAGGCAACACAACTGCTATGTCTACGCCCCCTTGTATGAGTGACCCAGGGAACGACAATTTAACATGGGAGTGAATAGGGGAAGTTGTGCTCCAAGTCGTTGTTGGGCCGTCACACAGCAAGATCCTGCCAGATCATCCATCCAATATCGGGCAGTTGGAGAACTGCACAATTCTTCACCGATATTGTTTTGGCATCGATCTTGCATCAAATTGGTCATTTACACCATACAACGCAGGAAAAACATCGGCGCCAACGCACTAACCACGTGACTTTTTATCGAAGTTGGAGGACGATATCGGGACGTGTAAAGTGGCCATGAGGGTACCGTTACACATCGCAACATTGCATGCAATTTCACTTGCAATTTGCTGGTTGCAGTGAAATCCTGGACACGTTGTTCCATTTTGTACATGGCAACAAAATAGAACGATGTGTCCATGATTTCACTGCAATCAGCAAATTGCAAGTGAAATTGCATGCAATGTTGCGACGTGTAACGGTACCCTTAGGCCCTGCACACACGTTTTTATCGCGTTTTCTGCAAAACTACATGCAAATCCCTACGCCAGCAAAGTCAATGAGAGTCATGAAGTTTTGGGCACATGTTGCTTTATTTCCCTTGCTAAGTTGGTGCACAAAAAAATTGCAGCATGTTTATTCATGCAGCGTTTTCCCACCCCAGAATATGTAAAAAAAAAACACATTAAAAATACACCAAAAACGCATAAAAAAGGGCAGAATTTCTGCAACCAAATCCTCAATGTGCACACATGCGCTAAATGTTCTGTGTGCAGAATATGTGAATCCATCATCTGCCTCATCCACTTATGCAAATATATGACCATGTTAACATATTGCATACACATTTACACATTACACATTCATATAAATAGTACAACAGATAAACACAAGCATATATAAAATACATACATACACATGTCACATACATATACACATTATGGCTTGGATATATCTAAAAAATAACTTAGAGGGGGAGTGCCGTAAAGGAGGAGGCGGTGTTACTTTGGAGCAGTTAGTGCATTAATCTCCCAGCAGTGATGCAACACGGTGGCCTTAAGGAAGATGCTGACCTTAAGGAAGATGTCTGTGGAGGCAGCACATGCACATATTGTGATCTAGCACAACTAACATCTCAATATACACATGTGCTAATGTGGCGCCCCACTGGTCAGTGCGCCACAGTAGGAGTACTGCACCCACAACAGTGTGTGCAGTATTCCTGTCACTGGGGAGTGTAAAGTCAACCTGAGGCTCACATCCTGCATGCACACACTGCCATCAAACAACCATGGGGGTGGACCAGAGACTAAACTACCCTTGCCGGAATCTAAAAATGGCGGCAGGGACAGAGCTACACAACGGAGGTCCAGCAACCAGAAGCTGGAACCAGGAGCAAGAGACTTGCCCACAGTTTAGCACCTGGTTACCAGAGAGGATCTACTGGTTGAACCGCTGCCCCTCACCATTGCAGATGTCGGGGCAGAGCCAGATGTCCCTGAGGCCCTACCTGATGACAGCGGCAGTGAGACCATAGCGGGGCCCAAGGAAGCTGAGGAGCTGTCCAGCCAGCCAAGCTCTGAGGAGGAAAACCGGAAAGGAAACATCGATGAAGTCAGGGCATCCAGGCCCCGCACGGTGCAGAAGGAGCTTCATCCACACAGACTAACTAGACAGGTTGGTGTAGCCGCAATCACAAGTGAGCAGAACTGTGCACCAGCTCCGGAGCAGTCAGACTAGGACTTGTATCGCAATGACTGTGTGAGCTATGAGAGACATGCAGGGCCCCGCGGATGGTACGCCCTGCGGGTGCATAAATGTGATACCCTGGTTTTGTAAATAGTTGAAAATGTGTGCATTTGTTGCATTTTGCCGTAACTTCATAGACTTTCATGAGGACTGTTTGCCATGTTACAAGAAATGCGCCTCCTGGACGGGAAGAAACCAAGTATACTTAATGTTATTATTAAAAGTGTTTATTGTTACACTGCATATTAAAAAAATTACTCTGTATCGGTTACAGGGGTAGAAATAATTGAGGACAAATGTGTTTCACCAATGGGGAATGTGGCGCACCACTGGTCAGTGTGCCACAGTAGGGGTACTGCACCCACAACAGAGTGTGCAGTATTCCTGTCACTGGGAAGTGTAAAGTCAACCTGAGGCTCTCATCCTGCATGCACACACTCTAGAGCAGGGGACTACAGGGTTAAATCCTTTGGAAAGAGACCCAGTCACAGGGGGAGGAGTTCAGAGCAGAGTGTGAGAGCGGGAAACAGACAGACAGCTTTAGTTTGGTCTCAGGGAAGAAGCCAGGAGGGATCCCTAGAGGGGTCTCCCAGGGAGGGCGCCTGAGAGGAAAACGTGACCCAGGAAAGAAAGCGGAAACCCAGTGCCAGACCACCGGACAGGTCTGGGGGAATCCCAGTCCACCAACGGAGTGTCGGCTCCGAGACACGGTACAGGCGAGTTCACCGCTGAGCCGTCCACACTGGCCAGTCGCGGGTTAATCCAGCAACCCCGAACCCCGTCCAGAACGTGCAGCTCCACCAGGTTCACCAAACCGGGTTGAGCTCCTTAGAGAGAAGAAGGGTACCTCATAGCACCCAATGGGCCTGGTAGACAAGCAGGCTGTGCAGGGCAGTGCAAGGATAGTAAGGAGGCGGAGGTCAGAACAGTGGGACAGAGAAAGACAAAAGAAGGTATACTACAGTAGCCTGAAAGAGACTTTACCCTCCTACCCAGCTAGCTAGCCATTTAAAGACTGTGTAACCTGAAACCTGAAGTACCATCTGAACTGGTTCCAGTAAAGTTACCAGTATAGAGTTTCAAGGCCTCCATGTCTACTTACTGCACAAACCGCTTTGCAGCTGCGCTGCCCACATCCAGCACTATGACAAGAAGTGCTTCTCACCACAGCCCCGGGGACTCTGCTCCACCTGTCGGGAGTTACACCCCCCAGCTGCCCGTCCATCATCCCTGGAGGTCCACGGCAGCACTGGTGCATTCACCAGAAACCACAGGTGGCGTCACAAGACTTTTATTCCCTTTTTATCTTTTCTCAAATTTTCAGTTGACCACCAGGGCTACAGGTCCGGATGGGCCACCAGTAACATCCCTCCATCTCCACGCCCAGGTTCCGAGTTCCCATATGTGGCACCCTTTGGTGGGACACCGCAGGGAGGTACTGCACCCCAAAAATAAGGTTTAGTATCTCCGCAGTCACAAGTGGAGGGGGTTAACTACAGAGTCTGTACACAAAACCGACTCACAGACATCCTAGCACAGTGGACTGTATTTCAGCAGGTCCCGGGGGGGGTGGAGCTTAGGTGAGCGGGAGACGTGAGTGACAGTTGGAAGTAAGCAGTCAGTCAGACGTTGGCAGGGAGAGAGAACGGACTGACTTACTGTGTAGGCCCAAAATTACCGGCCTGGAGATGTGACTGAGATGTGCTGGCTCAGGGGCGTGCCTCGGCCCCTCATCGAAGGAGGGCCAGGCATGCAAGAGGCGCCAAACTGTCTCCAAGTCCCCTTTGCCATCAAACAACCAAGGGGGCGGGTTAAGAACCGCATCGCACCAGCTCGGGACTATAAAAAGTATAGACAATTGCCTTCAGGTGACCCCCAAAGATAAAAGTCTGAGGGGGCAGATCAGGAGACCTTGATGGCCATTCAACTGGGCCACGATGACCAATCCATCTTCTAAGATATTGTTCATGTTCATGTAGGAGTGCTTGGACTTGACACCAATAATGTTGTGGTGCGTAAAGAGGGCAGCACATCATCATTTAGCAATTTCAGTTATCCAGTGGCATTGAGGTTTCCATTGATGAAGAATGGCCCCACTATTTTTGTACCCCATATACCACACCATACCATCAATTTTTGTGTTCCTACAGTCTTGAAGGGATCTATCCACTGTTGGTTAGTGTCACCACAATAGCGGTGGTTTTGTTTGGTAACTTCACCATTCACAGAAAAGTTTGCCTCATCAATGAACATAATGTTCTGTGTAAACTGAGGGTCCTGTTCCAATTTTTGTTTTGCCCCTTTTGCAAATTCAGACCACCAATCTGAGTAATCCTCGTTGAGATGCTGCAGCAGCTGGATTTTGTAAGGGTGCCATTTGTGAGTAGCCAATATCCGCCAAAGGGATGTTCGACTGGTGCAATTCTCCAGTGACATGCGGCAAGTGCTACGCTGTGGGCTCTTGCTGAATGAAGCTAGTAAGTATAGTTGCTTAGCAAAGCTTCTAAAAAAGGGTTATATAAGAAGAAAGAACCGGAGCAGATCTGAGTGCAGGAGTTATTTCATTTAGAATAGGCGGTTTAAGCCTGAAATTTGCTCACCTTTTTGTTGTCTTTGCTGAATTGCTGGAATAAAAATGAAGATCTCCTTAGGCTTGCAGCTCGCCTATCCGGGTGGATCAGGTCTTCAATGCGGGAGTTCTGATTCGACAGTGTGCAGTTTTAAAAATTCCAGACTTATAGGTCGGAGCTTCCTTAGGAGACCTGGGGTTCGTGATCAAATGGTTTCTTTATTTAGAAATATCATAAAAGGCAGTACAATGCGTTTCGACTCTAGCATGGGTCTTCCTCAGGTACTATTATCCAATATAGAAAATATCGATATTGTATAATAGTACCTGAGGAAGAAGCATGCTGGAGTCGAAAAGCGTTGCACTGCCTTTTATGATATTTCTAAATAAAGAAACCATTTGATGATTAACCCCACGTCTCCCAAGGAAGTGCCGACCTATATGTCTAGAATTTTTAAAATTGCACACTGAATGAAGCTAGGACAGCCACTGATGTTTCTTCATTAGTGACAGTTTTCTTGCATTCACATGTTGGCAAATCCAATACTGAAACTGTTTTACAAAATTGGCAAACAGTTTTCTAACTGTAGCATGGGAGATGGGTGATCTCGTAGGTTGTGTTGAAATCTGCTGCAATGACCCTGATACTGCGTTCAAGAGACATCAACACAATTTCTATCCGCTCCTCATGTGTTAACCTCTGCGACATGTTAATGACTGTAAACAAAGAGAAACTTTAAAATTACTCATGAAAGAATAAAGTTACGTTAAAACGAAGCACACCATTGTTTTTCTCATTCATTCAAATGGAAAGGGGAAAGGGAAAGGCCGCTCCACCGCCCATTAACCTCCTGGATTCCTGCACCTGGTGTGGCAGCTTTGGCAACTGCCAGGAAACAATGTGAAATAGAAACCACTGGTGCTTGTCTTCTTAAAGTTTTTCTTTATTATTTTTTGAAAATTATAAAATCATTCAGCGTGCTAGCTGGGCGCCCAGCTAGCACGCTGAATGATTTTATAATTTTCAAAAAATAATAAAGAAAAACTTTAAGAAGACAAGCACCGGTGGTTTCTATTTCACATTGTTTTTCCTATGAAATTCTCAATAGGTTTGATGTGTCACATGACCCTCTTCCCATTGAAAACAACAAAGTTGGATCCAAATTGGACAACTTCAAAATGGCCGCCATGGTCACCACCCATCTGGAAAAGTTTTCCCCCTCCTATATACTAATGTGCCACAAACAGGAAGTTGATATCATCAACCATTCCCATTTTATTTAGGTGTATTCATATAAATGGCCCACTCTGTACATGGGTATCCATTGCAACAATCAAACCCGTAACTTCTACATATGTTATCATATCTCGTCTTGCACTTTGTTGGGACCTTAACCTCTCAACTACTATTAGCCATGTTTTTTAGGAATGGATCTTTTTCCAGCCCTGATTCCTTGGAACAGTCAATGATCATACCAGCTCAAAATAACAAAATAGCACAGCTTTTTCTGGTTTTAAATCGCTGTTGAAAAGCCAAAAGAACGGAAAACCCAGGGGCAGTAGATGAGGAAGAAGACAGTGCAAATGTAAGGGAATATCTAAAACCAAATCTATCCAAGAAAAGCAAAGTTCAGGGATTTTCAGTTTGTCTGATCATGTCCTTAGGGAAGGTGAAACTATTACAGGGAAGAGGGCTATTTTTTGCCCTAATGAACATACAAATGTGTTAAAGACTCTGTCAGGTAATTTTTCATTATGATACTAATATTGCCCTGGAATATTGCTCAGGTAGGCTTTTCAGAATATGTAAAAATCATTATTGTACCCTTTGTAGTTCTCTTGCGGTAAGCATCTTCACACCCAGCAGGCAGCTAGCTTCTGCAGTAAAAGTAATTGACTGGACTAGTGAATAGTCCCGATGTAAATGTTCATTTATTATTCAAACCTTCTCAAGCAGCTATTTCCTCTCATCCTCCTTTGCTCTGTGAATTGCTACTGGTTTTGGTTTAATTTTCCATACAAGGAGAGCAGACCGTAGGATACAGAGCCCTTTGGTTTGTGATTGCAGATCAGAGCAGGCAGTGACCTCACTACATGAATATTCATTAGGTAAGTGATCATCCACTGTGATTGACAGATAGAATAAATCACTTTTTTTCAGTTTACAGAGGATAGGAGGTGAGCATAAATAAAAGAAATACATGAATAAAGAGAGTTTCACAAGAGGAATTAAAAAATGATGTCAATTACATATGGATTTTTGAGCTGACAGATCCCCTTTAATATATTTTTAGATATTAATAATTTCATTAGGAAATTAACCCTTTAAAAACACTTTTCTATGCAACAAAAAGAAAATTAGTACAGCATTTTCCATCTAATAGTGATTGTCATGATGAGTATCCCCTGATGATTGGTGAAACATCTAGTGTCACCACTGAGCCAGCATCCTGGCCATGGACAAATCTAATTTATACCCTCTACACTATAGAAGCAGCCACCTTGATACATTTCATTACTTAATTCTAAGGTTAGGGTGACATTTGCGATAGCAAACGCAGATCCTGATCTGGTTTTGACCATGCAAAATGTTCAAAACGTGATCAGGATCCACAGCCCATAGGCACCCATTATAAATCTGGCAATGCAGTTACCGCATCCGGATTTGCAGCCTGCGAGAAAAATCCTGCATGCTGCAGTTTTCGGAGTGGTTTCCTAACTGCAGCAGGAGACCTATAATGGCCTACTACGGGAGCCCATCCGGCTACCGCAAGGCACCTGTGAATGCCTGCGGTAGCCTTATGCTTTGTTCATCCCTGCTGCCGCAGGGATGAACAAAGGGTTAATGTTAATAATAGATGTGGGCAACATATCTGTAGGGAGTGAACACCCTCCCTACAGACATGTTCTCCACATAGATTGGCATGTTAAGGGTTAATTTCTAAAATTACAGTATTGCCGACTTTTGTTGGCTTTTACTATTTGTAATGACAGGTGGCGGCTCCCGGCTGTACTGGAGTTTACAGTATGCAAAATGCGTAAGCATATTACAGGGCAGCATCCTCAATAAGGAGCTGTCTGTGGTGCTTACGCAAATTGCATACTGTACATGCCGCTATCCATGGTGCTGAAAGTTTTAACATTACTTCTATGGCCAGCACACATTGAAACTCTGGTGCACTGGCCATAGAAGTGATGTTTAAGGCTTCAGCACCATTGATAGTGGTGTGTACAGTACGCAATTTGCGTAAGCAGCAGGGTCAGCTCTTTATTGAGGATGCTGCCCTGCAATGTACTTACGCACATTACGTACTGATAATCCTTCTTACAGCGAGGAGCCGCCGGCTTTCATTGAGAAGTTTATAAAGCCGACAATAGCGGCGATAATGTAATAATAGATATTAACCATTGACATACCACAGTTTTAGGATAACATGTCTCTCGGGAGGGTGGACACTCCCTGGAGACATGTTGCCCACATATAATATTAACATAAACCCTTTGCTCATCCACAAAGCATCCGGCAACCGCAGGCATTCACATGTGCCTTCCGGTAGCTGGATGGGCTCCCATAGGCGCCCATTATAGTAGCTCCGCTGCGGTTTTGAAATAGCTCCAAAAAACTTTGCCTGCATGATTTTTCACGCAGGCAGTGAAACTGGAATGCAGGTTTTATAATGGGCGCCTATGGGCTGCGGATCTGGACCCGGTTTTGAGCATTTTTAATGCTTAAAACCGGATCCGGATGGCAAAAAACACTGCAAATGTGACCCTAGCCTAACTCTACAAAGTAATTCCAATATTGTAATCAGGGCTGCAGAAAAAGGTGGATGGCTAGTTAAAATTAATAGAAATTGATATTTTAAAGAGTGATTACATTTACTTGAAGTCAACAATTACTATCAAAAAATGGACAGAAACTGTTCCATACAATACTTTTTGTTGTATACAAGTTGGATAAAAGATGCTATTAGTATCAATATCCTAAATAAAAAAGAGAAATTTTGGGGGGATATTATTAGTTATATCATTAAATTAGACTCCTACCTTCGTGATTTAATGCATTCAATCAATCTTCTTAAACAACTTCCTTCTGTTAACAACTCCATATTTTTACTCTGAATGTAAGTTCTTGTTATTCTAATATTACCCATATTTTAGGTATGCAAGGAGTGGAATTTTTCCTCGGACAAGATGATAATAATAATAGTAATAATAATTTTTATTTATATAGCTCCAACATATTCCGCAGCGCTTCACAATACAAAGTTCATGTAAAAACAATTAGAAAATACAATACCAAAAACAATAAAATATAATACAAAGCATAATATAATACAATAAATAGAGAAAAAAAAATGACAGCCCTGCTCATAAAAGCTTACAAACTAACAATGAGGTGGGGGTAACAAAGTACAGGTGCTTATCTACAATGACTGTATAGTCTAGCAATGAGGTGGGGGTGATAAAGTACAGGTGCTTATTTACAATGATGGTATAGTCTATCAATGAGGTGGGGGTGACAAAGTACAGGTGCTTATTTACAATGATAGTATAGTCAACTTGAGGAGATGGGGAACAGTTAGGAGCAGTATAAGTGGCCACCACCCATTATTTGTGATCCACTTGAGACTGATGGTGTGGATAGGCTATGTCTAGATGATTTTGACTAGGAATCATGATAGGCTGCACTAAAAAGATGTGTTTTTAGGGATCGCCTGAAACTATCTAAGTTGTGGATACACCTAATTTCTTGGGGTAGAGCATTCCAAAGAATTGGTGCAGCTCAGCAGAAGTCTTGGAACCGGGAGTGGGAGGTTCGGATTAATGCAGAAGTGAGACTAAAGTCACTTCCAGAGCGAAGAGAACGGGTGGGGTGATAAACAGAGATGAGGGAGGACATGTAGGGGGGTGCTGCACTGTGAAGAGCTTTGTGAGTGAGAACAAGCAGTTTGAAATGGATCCTATAGTGTATAGGCAGCCAGTGCAATGACTGGCATAGAGCAGAAGTGTCTGAGTAACGGTTAGCTAGATAGGTGATCCTGGCTGCTGCATTAAGGATGGACTGGAGGGTCTCGTGCGGGGGAGGCCAACTAAAAGAGAATTACAATAGTCAAGGCAGGAGTGAATCAGAGCCACAGTGAGGGTTTTTGTGGTTTCCAAGTTGAGAAAGCGGCGAATTCTTAATATGTTCTTCAGGTGCAAGCAGCAAGAGCGGGCGAGAGATTGTATATGTGGAGTGAAGGAAAGATCAGAGTCAAACATAACACCCAGACAGAAAGCCTGCTGACTAGGCATTATTGTGGTGCCACTACTGAGAGAGTGATGTCATATTTAGGGAGGTTAGTGGAGGGCGGGAGCAGAAGAAGATCAGTTTTGGAAAGGTTGAGTAGAGAGCGGACATGATATTGGAAACTGAGGTTAGACAGTAATGGGTGTTCTTTATTAGAGTGGGAGTAAGGTCAGGGGAAGAAGTGTATAGTTGTGTGTCATCAGCATAAAGATGGTACTGAAAGCCAAATCTGCTGATGGTCTTTCCAATCAGGGCCGTGTAAAGAGAGAAGAGAAGAGGTCCAAGGACTGAACTCTGAGGGACCCCAATAATGATAGGAAGAGGGGAGGAAGTGGAGCCAGCAAATGATACACTTAAACAACGGTCAGAAAGATAGGAAGAGAACCAAGAGAGAGACGTGTCCTTGATGCCAATGTAGTGCAGCATGGAGAGTAGGAGATGGTGGTCAATAGTGTCAAAGGCTGCAGAGAGATCAAGAAGAATAAGCAAAGAGTGGTCACCATTATGTTTTGCTGTCAGAAAGTCATTGGTCACTTTGGTGAGGGCAGTTTCTCTAGAATGTAGGTGGCGGAAACCAGACTGTAATGGGTCTAGAAGAAAGTGAATAGAGAGGTAATGAGTGATGTGGGAGTAGACCAAGCACTCCAGGTGTTTGGAGATGAAGGGAAGACTGGAGACTGGTCTGTAGTTGTAAGTGCAGGATGGGTCGAGAGAAGATTTCTTTAATAATGGATTAAAGATAGAGTGTTTGAAGGAGGAGGGGAAGATGCCAGAAGAGAGTGAGAGATTGAAGATTTTGGTTAGGTGAATGTAAACCACCGGAGAGAGAGAGACTGGAGTAAGTGTGAGGGGATGGGGTCAGCAGTGCATGTGTTGGGACGAGAGAAAGAGAGGAGCCTGGAAACTTCTTCTGTGACTGGGTCAAAAGTGGAGAGTGAGCGGGAGGAAGTGTGGGGAGAGGTAGGGGTAATAGCAATTTAAGGTTGGGAGTTGATTTCCTGATGGATGTTTTCTATTTTCTCTTTGAAGTAGGAAGTCAGATCATCAGCACAGAGGTCTGTGATAGGGGCCTGCACTTTAGGATAGAGGAGAGAGTGAAAGGTGTCAAAGGTTTTTTTTGGGTTGTTGGATATTGAGGAGATCAGGTTGGTGAAGTAGTTTTTTTTGGCAAGGTGAAAGGCAGAGTTGCAAGTTCTCAGCATAAATTTATAGTGAAGTTTTCTGGAGTGCAGGTTTTCCTCCATAGTTCAGCACTCCTAGAGCATCGCTGGAGAAATTGAATTTGTGATGTGAGCCAGGGCTGTTTTACTCTGTGCTTGGAGGTTCTGAGGTTGAAGGGTGCTACTTGGTCCAGGGAGCTTCTGAAAGAGTCATTTAAGTGATTTACTGCCAGATCGGGACAGGAAAATGAGGAGATTGGGGACAGTGATGAGTGTAGAGAGTCTGTGAGTGTATGAGGGTTAATGGCATGCAGATTTCTGAATCTGTGATATGTAGGAATGTGCTGAGGTGGGTGAGGGTTTGTGAGCGTGAAGGAGAGAAGTTTGTGGTCAGAGAGGGGAAGTGATGAATTATCTAAGGAGGAGGTTGAGCAGAACTGGACAAAGATCAGTTCAAGGGTGTTACCATCCTCGTGTGTCACTGAGGTTGAGAGCTGAGAGAGGCCAAGAGATGTGGTTAGAGATGGGAGCTGGGATGCAGATAAGGAGATGGGGCTGTTTGAGGGGATGTAGAAGTCTCCCAGAATAAGGGTTGGTAATTCTGAGGACATGAAGTGCGGCAGCCATGCGGAAAAATGATCGAGGAATTGGGTGGGTGACCCTGGGGGGCGGTATACCACCGCCACTTTGAGGGGGAGGGGACAAAAGAGCCCAATTTTGTGGACCTCAAAAGAGGGGAATGAGAGTGATGGAGCTGGGTGCATGACCTGGAAAGTACATTGTGGAGACTTGTGGAGCACTCCACCACTATGTCTGTTCCCAGATCTCGGGGAATGAGAGAAATATAAGCCACCATAAGAAATAGCGGCTGGGGACACTGTGTCTGAATCCAGGTTTCAGTGAGGTCCAGCAGATTAAGGGAGTTAGTGAGAAAGTAGTGAATGAATGAAAGTTTGTTGCATACAGACAGTGGATTCCAGAAAGCACAATTAAAAGAGGGAGATGGAGGTGTGCAAATAATATTTATAAGGTTAATGGGGTTTCTATGTGTTGTGGGAGAGGGGTTGAAGTTGGTGGAAGGTGGACCAGGATTTGGAGAGATATCACCTGACAGGAGCAGCAGTAAAAAGAGGAAAGGCAAGTAGTTTTTGTAAAGGTGACTTTGTTTCTGATGCAATACCCTGGAGCATGGTGGTATGAGATTATTCAGTATGGTGAACAGAGTGTGGGAGATCAATAAAGTAGAGAGAAGGAGACAGGGGCTTATGTGGATGAGGGGTGATGGAGGTGGAATGGGGCGGTAGAACAATGGACATTGAAGTAAAGGACATGATATTAGGAAAAAAAAATGAAAAAAGAAAAATTAAAGAGAGTGGCTTACCTGACTCCCACCCTGACTAACTGCCATGAAGTAACTGCTTCCACTTAGCATTCAATGTCACTTTGCATGAGATGCCACACGTGTAAACCACTCACACGTGTACCCCTCAGGGCTGAACTAAATTTATAGGACACACTACAGGATCAGGAGTGGGGGATTGTGGGAAGTCACATGGCTTCAGGTAATTAGCAGCTACACGAAAGAGCAGGGGTGAAATAGATGATGAAAGGCCACAAATCAGACATTAGGCAAAACTGCCTTCACACTATCACCCCTCCAACAAGATAACATTTACAATGTGGCAAATAGTCATATAATGGTGAGTGAATGTAATACATACAGACAGATGACATAGGAGACTTAACAATAAATGCAGAGGTGGAATATTACCATTATCCTATGTGAGTCAGGCTGATGACTCCTTGCCCACTTTACAAAACAAATTTAAATTGGATAGTATTTCATATATCCTTAATCTTAATGTATTTACATTAGTGGATGTGACTTATTGTTAATTCAGGGGCTGTGCAATGGGGACAAGATTCACAGCAAGGTATGCTAAGCTCTTAATGGGAAGATTTGACTTCATCTTCATTGCACGGTCCCTCTTGTCGATTGACCATGTAGTCTTTTACCGTAGGTTCATAGATGACCTCTTCTTTATTTGGAGATGTACATCTGATAAGAGATGAACAAACCTTTTGAGGTTCTAGTTCAGCTCTGTTTGCTAAATAGGTATATATTCGGCGAATAGACTGGTGAACAATTCGCCGAACGTCTGAACTCCATTCAAATCAATGGAAGGCAAAATCAAGGGCCTAGAAAACACCTTCAAAGGGGTCCAAAAGCTGCCAAACACAGTCCAAACCATTTTACAGTGGAGTCCTGCTGTTATGGCACAGACATAAGCTTGCTAGACTATTAGCTACCAAGATTTAGCACTGCGGTCACCTTGCTTCCGAGCACGCTCATGACCCTCACTGTTCTCCCTCTGTTAATTGGTTAAGTCAGACTTAGGTTGCTCGAGACATGGGTGTGACATTGGGGACTACCTCCACCTATGGTGTCAATGTCCGACTCTAAGCCCTTCTAGAAACTGACAGAGAATTTGATCCAAGACATTATGGGACAAAAAACTGCACCAACACCAGAAATTGTGCTCTTAAACCTCCCTATAGGACCTAAATATAATAAGATTTCGGTAATAGTCTATAATGTCCTAGCCGCAGCAAAATTGCTTATACCAACTTTTTGGAGATTAACTCAAATACCCACCCTCCAACTACTTGTGGATAAAACCAATCAATTATATAATATGGAAGAATTAATATCTGAAGTGAATCATACACAAACACCTTTTAGAGACCATTGACGAACCTGGTTGCTCTATAGAAGCAAGCTCTTTTTGAAACAACCACTACTTTAGTTCGATATGACCTCACTCCTTGATTGACCACATGCACCCTCACTACCCCCACCTTTTTTTACCCTGACCTACCTAGCCACCCCTCACCCCTTTCTCTTCTGCTCCCTATTCTATCCCCTTTTTTCTAAAGCTTTTCTCTCAATCTAAGTTGATTATTGTTACATTATAGTATTTCTCTTTGTCTCCAGAGGCCATTTGCTCATTGACTTCTACATGAAAAATGACCTTGAGCGCCTCTATATATATTTGTTTTGTAACATTACCATTACTTGTTCCTATTGTTGTAAAGCAATAAAAATATTTTTTTAAATGAAATAAAGTCACACTTAGGCTGGGTTCACACTTGCAGATGCCTCCTCAGCGTTCTGCGGAGGACATCTGCAAGTATCTGCATGCAGACGGCAGCCCTATCCTTTATAATGGGCCGCACGGTGTCTGCAGATGCTTGCAGACCGCCGTGTGCACCCTTTGCCCGCCATGAGTGATCTGTGCGCATGCGAAGGCATGCGCACAGATCATACACTCCCGTCCGCACCGAAAACCCGACATGTCGCGTTCGCGGTGTGGACGAGAGTGTGTGAACTGTGCGCATGCCTCCGCATGCGCACAGATCACTCATGGCGGGCAATGGGAGCGCACGGCGGTCTGCAAGCATCTGCAGACACTGTGCGGCCCATTATAAAGGATACGGCTGCTGTCTGCATGCAGACACTTGCAGATGTCCTCCGCAGAACGCTGCGGAGGCATCTGCAAGTGTGAACCCAGCCTTAGGCCTGCCCATCCTCTCTGCCGGTGTCTGTTATTGGTTGTCAGTATGGCAACCAAACTGACATCAGATTATTCTAAGAATAAATAAATGTCAAAATGGGCAGACGCTTTTCCATATGGGGGCTGGAATTCTTTGCATGGTGAGACCCAAGTGTTCTGGGCCCCCATGCTGAAAGCTGCAGCCCGCAGCAGCCCCAGAATTGACGTCTTCATGAGAGACACCAAAACTGGCAGTTACCCCACTCTTCCAGTTCCCCTGATTGTGGTGTAAGCCTGGGTAATAAGGGGTTAATATCAGTTGAGGATCAGCCAGCTGACAACAAGCTCTAGATTGATAATGTCAGGCCTATGTTAGATATTATTATATCAACATATTATCAATATATTAGTAAGTAGTAAAAACATAACACAGAGTAAAATTATGTATTTGGAATAAAACATACAGACATCCCTGTTTCCACTCTTTCTTTACACATGAAACATATCCTATGATGGTAATCCACAGCCAACACAACTTGTCCTGCGACAAACCATCTTAGCTTTGCTAATACTCGATGAGGGGAGAGTCCAGAGACATGTCTGCCCACTGGGAGTAGTGCTCAGACACTGGCAGCCAGCTTTCTGAGCTGAGTGGTGACGTCAGACAGTTCATCTGAGTACAGAGCATGCGTGGCTCCGCAGAGTCCTCAGATGAACTCTCTTACGGCACAGCCATGTCAGTGTGAGCCTGTTCAAGTTACACAGCTGGTATCATGCAGCAGGGAATCCCACTGTGTGATCTTAGATAACATCAGTGATGTCAATGTATGTAACACATTGCCTCATGAGAGACATGATATTGTGCAAGACAAAGCAGGTATCGTGACACAGCGTGTGTGAGGAGCAGTGATGTCAGGGAGTGCAGCGCGGTTCAAACTTGCAGGACAGCTCCTGTGTGACCCCTTGAGTCTGAGCTGCAGTAATGTTTGTAATGTCACACTCTCACCAGTGCCTGCACATCTGCTCTTACAACAAATGGGGGAGCTTGTAAGGCCTCGTTCCCACAGTGAGTTGTTTGATGCTAATTTTGAAGCAGATTTTAAGAATCTGCATCAAAATCTGCATGTCTATCCTGCAACCAGCAAAGTCTATGAGAGCTCAGAAATGCTGTGCTAACATTGCTTTTTGTCCTAACAGATTTATTGCATATGTTGGTGCAGAAAAAAGAAATCTGAACCACTTCTGTAAGGTAAGAAAGCACAGCATTTCTGAACTGACATAGACATTGCTGGCCTCATGATAGACATGCAGATTTTGATACATATTATCCAAATGTACATCAAACAATGCACTGTGGCCACAGGGCCTGAGAGGGTCTAGGCAGAGCTGCAGTTGTGGTGAAAGGTCTCCAGGATTCCTCTTGCCCCTGGCTACCTCCTCAGAGGCTTCTAGGGCAGTGGTCACCAGCTACAGTCCTAAAGGTATGCAGACAGTGCAAGTTTTCAGGATTTACTTAGTATTGTACATATGCTAATTTCATGATCTGAAGAGGTTATTGTTCCAACAACTTGTGCAGTGCTAAGAAAATCCTGAAAACATGCACTGTTTGCAGCCCTTGAAAACTGCAGTTGCCTAGCCCTGTTCTACAGGAGTGTCTGCAATGTCTTGCATTTCCATACCCCACACCTTCAGGCCAGAGGCCTGCGACTTGCTAGCCAACAACTGTAGGGCAGTATCAAAGCACCTCTTAGTTTGCAGAAACAGTTGAGCACAAAAGGAGTGAAGTAAAAAAGCTTTATTGTAGCTACTTTTAAAAAAAGCACAAGTTGGTACATGATGTAATATTTCACATGTATAATACACAGTGATCATTTTAAAATAGGCACTTAGCACAGACTATAATAAGACTAAAAGACACACATATATAAATATACACAGTATATAAGTAAGTTAAGTAAGTCCCATTAGCATTAGCAGAATCCATTAAAATTAGGTACATGCCATCAAGATAATGAGGCAAAGTCCATTAAGGTCACAGATTTTAAGTTTCCTGGATTTCACAGCTGCTGCCACATCTGATACTGTTCCAGCAGGTATTCCAACACTTACAAACTCAAGGAAGCTTTAAAAGATGTTTCAAATGTATTAAAGAATTGCAAAAGGGAAATAAGAAAAGACTTTTAGAAGGGATGCAGGTCCAAGAGTCTGAGATATTCTCAAGAGATAACTGCAAGAAAAAAATTGTATGCATGTACCAGAGACAAAGTCTGGTTTTGTTGCACGCCTGCATTTGTTGATTCAAGTTGTCTCTTGAATCTAATTGATCATGACTTCGCTGCAGATTGTGGTTATGATTTCTCCTCTCTCAACTTACCTATTTAAGTTTCTGCTATTGATAACTCTCCTCCTTCACAATATCACATTACAATGAAGGTAGAAAAAGTTGTGTAAGGGTATTAGGATAACACATGGAATCAATTTCATTTATGGTTCTACCTTCTCTATCTGCAAAGGTAGTACTAGACCTGCCATGTTTATTTAAACATAATCCGGTCATCAATTGGGAGACCAAACAGTTTGGGTCATGGGGTGATTCCTGCTTTTCTGGGTATCTTTTGAGATCCTCAGCTCCCATAGCTTGTCTCTTCAGACCTGACATTTTATCTCATAGCATTGTCCAAGAATTTAGGGTAAAAAAATCAATCAGGGTTCTTGGTGAACGGGTGGTGCTCGGTGCTTTGAGGGCAGATCTCAAACAGTGTACTCACTGAGGGCGGTCACTTTTCACTTGCACTCTGTATTCCTGCCAGATGTGATCCATACTCTGGATCACTTTTTACTGAGTCTCTCAGCTGTGTCATTTTCTGTTCTATCCTTCAGCCATTGTGAATGTGTATGTTTGGCGGCCGTCACACTCCTCAATATCGTGAGCGATATTGTTAGCGATCACGTGCACGCGCGATCGCTAACAATATCGCTCACATCGCTGGTGAGCTGTCACACAGGCAGACTCACCAGCGATGTTGACCAGCGAGATCGCTGGTAACCATGGTACACATCGGGTTACTAGGCGCCGCGCGGCACTTAGTAACCCGACGTTTACCATAGATACCATCTCCCAGCATAGGCTCTGCCGCTGGGAGATCGTTCATCGTGGTGTCATACACCACGATGAAGCAGATTGAACAAGCGATGATCGCTTGATATGAGCTCCGGCTCTCATATCTGCGATGTCACGATCAAGCGATTTTACATTGTAAAATCGCTTGATTGCACGCAGCGATGCACAAACGATATCGCTTAAGCGATCAAAAAGCAGATCACTTAAACGATATCGTGCACGACATTGAAGCGTGTGACGGCCGCCTTTGAAAAATATCTGATTGACCGAAATGTTATGTTTGTACACTTTGCACCTTATCAACTGGACCACAAATAAATATTATATTTTTAATTCTTCATTCAAATTGAGTGCCTAATTCCTTTATTATATTAGTATATTCAGAATGCTCAAAACAGTGCGTTGGAATAGTTACGGTACCTATAAATAAACTTTATGTACCGCTTTCTTTGCAAGCAGATCTGCTTAAAGAAAGGCATGGTTTCATTTTAACTGGGCATCCAAAATGTTCTGCCATGCGGAGGTCTCTTTATGGCAAAATGCGCATAAGCATACAGACGAGTCCTTAATTGCAGAGTCTGTGCTAGGGTTAAGACCTATCTTTTGGACTCAGCGGGTTTATTTTCACCTAGCGAGGCTCCGTCACGACCCAGTACTTACTTGATCATGGACTTTGTCACTGATCTGTATAACTTATGGTGGGTTTACACGCCGCGATATAGGCGTCCAACTCCGACCCAACTCCGACAAAAAGTCACGTGGGTCGCGAGTTGGAGCCGATATCGGGTGCGCGTTGTACTGTTTGACAGTACAACGCGATGCTGGAACGATGCCAAAACGATATCGGAGTTGAATAGCAAAGCTATTCAACTCCCCGATATCGCAAGGCCGTTGTACCAGCATCGCTGCGTGTGACAGCCCAACTCCGATGCCTACTCGCACCTCACCCATTAACTCCCATGTTAAATGGTCGTTACTGGGTTGGTGGGCGTAGACATCGGAGGGACGTTGTTTCCCGATATCGCAGCGTGTAAACCGGCGATGCGATATCGGGAAAAGGGCTGAAAAAAAGCGCGCTCCCGCGGCGTTGTATGCGATATCGTCCCGATATCGGGACGTGTAACCCCACCATTAGAGGAGAGACTTACTTCCCGATTAATTAAAGCCAAGATAGAGGGCGGTATGTGTAACATGTATTTGCACTTTGTGCTACTACCCTATGGGCTGTGCAATATGGTATCATACAGGCTGTGAAGATGGTTTCATATAGGCACTTATGCCTTTTATTTTATTGTTGACTTATTGTTCTGTATGCAGCTATCCATAAATGAAGGAGAAGGTTTTGGCTTCCATATTGAATTTAGCACATGTTAAATGTTTGCCAGTAAGTGTGTATATCTAAATGCAATCTGTATTGATGTAACCCATGGATGTTTTCCTACACTATGTACTAATTGGCAATCTGTTAGTCTATCCTGTCTGTACCACCCTCTGTTTTTTATGGTACAATTACATAGCTATTGTGCATTAAAAAACTTTATGATCATCTTTTTCAACTCCCTTGTCCTCATGAATTTTTCTTAGTATCTAATAAGTTGATGATGTAGCAGGGTTGATAATCAAACTCCTGCTTTGACTTTATGGATTTCTGGCTAATAATGAAGGGATTTTGTCTGCTAGGTAGAGACCAGTAATTTTACTTTTCTATGTTCTCTTATTTACCTTCCAAACACCTTTTCTCTCTCATTTTTCTCCCTTTTGCATGTGCTTTACATTTCCTCACCTTGGGTCCTCATGTATCCCTGCACACTTTCCCTTTCTTAATTAGTTGTGCATAATGACCTCCTCTTTTGCTCCTCAAGAGAAACGTGATAGTATTCAATAGACTTTTAGGGAGCCAGGTCTGAGTAGTTGATTTTAGCTGTGTGGGTAAAGGTTTTCAAGTCTGTACAGGAACCTGTAGAGTGTGGGTGGGAATGCTGTGTTTTAGGCTTTATTTCTCCCTCTAATTGTGTTTGAATCAGGTAACACTGACCTTAAAATGTTGCATCATTTATACAGAGTGAGGCTGGCTTCACACCACGGTATGATCCGGTCCGGGGCTGTCCAGGATGACCCTGACAGCCCCGGACCGTATCAGCACACAGAACCGTAGGGCCAAATGTGCCCTCCGGTCCTGTGTGCAGCCGGACGCAGCTGAAGGTGCTAATGATTCAGGACCACGGCTCGCAGGGAGCTAGCCGCGGTCCTGAAAGAACGGCGGCATGCAGCCGCCAGTGTCCGGTTCCTGGATCCTCCTGGACCGGGGCAATCCGGCCCCATAGTCTCCCATGTTGGGGAGCGCCGCATTGCCCCGGATCCGGGAAAATCTGGGCGAATCCGGGATCCAGCAAATTGGGAAGATTTTTCTCCCGGGACACAAAAATGTTGCAAGCAACATTTTTATGTCCGGAGAGAATAATCCGTATTCTCCCAGATTCCACCGCAGTGATGAAACCGGATGGCAGAGAGCTGCCATCCGGCTCCATCCGGCCCCATAGGCTACTATGGGGCCAAAAAACCGGTCCGGGGCTGTCTGGTTTACACAGCCCTGGACCGGATCACACCGTGGTATGAAGCCAGCCTTACCAGTTAAGTATAGATGCAGAAATTTTCATTACACCTTTTTACGATTATGCATTGCAGAAATTTTAATAATTACATCATTTTTCACCTAATAAGTTACCTTTTCTTAAATCTAAGTGGGTGTTATCAGAGAGTCTTCATTTGGGGATATACAGTATACTATTTCTCCATGTATGACTAATAAATCATATGCAGGCAGCAACACTCAGTGAAAAGAAGAATATGTCCCCGCAACAGTTTAGAGCGGGTTTCTCAGTGTGATAAATGTAATTCCACATTTTTGATCGCCTCGCCTAATCTACTGCATGGTTACAAAGTTTTGGGAGTGGACAAAAAAAGTCTAAAACCTTTCAGATAAGGCTAGGGTCACACATAAGCCCTTGGTCCGTTTTTGGCTTTATTTTTGGCAATTTTTTTTTCTAAGTCCAAACACTGATAGAAAAACGGATTGGATGTAATAAACACCCTGTCCGTTTTTTTCTGGACCTCAAAACATTGCTATGTCCGTTTTTGAGCCAAAAACGTTGCTAGCAACGTTTTTGGCATCAGTTAAAAAACGCGTGCGTTTTTTTAACATGGGGCCCTATGGGAAACGCATGCGTTAACGCAAGGCACATATAGGCACCTGCATTAACGCATGCGTTAACGCATATGCGTTTTTAATGAAAAAAAATGAAAAAATGACTAAGGCTGGGGTCACACATAGAAGTCCGTTTTTGGAAGTGATTTTCATCACCAATCCCTTTTTTATAGGGTGCTTTTTGAGCCTCCTGCCCCCCTGAACGTTTTTGAACTTAGTCATTTTTTCATTAAAAACGCATATGCGTTAACACAGGTGCCTATATGTGCAATGCGTTAACGCATGCGTTTCCCATAGGGCCCATGTTAAAAAAACGCATGCGTTTTTTAACTGATGCCAAAAATGTTGCTAGCAACGTTTTTGGCTCAAAAACGGACATAGCAATGTTTTGAGGTCCAGAAAAAAACGGACAGGGTGTTTATTACATCCAATCCGTTTTTCTATCAGTTTTTGGACTTAGAAAAAAATGCCAAAAATGAAGCCAAAAACGGATCAAGGGCTTATGTGTGACCCCAGCCTAAGTCCAAAAAGGTTCAGTGGTGCAGGAGGCTCAAAAAGCACCCAAAAAAAACGGATTGGTCATGGAAATCACTTCCAAAAACGGATTTCTATGTGTGACCGCAGCCTAAGGGTCCTCGGGGGTAGGGGTAGCACAGCTGAGTATAGCTGTGTCACATTACATCACCAAGTAATAGCCAGAGAAGCCCAGGATGATGGACACAGAAATGAAGACTGGCTTTCAATTAGGGCCGGACTAGTTGCCAGGACCTTAAGTCTGATGGTCAATCAGATGGCATTCAGGTGGTGTGTGACGTTAACACATGCGCTAAAAATGAAATGAACACACGTGATTGAAATGGCATGGGGAAAAAAAGGATCCTTTAATGCATCCCTCAAATGGATGCAAGATCCCAAATGTGACTCTAGCCTTAAGGCCACTTCACACACACAGATATCTGAGTCCAATATCTGAACAGATCTCTGGTTGCAGTGAAATCATGGATACATTGCTCCATTTTGTGGCTGTGTACAACATGGAGCAATGCATCCATGATTTCACTACAACCAGAGATCTGTTCAGATATTGGACTCAGATATCTGTGTGTGTGAAGTGGCCTTCAGTGTGATAACGTGTTGGTCTATGCTCTTTCTATACTTATTCACTAACAAGCGCATGCTTTAGAGATAGCCGTAAAGTTGGCAGCTGCTACATCTGTATGTCCCACCTGGCAGCTGGAGAGGTGCCCAGTAGTTTAGCAGCCTACTGCCAACTTAAAAGCAATTTCCTACTGTCTATTAGATCGTATGCAAGTGACTGAGAAAATTAATTTAATTACTGATGATATTTACTTGTGAATTGATGGAATAATTCCACATGTCCATTAGAACAGATCCTGCAGCAATCCACTTTCATAAAGTTGTGCAAACACAACTATTTTGTCAGTTTTCAAAAAAAATTGATTTTTGCAGGATCGTTTTTTTTTCACATGAGAGTCTATGGAAAATGGATCCATCAATTGATTACTGTTTATCTTCCTTTTGAAACTGATCCAGTAAGCAAAAAACAGATCTTTTACAAATGCAGGAAAAACAGAGGTTAAATAGCTTTCAGTTAGCGGATCCATTTTCCATCAACTTCCATGTAAAAGTGACATTGAAAAACAGATCCTACAAAAAATATTTTTTCAAAACTGACAAAAAAGTTGTATTGCATAACTTTTTGCCAATGGATCGCTGCTGGATCCTTTCTAACAGACAATTACTGGATGTTTGGACCTAGCCATAGACTTAGGCCAGGGTCACACATACCATCTGTTTTTGTCTTAAATCCGGTTTTGGGAACATCTTGGACATTTTATTTCAAAGTCCAAAAACGCATATGTGTTAATGCATGTGTCTGTGCGTTTTTCAAAAAATGCATGTGTTTTTATGCAGCATCCTAAAAATGCTGCTAGCAGCATTTTTGGGGTGCTTTAAAAAATGCATGCTTTTTTTAACATGGGGCCCTATGGGAGACGCATGCGTTAACGCATGGTACATATAGGCACCTGCGATAATGCATATGCGTTTTTGGTGAAAAAATGACTAAGGCCAGGGTCACATCGGCGTTTTTTGTTTAAAATCCTGATCCGGTTTTGAGCTTTAAAAAAGCTCAAAACCGGACCAGGAAAGGCTCCTGATAGAAGCCTATGCAAAACACCGGATGGCTTCACAAGCCATCCGGTGGCCGGATCCGGCACTGCTGCCTGCGTTTAAAATCATGCAGGCAGCAGTTTTCGCAGCGTTTACCGGGACCGCACTGCGTTCACCGGATGGCTCAGGATGTGTAATCCTGAGCCATCCGGTAACTGCAGAGTTTGTGGTTCCCGATCGGCAAAGTTAATAAAGATTTAATTTGAGTACCGAAATGACTGTTAGAGGTCTGTAGGGGGGCTTAGACCCCCTACAGACCGGGCGGCCACTTCTATAGTGTGTTCTTCTATAATTTTACCTATGGCACGGGCTGATCTGAGCTCCGTGCATGTGATCCAAATATCCCCCCTCCCCCTATCACTATACTGGGGTGCATAGACCCCTGTATTACAAATAAGCTGTATTGATGTGTAGTATCTGTTAAATATGTACATATGCATTGTAAGTATATACTTACAATCTTTCGTAGGCAGAGTGAAGGAAATCCATGGGCGGGGCTGTGTGCAGCAGCCTCCGCCCGCTCCTTCTTGATGCCCGCCCCCTCTGGCCGTAATCCAGTCTTGTGAGGGCGGGCACGTCGTTAAAGGGGCGTGGCTAACCGCGGCACATAGTTAGCCACGCCCCTTTAACGACGTGCCCGCCCTCACAAGACTGGATTACGGCCAGAGGGGGCGGGCATCAAGAAGGAGCGGGCGGAGGCTGCTGCACACAGCCCCGCCCATGGATTTCCTTCACTCTGCCTACGAAAGATTGTAAGTATATACTTACAATGCATATGTACATATTTAACAGATACTACACATCAATACAGCTTATTTGTAATACAGGGGTCTATGCACCCCAGTATAGTGATAGGGGAGGGGGGATATTTGGATCACATGCACGGAGCTCAGATCAGCCCGTGCCATAGGTAAAATTATAGAAGAACACACTATAGAAGTGGCCGCCCGGTCTGTAGGGGGGTCTAAGCCCCCTACAGACCTCTAACAGTCATTTCGGTACTCAAATTAAATCTTTATTAACTTTGCCGATCGGGAACTGCAAGCTATGCGTTTACCGGATGGCTCAGGATTACACATCCTGAGCCATCCGGTGAACGCAGTGCGGTATTATGCACACATTTTTGAGAAAAAATGTGTGGGACCGGCATTGCATTCACCACATCCGGATCCGGATGCGGTGAATGCAATTCATGTTTGCAATGTGACCCTAGCCTAAGTCCAAACTTTTCCAAAAAACGTCCAGGACCTCAGGGGACACTGTTGGCACCCTTAGAAAAACGGATCCGGTTTTCTAAGGGCTTAAAAAAGCGATGGGGCATGTGTAATCCTGGCCTAACACATTGGGGTGCTGTATGCTTAGACTTTAGAAAGACAGGAGTCCTTGTCACCTTGGGAGTCTGTGTGAATTCACAATTTAAATAATCTTCTTTAAAGAGGACCAACAGGCAGGTTTTAGGTCTATAAAGTGAAGCACAGGTTCTGGGATGCTGAGTGCAATCATACCTTTACTTCAATGATTCCATGTATGATTACATATAAAACTGTTATAGAAGTCCTTAGAAAGCGTGCAGCAGGGGGACAGCGTGTGCAGAAATTAGCATAAGAGGGGCTGGGTTTCTCTTTATTACTCTACAGTTTGCTCTAATCCAAACCCTCCCCCGTCCTTCCCTCTCCCTCCCCTCTCACTCCCTCCCTGTCACTATATAGAGTAGCAGGCACATTAGGTCTGACATTTTGCATGCAGACTGCACAGTGTCAGGCTCCTATGTGCCCCAGATCATCCCTCCTCCCTCCTGCCTGTGTCTTCGGGTTCTGGTTCTCAGCTCTCTCCTCACAGTCACAGGTCTGTGAGAGCATAGAGCTCAGGACTTGCAGACTGGAGGGAGTGGGGTCTTCTCTGGCGGGTCCCCTCCTGCACTGTGACACTGCGATTACACACAGCCAGAGAAGAAGCCTGAGAAGCCGAAGATACAGGCAGGAGGGAAGTGGGATGATCTGGGGCACATAGGTGCCTGACACTGTGCGATCTTCATGCACAATGTCACACCTAATGTGCCTGCTACTCTATATAGTGACAGGGAGGGAGTGAGAGGAGAGGGGGAGAGAGAGCATTGTCATATGACTTAGGATAATAACAACCAAACCAGAATTGCAATTTGATCATACGGTGTTTCAGGGTATTGATCCTCATCAGTGCAAAGTATGAGATCAGATTTGGCTGTATGAGGGGCTAAGACAAGGATCTAAAGGCTAAGTTTTTTCTTTGTGGAAAGTGACGTGTAAGGTCCAGCATGCCAGTGTGAGGAGATTTAAATACTTGCAATGCTCCTCTGTGAAATAAATTTGCAAATTGCCTCTTCAGAGAGGAAGAAGATGAACTCTTGTGCCACCTATTGGAAGTAGCAATCCTAAAAGTCAATATCAACCCTTTAACAAGCCTTGCAATATGACTTAGGATAATAATACCCAAACCAGAATCTCAATTTTCAGATATAGTGTTTCAAGGTATTCACACTCGTCAGTGCAAAGTATGAGATCTGGTTTGACTAGGAGAGAGGCTAAGATGGTTATCAGTGATGTTGGGACATTAGATGTTTTGGAGTCCAGACTTTATTATTGGCTTTTTGTCTACATTCATTTAATGTGTATGGTCGCCCATCAGTGGCCTTTCTACCACTAACATTTATAAACTTTAGGTTAAACAGAATAATTAATTTCAAATGTTTTGACATACAGACACTAGTTCTATATATCAAAACACATAGTAAATTCAAGATTAAAATGTTCTTTTCATTGAATTATTTTTGAGCAGCTGATTTTTTATATGGAATGTTTTCTTTTTTTATACTTGATTTAATCTGAATTCTTGTCAAAGTGAAGTGTTTTTTTCGTGCCATGGCTCATTATTATCAGGCCCGTCCTCAGTTTCAGTGCAACCTGATAAACCCATGAATGTCTCAGTACATTATGTTTTGGAAAAGACACCTGCAGGTTGTGTAAAAAGATCTGAAGTAACTTAATTCTTCTATATGAAGCTGAACTCACCAACTGAAATGACATCTGGAATTGTACAAATGCCTAATGTTAAGACTTAATGATCTGGAGATGTAATAGAAAATTGTTCAAGTTATTGTAAAAGAAAACGGGAACAAATAGCCTCGTTATGTAGCACGGTGTGTCCCGCATTTATCGTGCAATTTATTAGCACATAGGTGTATGTGTATTTAACTATAAGTCCGCATTGGGATTAGCATATGTGATGAAAACTCAGGAGCAGAGCCCGCTCCATGTGAAGCAGATGCCGGCTTTCTTATACAGCTGCCATCAGGGGTGTAACTACAATAGGTGCAGGGGTGGCAATCTCACCGGGCCCTAGACATTAGGGGACCCCAAAAGTCCCTTTGGCCTATAGAAAAAGACTAATGCTATTAAAGAATTTCAATAATTGTGGGCCCCGTTGGAGTTTTCACATCAGGGCCCATGAGCTTCAAGTTACACTACTGGCTGCCATCTTCTTGCAACAGCAATGACCAGAGCTCTTTCCAGTTGCTTATGTTTAACCATTTAGATGCCACTTTCAATCATTGACAATGGCATGTAAATGAAATGATTACCGGTGCGAGCGTGCACCACATCCCGTCAGCCCCTACAATGTGATAACCCTGTCATTGGGTTACCATGACCATAGGATGCCTGCTTAAAGCCTTTATGGCAGTCAACTTGGTTCTCCTGTGAATTGCAGAATATTGATCAAGTGATTAATGGATCACAGGTAGTAATGAGCAAGTACCGAAATATTCGTAGTCGCTATACTCGTAACGAGCAGTTTTCAAGCCTTGCGTACTGGTCTGAATAGTGAGTCCAATGTTAGTCAATTAATGATAGGCTCCACCCACACACATCTGGCTATAAAACGAGTCTCTCCAGGACAGGGCGGGAGGATGGACTTTTTGTGTTTTCACTGCATAAAACACCTTGCTGTGCCCCCAGGGAGACCCTAACATTCAATCTGATCTCACTGGGGAGCCGACTCACTTTGTGTAATAAAGTGAGCTGACAATATGTGTCAGATTGCTCAAGATCGACATATCACTCACGAGCACCAGAGATACTCAACGAGTAACGCGTATCGTGAATATTGTACTATCCGTCTGAGTAGCGAATAGTAACGATTACACTCGCTGATCACTAATCACAGGTTGAAGTCTCCTAATGAAACTGTAAAGTAAAACATTTGAAACAATGTTTCAAAAATTAACCTCAACCTTTCTCAGTTTAAAAATAAAGTAAAATTATCAACATATTTGGCATCACCACATTGCAAAAGGCTAATCTATAAAAAATATAAACGTGATTAAACTGTAAAGAAAAAAAAAAACAGGTTTGCCTTTTTTATTGTTGCATGTCTCACAAAAAAGCAATAAGGGTACCGTTACACGCGGCCATATCGCCAGAGATATCACAGGCGATGCTCGGGGGTGCGCACGTTTTTGGCGCCCCGCCAGTGTCGCCATCGTGTGTTTACCTCCGGCAATGCTACAGGCGGCGTTGCCACTGGGGTGTCTACAAACCCCAGCAGCGATGCTGTAAATATGTGTATATATTTTTTTTTATTGTTTTATTTTAAATGAGGCAAAATGGGAGTAATTTAAACTTTTGTGTTTTTTTTTCATATTTTTAAAAACTTTTTAAAGACCTTTTTACTGTGTTTATCGGTCTCCTTAGAGGAATTGAAGCTGCGATTGTCCGATCACTTGTGCTATACGGAACAGGGTATCAGCACTTCTCTGTATAGCAAAAATCATAATCTTAGAGGAGGATCATAATGACAGGCAAGGGTGATCAGTAGACCACCCCCGGCTTTCATGACAACCCATAGGTGCCCCGTGATTATTATAGGGTCATTGTTTATGGTGGTATTCCTGAGGAAGGGGCTGAGGCAGCCCCGAAACACGTAGAAGGAATAAAGCATCATTCATAGGCCATGTTCACACACATGCATTTTTTTGGGCATCTCTGCGTTTTTTGGTCTGTTAAAAAAAACACAGGTACGTTAACGCAGGGGCGTTAACTCAGGGAGCATTTGAGTGTACATGCGTATTTCAGCTCCACGTGTGTTTTTTTCCCCCAGTCCAAAAAATTTCAACAGCACCCCCCCTTAGTCGACAAGAAAACAAGAAAAAAAAATTTCAACAGCACCCCCCCCCCCACACTTGGTCGACAAGAAAGCAAGAAAAAAAAATTTCCACCAGGTCAACAAACTATTTTTTTTCCATGCGTTTTCGGTTATTTGGTGAAAAAGTGATTAAGTCCAAAAACGTTTTTAAAGCTTTCAGACACACAAGGAACATTTTTTGGCACTCTTAAAAAAACGCATATGGTTTTAGGAGTGCTAAAAAAATGCAAATTGTGTGTGAACAATGCCTTATATACCAAGATTGTGTTCCTTCCTTATGGTGGGTTTACACACACCAATCATTGTATCCAATATCTGAACAGATCTCTGGTTGCAGTGAAATCATGGACACATAGTTCCATTTTGTGGCTGTGTACAACATGGAGCAATCTGTCCATGATTTCACTGCAACCAGAGATTGGTTCAGAGATTGGATACAATGATTGGTGTGTGTAAACCCACCATTATACTCTGCAGCGCAGATCGTTGTACACCCTGGTCCTTTGGATTTATGCATATGTTGTTCCTGATGGAACGGTGGGTCTGCAGCAGATGTTTTGAGCATTTAAACCGGTTGTAAAGCACACAACCGCATAAGGTGAGCAGGACCTCATTTTTTAACTATCTGGTATCTAAGAGATAAGACCCTTGCGCACTTGTCTACCCTTTAGTAGGTCATGATCTGCAATGGGTGCAGGACGGCTTCTCACTGCATTCAGCCAATAGTGATCAATTCAGCCGATAGTGATGAAATTAACATGCTGCAGAGATATGGAAGTCCAGCAACCTGCACTGCAGCTGAAAACACGATGCGGTGGGGTGAAGCATGGTGAGCATGGGATTCCTAGAAATCACATCCACTGTGCTGATGCTGTACAACGCAGTGTTTTGGATGCAATATGCTGCTTCCAAAACACTGCTATTTTGGATTGTGAGTATGCTCCCTTAGAGGTACATGATGGCTGATTAAATCAGCAATCATGTGCAGGGCATGATGCACGCTTGCATCAAAGGCAGAGTCATATCTTTTGATGTATGCATACATCAAAAGCCATGTAGAGGTTGGAGATCCCCTCCAAAAAAACAGGTCAGGCCACTGGAGGTGAAGGGAACATCATATAATGGAAATTTCCTTAAAAAATAGAACTGCATGTTGAGGGTGGCATAGTTTGAAAGCTGACATTTTTTGCTCAATATTAAAAGTCAAATATTTTGTGACAAATTATAATATTACTACATTGCAGGAAATTGGAAATGTTACTTATTGTTTTAATGGGAAAATCCATAAATAATGTCATAAATGAATGTTAAAAACATTCCATGCATTATACAATTCGTCCAAACTGAATTTTTTTTAAAACAATTTCTGCTAAGTTATTTTTTTTTTACAAATAAAACAAAATAAAAATATATTCCGAATAGCACAAATACACTTTATGTATAAATCTTGAAGTGAGCGACCTACTATCAATGCACTAAACACACTAGAAAAATAAAGGTTCTAAATATATGCAAAAATAAAAAATCAGCGCTAACGCAGAACAAGACTGTCCTATTTTTATTGCATTGTGATTTCTAGCACCGTAGTAGAAAAGCACATTTCTATTTGTGTTGTCTAAAGGCTTATTATTAATAGCAATTGTTTAGCTTTTCACATTGATGCAGGATTTATCTTGGGGGGGGGGGGGGAGTATTACGCCTTTTAAATCTTCTTTTATGCCATAGAGTTAAATGATCTGAATGGTTTATTTTTCAGAATAGAAATGAGTCTGCTTCTTTTAATATACCTTTAGAAATATTTTATTTCTTCATGGTGACAGAAGCACTCACTGACAACTATTAATACATTATAAACACCCCATCAGAGTTATATAAAAACATGTCACTTTTAAAGGGAACATCTTTGACAGCAAATTTTCTGATTGTGAAACAGCTGTGCCTCCAGTACAATGCATTAAGTAGTTTATTCCTTTTAGATAGTTAAATTGTGCATGAAATGTTGCTGGCGCAAGGGCTCCAAATCTGGCCTGATTAGCGAACATCTGTTACATTGGAAAAATTCATGTCTACCCTAATTAGCTGTCAGGCTGATGTACATCAGGCTTGATGGTGAGGGATCCTGTGCTGTTTAAGTCAAACAGGTTTCTCTCCTATCCCATCACCTGCCCTTAAATCTTTTATTCTTGTATGTTGCTGTAATTAGAGATTGCTGGAAATACAATAGGGCAAGTTATGGTCAGTTTTTTTTTTGCTCCCATCTGTGCATTTTTATATTAGCCGTCACATTTAAAACGGTCCAAGTAACAGTCTTGATAACAGATCCGTTTGATAATCCTTTAATCCGCGCTCTCACATTTACAGACTTCCGTCATTGTGAATCGGCACTTAGTGATTGAAAGGAAATCTATCTGTGGCTAAATATGGTGTCTTATTTTAGGAAGGGCACAGAGGTGCTAAATATAACAGGAGGCATCCAGTGTAGTCACATCAAATGATATTATTATCTAATATTGACTGAGATGTCACCGTTGATCAATGAGCCAGTGTACTTCTAGGAATAGAATGGGTTTTGTGGCAGAGTGACTGTCTTTACAAAAAAGTGTATCATTGACTTAAAAATATGGCAGATATACACTGATGAGGGGCAAACACCCCGAAATGCAGATTGGGGTTCTGATATGACAGAAATCCTAAGTCATATTGAAAGGCTTGTTAAAGAGTCAATTATGATTAAGGATTGCTGCTTCCAATAGGTGGCACTATAGTTCATCTACTTCCTCCCTGATGTGACAATTTGCATATTTCCCAGAGGAGCATTGTGGCTAAAAGTCTCCTCACTGTTGGCATGCAGGATTAATCTCCATAAGGAGAGTAGACTATTCCCTTGATCAGGTCTGCATAGGAAATTTGTCACTGACTAAGGGGTGTGTTGGTATATAAAAGGTTAATGGAGTTGTGTTTGTAGGTCTTCAATGATTGGGTGTTTTGGTACTGTAATATTGGGGGAGCTTTCCCATTATAAACCCTTTCCTATGTTGGTTCCACCTCTTTTCTCCCTGCGTGCAGTGGAACAAGGAAACCCACCCTTCCACGTATGTTCATTTCTATACTGTTTTATTCAATACTTTTATAGAAAAAACATAAATAAATTGTAAACTATAAGCTTTTACTGTTTACATCAAAGTCATAGGGTCATAGGGCGAGAGTGGGCGGACAGAGAGATTGACCCCCTGGACATACTGGGAGGAGAAGAGACAGTGGGCACGGAGACAGTCAGTGTGCCGAGCATTTGGAGATAATGAACAAGAGTGCAGATGTAGTAAGTGAACTATGCCACCTTAATTATGCAGACCCTGTTCTATTACAAAGAACTCCATAACCACATAGACTTAATAATTCATTCTTATTCTGTTGCCTGTTAAAATAAATGTTAGGCTATGCTCACCACAAGTCCGCTACCTTCAGCCACTCCCACCCGCAGAGTCAGGGCAGTTATGCCCACCAAATCTAGGGTCCTGTCCATTAACTCCGAGTGCTCAGTCAAGCACACTGACTCTTCTCACTAGCCCTGGTAGGTTACGCCCATTAACTTCTGGCTGCCAACAATACAAGTATGAAATTTGACCATGGCACCAAAGTTCAAGTTTTATAAGGTTATCATGTTTGGAATAAAAGATGAGGCCAAACCCCACTCATCAAAAGGTTGAATTTGTGTCATTTCAACTATTTATTGGAAGCCCAGTTGGTATAGATCTTTTTAAAGGAACCAGCCACCAGGATTTAGTGCTATGCAGCAGGTGATTGATGTTTTCAGCATGACATCACTATTTGTTTTTGTTTTTTTATTACTCCCCTGTGGGCTTGTATTTTGGCTGTAAGCTGAACCCTCATCCCTCTCATCCAGCCTTTCATTTTACATTCAGTATCATGTTGTTGGAGGATAGTGAATTTAAAATGAAAGTCTGGATGAGAAGGAGGGGGGTTTGGCTTACAGCCAAAAGACAACCACAGGAGTAATAATATAAGCAACCCAAATAAGAGTCATGTGAACATGTCAATCACCTGCTGCATAGCACTAAATCCTGGTGGTTAGTTTCTTTTAAGTTTGTTACATCCACACACCTTAAAAAAGGAGATATGTAATGAATACATAAGGTAGTACTGTAATCATAAAAACAAGGTGACCAGTGGTTACTTTTATGTCAAAGCGGCTGTCCATAAGATAAATGAATATATTTGTCTGGAATTGAATCCTACATTCTACATTTATTAAAATGCATTTTTCTTTGTAATTCACTTTCACTTAGATCCAGAAAAATAGTAACTGCTAAACCATAATGGACCATGAAAATGGTTAAAATTACTCATTGCACCTTTTTTCACCACCACATGCACTGAAATCCACGGTTTTGTGCTTGTGTGCAAAGTGCACAGAATCATTCCAAGTCTCAATGGAGCCGAAATCCCCAGTTTTATATGATAAGCCCAAAAATTTTACCAAGGCATCAACAACAGATGCAGCAAGGACCGGATGGATAAACGTAAGGCACGGAGGGGCCTGATAGTTGAATGGTGAGTAGTGATGGTGAACCTTAACTGTAAAGTTCTGGACCCATACTGAACACATAGTATTCGTCCATGGGAAACCTGTGTTACAGTTCGGGTCCAGTTCAGGTCCAGGGCCTGTAAAACAAAGCATAAAATTAATAATAAATATTATAATTATAATTACCTGTCCCACGACACATCCTCCTGTCCCGCTGCCTCCTGGCCACTTCTACTTCTGGGGCCGCTCATTAACTTCCACTTTTATTCACTTCACTGGTCGGCGCTCTGCAATCTCCGTCCGATGTCGGCAGTGTGTCGGTGGTGACGTGAGGTCACTCGAGTTCATTGCCTGAGCTTGAACCCGGGTGAACTTTGACTGTCACTTCATCTCAGCCTGCTTCTCGCTTGTATAGACTGCTTGTCTATACAGAGCAATGTATCAGAGCTCAGCTGACCCTGTGGACTATGTTGGATGAGGATTTTTTTTTCTTTTTAATAAAGGTGGAGTCTCTAAATGCTTTTTTGTTTTATTTTTCATTAAAAAAAAATTCTCTGTGTTGTGTTTTTTTTTACTGTTTACTAGAAATTCATGGAGGCCATGTCTAATTTGGTGTGACCATGAATTTCGGGCTTAGTTTCAGCCGATAATACAATGCTGTCCCTAACCCCTTTATTAACCATTGTGCCACCCATCAAGGCCACTGGACAAACCTGAAAATGGTGCTGAGAAACAATGCGCCATTTCTAGGGGCGGATGTGGGCTGTGGTTTTCAGCATGGGGATGGCCAAGAAAGCATGGCCTTACCAGCTGAGAATCCCAGCCCCCAGCTGCCTGGCTTTACCTGGCTGGTGATCAAAATACGGCGGGAGCCCACGCATTTTTTTATTTTTTTTAAAATAATTATAAAAGAAATTAATGGCTTCTTTGTATTTTGATTGCCAACCAAGATAAAGCCAGGCAGCTAGGGCTGGCATCCATAGCTGTCGAAATACCATGGACCGCTAAATCAATTTTAAAAATTGATTTATTTTTAATCTACTATATCTGTGAAAGGCCCAACAGCCAATCATCGAACGCTGCGTAAATACAGTATCAGCATAGTGGATGGAATTTGTTGAAATCCCATGTCCACTATGCTTAACCCAATTGCAGCGTTTTGACAGTTGTGGTGCAGGTTGCCGCATTCCTCTCCTCGCATCATGTTCATTTCATGCTGTGAGTGAAGCGGCTACCATTGGGTGCACGCAGGGAAAAGCCGCCCTGCACCCACGCACATGGTGATACAGGGCGGCTGCGGTCTCCCTGCGGGCACCCGCGGGTTCACTCAGGTCCAGAGGAGCTACGTCCAACACGTAGCTCCTCCGGACCTTGAGCACATGCCCTAACACCGTCCGAACAGAAAAATGCCAGTGTGAACAGATACTAGTACTTCCCCATCAGCTTAAGGTTGTTTTTAATTAGTGCTGGATCCTATATAAGTGTATCTTACATGACAGGATCACGACTGTACCAACTAAATTCAAAAGGCTTCCTTCACCCTGCAAAAAAATGTATACAATGTGCAAAAAATAACATGAAAATTAGTTGATATTTTGGGCCAAAATATGGAAGCCTGCACCCTAATGTCAAGTGTCCTCACACTTGCAAGTCTCTGAACTGATCAAATAGAACACCAAAGGAGAATAGCAATACCTGGCGTCACTAATAGACTCTGTTTCAGACACTATGTATCTTGCTTATCTATTGACAGGCTCCCTATGCAAGCCTTAGTAGTGTGCAAGTCTTTTGCTAACAGCCGCTCCCCCTCAATTTGTAGGGTTGTGAGTGGCTGTCTCATCAGCATTTTGCACCTGGGCTGCACCCATCTCTATGCTAGAGGTTCCCTTAATCCTGTGTGTGCAGTTAGTATTAGGTTTGACTCCTTGGTAAGTTTTTCTGTATCATACAGAACTTGTTCCTGTGTCATCTCCACACAGTGGACATTGGAACCACCTGCTCTCCACACAGTAATATTACACTTTGGTGCAGGAAGGCGTTATTACTAGGTAACAAAAAGTTATTGAGAAGAAATAGTAAAGATGTTTTTTTTTCTTAAAAATTTTAGTGGCTGATAAAGTAAAAGTAGAGATTATAAAAAATGTACATGTCATTGGAACATAACTATAACACCAAAAGTCTAAAGTAAGTGTTAAGTCACTGTCAGAGGTTCAGATTGCATGAAACTATAATAGAGCACCCATAAATGTCTATCAGATCACATTTTTTATCTCCATTTGCTTCCGATTTCATAAGGTAGTACCTTAAAGGGGTTCTCCCGCTAGTAAGGTTAATTTTATTCAATAAGTCTTGGAGTAATAATATATTCCACAATGTTCCTGTGCTGAGATAATCTTACATACAGTTGAAACCAGAAGTTCAGAAAGAATGTTTTAAGGCATTTTTATTACGTCCTGCAAAGTCACATGTTTACAAACATTTGGTACCATTGTCCTTAAACTGTATGACTTGGATCAAACATTTTGGATCTCCTTCCACCAGCTTCTCACAATAGTTGGTAGGCATTTGGTCTCTTTCCACTTGACAGAACTGGTATTAACTGAGCCATGTTTGTAGGTCGCGTTGCTCGCTCCTGCCTTTTCAGCTTTGCCCATAAATTTTCAATAGTCTTGAGATCAGGGCTTTGTGATGGCCACTCCAAAACATTTACTTTGTTATCCTTAAGCCACTTTGTAACCAGTTTGGCAGTATGCTTTGGGTCATTGTCCATTTGGAAGACCCATTTCTGCCAAAGCTTTAACTTCCTGGCTGATGTCTTGAGATTTTGCTTCAGTATTGCCACATAATTTGATGCCATTTATTTTGTGAAGTGCATCAGTCACTCCTGCAGCAAAACAACCCTACAACATGATGCTGCCTCTGCCGTGTTTCACAGTTGGAATGGTGTTGTTAGGCTTCCAAGCTTCTCCGTTTTTCTATCAAATGTAACTATGGTCATTATGGCCAAACAGTTAAATTTTAACTTCGTCACACCACAGGACATGTTTCCAAAAATATTGGTCTTTGTTCCTGTGTGCATTAGCAAAAAATAATCTGGCTTTTTTATGTTTCTTTTGGAGACGTGGCTTCTTCCTGGCATAGTGTCCTTTCAGCCCATGTTGATACAGTACTTGTTTCATTGTGGATAATGACACAATCTTACCAGCTTCTGCCGTCATCTTCACAAGATCTTTTGCTTTTGTTCTAGGGTTGATTTACACATATTGGATCAAAGGAAGTTCATCTCTGGGACACAGAACCTATCTCCTTCCTGAGCGGTATGATGGCTGGACATTCCCATATTGTTTGTACTTGCATATAATTGTTTGTACAGATGAACGAGGCACCTTCAGATTTCTGGAAATTGCACTGAAAGATGAACCACACTTGTGCAAGGCCACAATTCTCTTCCTGACGTCTTGTCTGATTTCTTTAGACTTTCCCGTGATGCTACATGAAGAAGCAGTGTGTTTCAGGTGTGCATTAAACTACATCCACAGGTGTGTCTCTTTTTAACTCAGATGTTGCTAATAAATCAGAACCTTCCATACACCCGACATTATCATATCGGCTCTCCCAAATTGTTTAAAAGGCATAGTAATCTTTGTGATGTAAACTTGTGACTTTGCAGAAAGTAATAAAAAAGCCTTAAAACATTCTCTGTCAATCATTATTCTGGCATTTGGCAAATATAAATAACTATGATAATCTAAATTGGCCTAACACGGGAAAGGTTTATTCTGACTTCATGTCAGATAGAGAGAAATACATGCATATGTGTCTTTTTATGTAAACTTCTGGTTTCAACTCTATTTGTCCCTGCTATGTACTCTGTAATGGCTGTGTCTGACTGTCCAGGAACCTGGTCTGATCATACCACATTTCCAGGACAGGGGAGGACACAAAAGAGTAAAAAAAAAGAAGTCTGATTAAAATATTGGAAGAAACAATTTAGATAACATAATTTGGCTTAATAAAAACAGTCAAACATAAGAATGTGAAAAGTGGAAATTAATTAAAATGACAATAGAGAAGATTTTCATCATATATTTATATGAATTAAAAAAATATATCCCCCACATGCCATTGGCAGCCAACATTCTCCTGTAAAGAGCATGAATCAAGAATATGTGACCATTCAGGTCCCCTATGGCAGCCAGACAAGCTCCGAGGAAGATGTCCAAATCCAAACCCTTTTGGATGCATCTAGGAAACTGGATTCTTTCAAAAATGTAAAATCTTGCAGAGAGATTTTAACATTCTTTAGATACTACTCAGCATTAATCTTCCATGCCACATGAAAAGCTGTGTTGAGGGATACGCTGATGTTTTTACAACATGGGTGGCTTTGGAAGAGGAGAGTAAATGTGAATATAGAGTATTTTTTTCTCTGTAATGATAGGCTAACTATGTACAACATAAATGTGGTAAGAGCAAGAGGTCACAAATAAGGAAGGGCATACACAATTGGTAAAGTTCGGGGTCCATACCGAACACCTAGTGTTCGTGCCAGGACCCCGATCATGAACTTCCCTTCGGTTTTGGCTAGCAGAGCTACAAAAGGAACATAAACAGTGATTAGTTAAATTATACTTACCACGCTTCCATGCCATTCTGACATTTGCTTCTGGGTCATCTCATTAAGCCTCATAGATATTACGTATTTCCCCCGCATACTCTCGGTTGGCTGTTGCAGTCAGACTACGTCCCCATCCATTGTTCCGGGGTCGGTGATTGGTTGCCATACACATTTGTGTATGGCAACAAAACTGCCATCATATTAGTGTAAAAAGAAATAAATATTTGTAAAAAATTGCATGGGAGTCCCCGTATATTGATAGTTAGCATGGATAAAGCACACGACTGCGAGGCGCAGCCCCCAGCCTTGTGCATTATGTGGGCTGCATATCAAAACACGGGGACCCCATGTGGGTATTTATTTAAAGTAAATAATTTAAAAAAAAACTGCATGGGGTACCCACATTTTTGATATTCAGTGAAGGTAAAGCACACGGCTAAGGGTTGGAATTCTCACTCTGGTGAAGCACATAATTATTGGGCTCCCCAGGCTGAGTATAACAGCACACATTAATCCCAGAATTTGGTGCATTCATTAGATGTGCCAAATCCTGGCGCTTACCCGGCACATCCAGAAGCCCTGCTGCAGTGACAATTGGGGTAATATAAAGGGTTAATAGCAGCTGAAAATTGACAGCTGTCATCCAACCCTGGACTGATGATTTTCAGGTTTCTATGATATCCCCACATGACTAATCCTGTAAGAAAATAGTTAAAAAACACAGTTGCAGAGCAAAAAATGTTTTTGAAATAAAACATACAGACACCCTCTTTTACCCATTTAATAACCCCAAACATACCCAGCTTCGACGGTTATCCACAACACGATGACCCTCGAAGCTTCTTGACTCTGTTGATGCAGCTACGTTGCAGTGAATGGTGACATTAAAGTAACTGTTCACCATGAGAAGCTCTCTCACATTGGGCCATCAGGATATATAGTGCACAGAATTAAATATACAACATTGGAAGAGGAACATCTGAATGTCCCGTGAATCTTATAGTCCTGCTGTGAGTTGAGGATCTGTATTTTGTCTTTGGTCACTATATAAGCCCAGGTTTTGCAACTTTTCCCATTTTCCAACAAAATTTCTAGACAAAACTGAACTTTGTAGTGGCCTGGAACAATACTTCAGGAGACTGAGACTGAAAAAGACATTTGGCACAATCCACGATATTACATAAAAAAACAAAGGAAACATCCAATATTAGTGTACAAGAGAGAAAGGCAATTCACAGTCTGAAGAACAACAGGAAGCTTCTATGTTGGAGAAACTGGACAGAGACTCAAAGCAAAGATGAGGTCTCATCATCTCACAATTACAGACAAAAAAAAAAAAATTTACCAGTAGCCAAACATTTCTGTGGTCCAGAAGATTACATTGATAATATGAAAGTTGTCATATTAAAAGACCATTTGAAATAACGGAAACATAGACAGGCCTGTGAACACAACTTTGTTAAAACCTTCGACTCTGTCATATCAGGTTTAAATCTAATAGAAGGATTCATGGCTCACTACAAGATCTGAGAGTCCTTTCTAGATGCTGAGCGCAGCAGGTTGAGAACTTACATCTAAATTGGGACCATAAAAACTTTCACACCACTAAACCTGGGTAATTAAGGATTCTATCCCTAAGCTCTGTTTGTTTATTTAAATGTCAATTTATTATATATTGTTGAGTATATATGTGTGTTTTCTTCTGATATTTTACCATTCTATGCCTGATAAAGAGAAGTGAAAAGCTTGCTTTTTTTTTTTTTTCGCGGCCGCACCTGCCACAAGTGCAAAACCGCACTTGCCGCATCTGCCGCAAGTCCCCCTATACTTTCTATGGGGATTACCGCAACCGCGCCGCAAGTGCAGCGGTTATGAGGCAATCGCGGCAGATGCGTTTTTTTCACCGCATCTGCCGCGATTTCAAATAAACGCTGATGTGAAAGGGCCCTTACATCACTTACTTTATTTTTGTTAGCCATTAAAAGGTATCACAACTACAAGATTATTATTTTGTTTCTCCCACTGAGAACAATCAATCTTTTTTCAGCTAGCTAACAGGGGCACAAACCTTTTATTCTTTTAAGATTTCACATTACACACTACATCCATAATTAAATACATCACTCATGCCTTATTAGGCTGGTGTACTTACTTTTGCAATCCATATTTGAATGGTTGCATAATCCTGATATAATAATACCGTATGCACATTAACTGGAAGAGAGGGAAGTACAGTAAATGTATACACCCAGGTCGCTTTCCTCCAAATGACCTTGGGAGGGTGGCTCTTCAGGTAATGTATTGGGAGTGTAAACCTCTGACAGAACTGAATTAGGATCCATACATTCAGGAGTCGGGTCCCCAGTATGGACCACTCCTATCACAAAACTCTGAAGGAAAGACAGAGGCCAAGCTATACCCTAAAGAGTAGGAATGGTATACCCTCTTTGTCCCGGAGAAAGAGCAGCCAAAAAAGAAGGAAATAGGTCGTCACCCTCCACACGACCTGGGGGAGACAGCTTTTGAGATGTTTGTCTTGGTATAGATGGACAAACTGCAATGAGGCAACCTTTAAGCCCACAGTAAAAGCACGCCCTATCCCATGGTGACCATATAAAGAGGATGGGAGTAAACACATAGTATCCATACCTCATAAGGAAACTAAGGAGTCTGCTAGCAGCAGAAAACTGACATTAACTCCTGAACTACCAAAGGAAAGAAACACGTTTAAAATGGAGTCTCAATAATGAAATAAGACAGAGGTCCCACACTAGTCACAAGTCTCCCAGGTAAGAAAGACCATTGTGACACAGTGTAATAGAAGGGATTAATGAAAGATGAGTATTGTCAGCTGTCATCAACTCCTGGATTGGTAATGTTGAGGCATCTATGAGATCCCCAGCATAGCATTCAAGTAAATAACTACTTAAAAACAGATACACAGAGAAAAATTTCTCAGAAATAAAACCACAGACAGCCCACTTTTATTTATGTATTTATTATTATTTATTTATATAGTGCCATTTGGTTCCATGGCGCTTTACATGAGAATGAGGGAGACAAGCACAAGTACACTGACTCTAGACAAACAGGACATACAGGTACAGGAGGGGAGGGAACCCTGTCCACGAGGGCTCACAGTCTACAAGGGGTGTGTGGGGATACAGTAGGATGAGGGAATGTCAGTTATGGGGTGGTCGCCTGGATCTCATGGCAGGTTGTAGGCTTGACGGAAAAGGTGAGTCTTCAAGGTGATACTTGAAACTTCTCAGGGTCGGAGAGTGTCTGACGTGTTGGGGCAGGGAATTCCAGATTATGGCAGATGCCCGGGAGAAGTCCTGGCCGCGGTTGTACGAAGAGGAGATGAGGGGGGAGCAGAGGAGGAGTTCTTGTGAGGAACGGAGGTTGCGTGAGGGTAGGTAGCGGGAGACCAGGTCAGAGATGTATGGTGGGGACAGGTTGTGTATGGCTTTGTATGTCATGGTTAGTGTTTTGAACTGTGATCTCTTGGAGGCAGGGAGCCCGTGAAGGGCTTGGCAGAGGGGGAGACAGGAGAGCAGCGGGAGGACAGATGGATTAGTCGGGCAGCTGAATTGAGGATAAATTGGAGAGGTGTAAGGGAGTTAGCCGGGAGGCCAGTGAGAAGGAGGTTGCAGTAGTCAAGACGGTAGATGATAAGAGCATGAATTAGTGTTTTAGCAGTGTCGTGGGTAAGGAAGGAGCAGATCCGCAAAATGTTTCTAAGTTGGAGCCGGAGGGATGTGCTGAGGGCCTCGATGTGGAGCTTGAAGGATAGGGAGGTGTCAAGGATTACCCTGAGGCACTTGGCTTGGGGGACTGGGGAGAGGGTGCAGTCATTGACGCAGATGGATAGGTTGGGAAATGGGGGGAATTTCTTGGGGGGAAGACTATGAATTCAGTTTTGTCCATGTTGAGTTTAAGGATGCGAGCAGAGAATAAGGGTGAGATGGCGGAAAGGCATGGCGGGATTTTGGAGAGTACGGAGGTGATGTCAGGGCTGGACAGGTAGATTTGGGTGTCATCAGCATAGAGGTGGTATTGGAGGCCATGGGACTCAATGAGTCACCCTAGGCCGAGAGTGTATATGGCGGTCAGTAGGTTATTAGTGACTTTAGTCAGGGCTGTTTCGGTGGAGTGGAGGAGTCGGAAGCCGGATTGTAGGCGATCAAAGTGGGAGCAGGAGGAGAGGAGAGAGGACAGTTCAGAGTGGGAGAAGAGATATGGGGTGATAGTTAGAGACAGAGGTGGGGTCGAGGGAGGGTTTTTTAAGGATGGGCGTGATTAGGGCGTGTTTGAAGGCCGAGGGGAAGGCACCAGTGGTAAGTGACAGGTTGAAGAGGTGGGTGAGGGCAGGGATGAAAATGGAGGTGTGGTTGGGAATGAGGTGGGATGGGAGCGGGTCGTGGGCACTGGTGGTGAGGTGTGATTTCGACAGAAGGGAGGAGAGTTGGTCTTCAGTTATGGGGGGAAGTGGCTAATGGAGGAGGAGGGCAGTGTTGGTGAGAGGGGGAGTTGTGGGGATAGCGGGCCAAGGCTGTTTCTGATCTTGCCGATCTTCTCCTTGAAGAAGGTCGCAAAGTCCAAAGTCTTCAGAAGAGATGAGGGGAGAAGGGGAGGAGCGGGCAGGCGGAGTAAGGAGTTGAAAGTTTTGAACAGCTGTTTGGGGTTGCGGGACAGAGAGGTTATTAGGGATGAGAGGAAGGCTTGCTTGGCAGTAGCAAGTGCCGTCTTGAAGTCAGTAAGGGATTGTTTGAAAAGAGCAAAGTGCTCGGAGGTGCGGGACTTTTTCCATCTCCTCTTGGCGACCCTGGATGCACATCTTAGGTTTTTAGTGAGGGGGGCAGTTAGGTCGAGGGCATTCGTTATTGTGGTTTTGTATAGTGTGGTGGCAATGTCTATATCACCGGTGGAGGGCATGTTGGTGAGAGGGAGAAGGGATTCAGAGAATAAAGGAAGATTGAGATCTTTTAGGTTTCGGCGAGGGTGATCAAGTTTGCGGAGAGGGGGTAGCGTGGCAGGGGATGAGAGGGTGGAGAAGGTCAAGAGATGGTGGTCAGACAGGGGGAGTTCCGAGGTTGTGAGGTTAGAGAGGTTAATCCCAAACATACCCAGCTCTGATGGTAATTCACACAGAGCAATATCCACTGAAGCACAAGTGGCACGGCTACCTCGCTATGACAGGAGCATGCAGCTGCATGTATTTCTATGGAGCTGCAAGCTTCTGTCCAGACAGAGGGTGGTCACGCAGTGTGAAGCATGTGATACTCAGCGAGTCTCGCATGTCTGTCACCCAGTGTGGCTCCAACCTCACACTGAACGGCTGTGAGTGGTGACCTCAGACAGTTCATCTGACATCACCATAGTAACTCAGCTGTGTTAGCAGATGAACTGTCTAAGGTCGCCGCTCACAGCCGGCTGTGTGTGAGAGTGAGCTGCTGCTGTGTACAAATGCTGTTATGTCTCCTCTCACTTCATGTAGCAATGCCTGGACATCGCTGTGGATTATTGTCAGAGGGCATGTGTGTGCTTAATAAAGGGATTTTCTCTGCATCTGCGTTTTTTAACTATTTAGTCACTGGATTGGTAATGTGGCGGTATCATGGATGCCTAAACATTATCAATCCAGGGGCTGATGACAGCTGACAATACTCAACTGTCATTGACCCTTTCAATTACCCCAACTGCCACCGTACCATTGCATCTGGAAGAGTTGGGGTGAAGTGACAGGATTGGTGAATTTTATGGAGGTGTAATTTCTGGGCCTGTTGCAACCTGCTATTTTTTGGGTGGTGAGGGCCCATGAAAGATGGCCCTTCCCACCTTGAGAATACCAGACCCCAGCTGTTGGCATTACCTTGGCTGGTAATTGAAAATGGGGGGACCCTATGCCATTTTTTTTTTCAAATTATTTTATTATTTATAAATAAATAATTTGAAAAAATAGCTTGGGGTAACCTATGTTTTGGATTACCAGACAAAGTTAAGCCACGAGCTATTATGGTCTGCAGGTTGCAGCTGTCTGCTGTAAGCTAGCTGGCGATGAAAAACAGAGTGTACCCCATGTCATTTTTTAAAATGAATTCTTAGCTGAATACAAGGCTAAACCACACTTTAGTGCAACATGAAAAGCACTAAAGGGTGCAAGTTTGTGATATATAGGAGATGGGACATTATATAGCTGTTTGACATCTATCTATCTATTTATCTATTTTTTCCATCTATCTATAAAGCCCAGAGATTAGTAATGTTGAGACGTCAATCAGATACCCGACATTACTTACAAAGTCAGTAAAGACACAAATAACCACACCAAAAAATATTTCATGTTAAAATAAACTCTCCAACATATTTCTCTTTCACCACTTTTTTACATTAAAATCCATTTTTTTAAAGTCTCCCATTCCACCCAACAAAAAAAAAACAAACATGTAAACATTTTTTGAAAAAAGAAACCAAAAATTAAACCAAAATATTTCCTGATGTAGTCCCAGCATATTGGGCAAGATCAGTGACTGTATCCCCAATATGATGGAACAACAGGCACTGCACGACTCCCAGCAGTGTGACAAGACATGACTTTACTGAGGTTGTCTCAGGTTACATAGTGGGTATCATGCAGCAGGGAATCCCACTGTATGACCTGAGTTATCTCAGTGATGTCAGCGCTCAAGCAGTAACTGGAAAAGAAAACATATAGTTTACCTGTGGCAAATTAATATGAGGCAGTGTGATTTTTGTTCACCTTAACCCCTTCAGGACCCAGCCTATTTTGACCCTAAAGACCTTGGCATTTTTTGCAATTCTGACCAGTGTCCCTTTATGAGGTTATATCTCTGGAACGCTTCAACCGATCCTAGCTATTCTGAGATTGTTTTTTCGTGACACATTGGGCTTCATGCTAGTATTAAATTTAAGTCGATAATTTTTGTGTTTATTTGTGAAAAAATCAAAAATATGTCAAAAATTTTGAAAATTTCACAATTTTCACATTTTTTATTTTTTTTCTGATAAACCAGAGAGATATGTGACAGAAAAAAGTTATTAAATAATATTTCCCACATGTCTACTTCACATCAGCACAATTTTGGAAAAAAAAAATTTTTTTGGTAGGACGTTATAAGGGTTCAAAGTTCATGAGCAATTTTTCATTTTTCAACCAAAATTTACAAAACCATTTTTTTTAGTGACCACATCACATTTGAAGTCCTTTTGAGGGGTGTACATGACAGAAAACACCCAAAAGTGACACCATTCCAAAAACTGTACCCCTCAAGCTACTCAAAACTATATTCAAGAAGATGATTAACCCTTCAGGTGCTTCACAGGACCTAAAGCAAAGTGGAAACAAAAAATGGATATTTTAATTTTTTTCTCAAAAATGTTCTTTTAGCCTCAATTCTTTCATTTTCACATGGGCAACGGGATAAAATGGATCTTAAAATGTGTTGTGCAAATTCTCCCGAGTACACAGATACCTCATATATGGTCATAAACCACTGTTTGGGTGCACAGCAGGGCTCAGAAGGGAAGGAGCGCAATTTGAATTTTGGAGCTAATTTTACATCCAAAAAGTGAAATGGCGCTCCTTCCCTTCTGAGCCCTGCTGTGTGCCCAAACAGTGGTTTATGACCACATATAAGGTATCGGTGTACTCAGGAGAAATTGCCCAACAAATTTTAGGATGAATTTTATGCTGTTGCCATGTGAAAACGAAAAAATTTAGGCTAAAAAAAAATTTTTGTGAAAAAAAAAGTACTATTTCATTTTCACAGATCAATTTGTAAAGCACCTGGGGGTTCAATATGCTCACTACCCATCTAGATAAGTTCCCTGGGGGATCTAGTTTCCAAAATGGGGTCACTTGTGGGGGAGCTCCAATGTTTAGGCACACAGGGGCTCTCCAAAAGCGACATGGTGTCCGCTAACAATTTGAATAAAAATCAGCTCAAATTGTTAGCTGTCACCATATTGCGTTTGGTGAGCCCCTGTGTGCCTAAACATTGGGGCTCCGCAACAAGTGACCCCATTTTGGAAACCAGACCCCCCAGGGAACGTATCTAGATGCATAGTGAGTACTATGAACCCCCAGGTGCTTCACAAATTCATCCATAAAAATGAAAAAGCACTTTTTTTTTCCACAAAAATTTCTTTTTTTCATTATTACGGACCAATTTGTGAAGCACCTGGGGGTTCAAAGTGCTCACTATGCAGCTAGATATGTTCCCTGGGGGGTCTAGTTTCCAAAATGGGGTCACTTGTGGGGGAGCTCCAATGTGGAAACGCACAGGGGCTCTCCAAACACGACATGGTGTCCGCTAACAATTTGAATGCAAAATGAGCTCAAATTGTTAGTGGACACCATGTTGCGTTTGGTGAGCCCCTGTGTGCCTAAACATTGGAGCTCCCCCACAAGTGACCCCATTTTGGAAACTAGACCCCCCAGGGAACGTATCTAGATGCATAGTGAGCACTTTGAAGCCCTAGGTGCTTCACAAATTCATCCATAAAAATGAAAAAGCACTTTCTTTTCCACAAAAATTTTCTTTCTTCATTATTACGGACCAATTTGTGAAGCACCTGGGGGTTCAAAGTGCTCACTATGCAGCTACATATGTTCCCTGGGGGGTCTAGTTTCCAAAATGGGGTCACTTGTTGGGGAGCTCCAATGTGGAGATGCACAGGGGCTCTCCAAACACGACATGGTGTCCGCTAACAATTTGAATGCAAAATGAGCTCAAATTGTTAGCGGACACCATGTCACGTTTGGTGAGCCCCTGTGTGCCTAAACATTGGGGCTCCCCCACAAGTGACCCCATTTTGGAAACTAGACCCCCCAGGGAATGTATCTAGATGCATAGTGAGCACTTTGAACCCCCAGGTGCTTCACAAATTGATCTGTAAAAATGAAAAAGTACTTGTTTTCCGCAAAAAAAAATTTTTTCCATTAATTTGTGAAGCACCTGGGGGGTCAATATGCTCACTATCCATCTAGATAAGTTCCCTGGGGGGTCTAGTTTCCAAAATGGGGTCACTTGTGGGGGAGCTCTAATGTTTAGGCACACAGGGGCTCTCCATATGCGACATGGTGTCCGCTAACAATTGGAATTGTTAGCGGACACCATGTTGCGTATGGAGAGCGTCTGTGTGACTAAACATTAGAGCTCCCCCACAAGTGACCCCATTTTGTAAACTAGACCCCCCAAGGAATGTATCTAGATGCATAGTGTGCACTTTGAACCTCCAGGTGCTTCACAAATTGATCTGTAAAAATGAAAAAATAATTTTTTTGTGGAAAAAAAAAAGTACTTTTTTATTTTTATGGGTCAATTTGTGAAGCACTTGGGGGTTAAAAGTGCTCACTATGCATCTAGATACGTTCCTTGGGGGGTCTAGTTTCCAAAATGGGGTCACTTGTGGGGGAGCTCCAATGTGTAGGCACACAGGGGCTCTCCATACGCAACCTGGTGTTTGCCAACAATTGGAATTGTTAGCGGACACCAGGTCGCGTATGGAGAGCCCCTGTGTGCCTAAACATTGGAGCTCCCCCACAAGTGACCCCATTTTGGAAACTAGACCCCCCAGGGAACATATCTAGATGCACAGTGAGCACTTTGAACCACCATGTGCTTCACAAATTGAGACGTATAAATGAATAAAGAAACTTTTTGTGAAAAAACATACTAGTCTTGTAGTTGCAATTAGTTGCAAAAGTAGTTGCAGCATAGGGGACCCATGGGGCTCTGCCATATTTTTGGTCCAGCCAGATACAACTTGGCAGCTACTGACTGCCACCAGCCCCCAGCTGCCTCGTCATACCTGACTGGAACCAAAAATACAGCGAAGCCTATTTTTTTTTATTTCTAGAAATATTTCTAGAAAAAAAATGACATAGGGCTCCGCCATATTTTTGGTCCAGCCAGATACAACTTGGCAGCTACGGACTGCCACCAGCCCCCAGCTGCCTCGTCATACCTGGCTGGAACCAAAAATACAGCAAAGCCTATTTTTTTTTTATTTCTAGAAATATTTCTAGAAAAAAAATGACATAGGGCTCCGCCATATTTTTGGTCCAGCCAGATACAACTTGGCAGCTACGGACTGCCACCAGCCCCCAGCTGCCTCGTCATACCTGGCTGGAACCAAAAATACAGCGAAGCCTATTTTTTTTTTATTTCTAGAAATATTTCTAGAAAAAAAAATGACATAGGGCTCCGCCATATTTTTGGTCCAGCCAGGTACAACTTGGCAGCTACGGACTGCCACCCACCCCCAGCTGTCTCGTCATACCTGGCTGGAACCAAAAATACAGCGAAGCCCATTTTTTAAAAATTTCTAGAACTAATTCTAGAAAAAAAAATTACGTGGGGCTCCGCCATATTTTTGGTCCAGCCAGGTACAACTAGGCAGCTGGGGGCTGGAATCCTCAGCATAGAGAGGCCCAAGCGTTCTGGGCCCCCCATGCTGCGAATTGCAGCCCGCAGCTGCCCCAGAAAATGGCGCATTCATTGAAGCGCCATTTTCTGGCGCTGTACCCACGCTCTTCCAGTTGCCCTGGTGCCGGTGGCTAACTGGGTAATAAAGGGGTTAATGCCAGCTTTTTATTGGCAGCTGGCACTAAGCCCGAGATTCATAATAAGGGCCAATGTTAGACCCGCCATTAGGAATCTCTAGTACGGTAAATAGTCAATAAATACACACAGAGAAAAATCTTTTTATTTGAAAAAAAAACACAGACACAATTCGGACTCCATCTTTATTATAAAAAGATCCGACGTAGTCCACAACGAAGGTCCCACGACGCTCGATCGCTCCAACGTAGTCCATAACGAAGGTCCCACGACGTTTGATTGTCTCAGACGTAGTCCACAACGAAGGTCCCACGACGCTCGATCACCTTTGCTTTCAGATTGCTACTCTGGAGCCCAATCTGCCAGCATGGTGATCGAGCTGCAGAAAGTGATCTGACACCCCGGGTGCAGTGACCCATTATGTGCATCACTGCGCCTGGGCTGCCAGATCACTTTCCGCAGCTCGATCCCCATGCATGGGGATCGAGCTGCGGAAAGCGATCTGGCAGCACAGGCGCATTGACCCACTATGTGCATCACTGCGTCCGGGCTGTCAGATTGCTTTCTGCAGCTCGATGCCCATGCAGGGAGATCGGGCTGCAGAGCAGCGATCTAAGAGCCTGGGCGCAGTGACCCACTATGTGCATCACTGCGCCTGGGCTGCCAGATCGCTTTCTGCAGCTCGATCCCCATGCATGGGGATCGAGCTGCGGAAAGCGATCTGGCAGCACAGGCGCATTGACCCACTATGTGCATCACTGCGTCGGGCTGTCAGATTGCTTTCTGCAGCTCGATGCCCATGCAGGGAGATCGGGCTGCAGAGCAGCGATCTAAGAGCCTGGGCGCAGTGACCCACTATGTGCATCACTGCGCCCGGGCTGTTAGCTTTCTGCAGCTCGATCCCCATGCATGGGGATCGAGCTGCGGAAAGCGATCTGGCAGCCCAGGCGCAGTGATGCACATAGTGGGTCACTGCGCCCGGGGTGTCAGATCACTTTCTGCAGCTAGATCCTCAGAATCCAGCTGTAGAAAGTGATCTGACAGATCCAGTACAGTGATCCACAGTGATCACATAATGGTCACTGTTAGGGATGAGCGAGTCCGAAAAGACTCGGAATCGCAAGACCCCAACGAGTCCGAGTCAAGGACTCGGGACTCGTTGCGAGTCCAGCGAGTCCAATGTTAATGAATAGGGACCCGAGTAATAGCGAATAATGACATTTACAACTCGCTGATGTGTCTCTGAAAGTGTGCGAGTCCAAACTCGCTGGTTTTTCTCTTATTTTGAGGCTTGTAGCCGATGATGCGAGGGAAGGGATTCTCCAGCACACACTATGGTTTAAGGAAACAGGAAGCGAGTCGCGCTGACAGGCGCACACACAGAGCGATCCATTCATCAGTGCAATCATGGCAGCAGGACGTGGCATGGTGAACACGCTGCGTCTTATCGCACTTGTGGAGGCTCGTCCATTTCTATGGCTCCCTACAGATCCTGAGTATGGGGATACGACCCTTATTAATACAGCCTGGAGAGAGATCGCCCAAGAGATGTTCCCTGCGTTCCATCGGAGTGACCATGAGGAACAGAGCAATCTAAGTAAGTTAAATGAGTTCACACGTTATATATTGCATTTACTGTATATATACTCGTGTATAAGCCGACCCGTGTATAAGCCGACCCCCCTATTTTTGCCCCGAAAAACTATGAAAACATATTCACCGCCATCCTGGTATACAGCGGCTATCACTGGTAGACAGCCCCCCAGCAGAGTATACACCTCCCCCTGCAGAGTATACAGGCCCCCAGCTGGGTATACATGCCCCCATATTGTCGTATACAGGCAGGGGCGGACTGGCCCAGGTGCCACGGGTCATGCGGCTGCAGGAGCATGAATAATCCGCATGTCCCTGAAGCAGCAGGCGGAAACGGAAGCTCCTGGCCGCGCGATGACGTCATCAGCACGCGGCTGCGTCCGGGAGTGAGCGTCTGTGAGTGGCGTGCGGCTGCGACTGTTAGCGAGCGGCTGTGAGGAGCGCGAGGCTGCGGCTGGGAGCGAGCCATAGGATAATGCGGGAGCTGCGGTGACTGTGAGGCGGCCGCCAGTCATCACCCCCCCCCCACCCCCCGTCCTCACCTGTGTCGGGCCAGTGAGGGAGGGTTGCGACCCAAACTGTAGGGTGCCAGTCAGTCCCTGTATACAGGGCCCTCAGTGTGTGTACAGGCCCCCCCAGCAGTGGGTATACAGGGCCCCCAGCAGTGGGTAGACAGTGGCCCAGTGGGTTTACAGGGCCCCCAGCAGTGGGAATACAGGGCCCCCATAGCAGGGTATACAGGACCCTGAATGTGTTATCATGCTCCACCGCATAGTTGCCTATATTTGGATGGGGTCACAACAGTACAATGAGTTTAATGTCTTATCCTCCTGGCTCTTTCGGCCAAGGGGTTGGGTGTATATAAATACCACTAATGACCAGAGTCTGGTGCCCGCACTATTACATTCTCTATGCGTTGACATGTGTCCTGCCTCATTTGTGATTGTGGCCACGTGAGCTCAATGTCCGTAATGCTGTTGATGATGTTCCACACTGTCGTGTCACTGTGCCTTGTATACACATTACACACACAAAATGAATAAAATGTTATTGTTGATTTGTACACATACTTTTGTTTTTTCAAATATTACACATCTCTAAAGCCGGTTTCAAATCATTTCACAGTTGACCATCTTAAAAAACGGTGGAGGAGCTGCCGGGACCAGCATAAGAAGCAGTACCGGCAGTACTCAGAGAGACAACCGGGAGCCGCTCCATTGCTCAACCACTACCACTTTTATGACCGGCTGTCCTTCCTTCACCCGGTGGCCGCTATGCCAAGGTATGTATCTGCAGCACTGTTGTGTACATTTAGTATTATTTATAAATATATACATTAGTTTCCATTTTGGCTCTGTGGGTAGCAGAGTATACAGGCGGGTCTGAGGTAGCAGAGTATACAGGCGGGTCTGTGGGTAGCAGAGTATACAGGCGGGTCTGAGGTAGCAGAGTATAAAGACGGCTCTGTGGGTAGCAGAGTATACAGGCGGGTCTGTGGGTAGCAGAGTATACAGGCGGGTCTGTGGGTAGCAGAGTATACAGGCGGGTCTGTGGGTAGCAGAGTATACAGGCGGGTCTGTGGGTAGCAGAGTATACAGGCGGGTCTGTGGGTAGCAGAGTATACAGGCGGGTCTGAGGTAGCAGAGTATAAAGACGGCTCTGTGGGTAGCAGAGTATACAGGCGGGTCTGTGGGTAGCAGAGTATAAAGACGGCTCTGTGGGTAGCAGAGTATACAGGCGGGTCTGTGGGTAGCAGAGTATACAGGCGGGTCTGTGGGTAGCAGAGTATACAGGCGGCTCTGTGGGTAGCAGAGTATACAGGCGGGTCTGAGGTAGCAGAGTATAAAGACGGCTCTGTGGGTAGCAGAGTATACAGGCGGCTCTGTGGGTAGCAGAGTATACAGGCGGGTCTGTGGGTAGCAGAGTATACAGGCGGGTCTGAGGTAGCAGAGTATAAAGACGGCTCTGTGGGTAGCAGAGTATACAGGCGGGTCTGTGGGTAGCAGAGTATACAGGCGGGTCTGTGGGTAGCAGAGTATACAGGCGGGTCTGTGGGTAGCAGAGTATACAGGCGGGTCTGAGGTAGCAGAGTATACAGGCGGGTCTGTGGGTAGCAGAGTATACAGGTGGGTCTGTGGGTAGCAGAGTATACAGGCGGCTCAGTGGGTAGCAGAGTATATAGGTGATGAGAATAGGGTTAATAGATGGTGCTACAGTGTTGGGGCGTGCTAGAGGGAGCAGAGATCCGATTACTGCCATCATTTCTGACCTTATTAAAGATAGCGGCCGCAGCTAAATGACATCATGGCAAAGGTAAACATGGGGTGTGGTTAGCTGCAGGAGGTTAGTGAGAGGTGTGGGTTGTTTGGCAGAGGGCGTGGTGTGGGCGTGGTGAGCGCGGCTCCAGCGTCAGATACGCTGCGAGCGCGGAACCGCGGCACATCTCCAGGAGCAGAGGACGTGTCCGGTACGTCCGTAGCCCCCGGCCTCCCCGTTGTCCGCACACACAGCCCCGCTGTGACCTCTGCAGTGTCACAGGCCCCGGCGGGCGTCTGTCATCTCCTCCTGACACTGACCTCCTCCTGATTTGATTGTCTGTGTTGTCCCCCCCCGCTGTCAGCATCAGTGATCTGCTAAGACCTGTGGGTGCACAGACGGGGGAAGTACAAATGCCAGCATGCCGGGGCGGATTGGGCGCTGTGAGGGGCGCAGGTCTTGCTGTGAGCGGAGGGCGCGAGGCCGCTAGAGAAAACGCTATAGCGGCTGTGTGAGTTAAGCGTCTGCGGCTCGCGAAGGCGCATACGCGTCTCCGCTCGCAGTGACGCTAAGGAGTTTGGGATTAGGCTACAGTGCCGGAATTTCAAACTCCCGATTATATAAATAGATTATATATATATATTGTATACCTTTCAACCCCTTCCCTGCTTTATATAGATGATATAAGCTAAAAGTTTTGTGAATTAAGTATGTCAAGTAAAAAGTGAAGTCAGGGGGACTTTTTTTTTTTCATGTGAACCATTGGTGTTATTGATCGTCTAGATTAGATGGGATGGGGGGGGGTGGGTGTTAATCAGGGGGTGAAAAATTATGTATTAGTATGGAATTAGCAAAGAAAGTCACGTATTCCTTTATGTTATGTACAGTTGGTTATTCTTTCATAATAATAACAAATATCTGATTAATAATACACAGATACACAGAGTCTAAAAAGCGTGCAACTTAATGTTTGACCTATGTTTTTGTTTCCAAATGCAATGCATTCACCAAATTTTTTTTTACTTTACCCACAGAGAAGCTTACTACAGAGGGCGGCGTGCTGTGAACCCTCCACCGCCAAACAGAAGGCGGCGTGGAGAACACCCACCACCACCACCACGGCCGGCGCCACCACCACCGCCGCCGCCACCAGCACCACCAACACCACCACCACCCGCCCGCACCAGCACCAGCACCACCCGCCGCCACCAGCAGCAGCAACACCACCACCGCCGCCACCAGCACCAGCACCACCACCACCGCCGCCACCAGCAGCAGCAACACCACCACCGCCGCCACCAGAACCAACACCACCACCGCCGCCACCAGCACCAACACCACCACCGCCGCCACCAGCACCAACCCCAGCTTTGGGGCATGTCCGGCCGCAAGAGGAGGAACCTGGATGCCCACCTCACACCAGCCATGGTCTGATCCCGGGGTCACCTAATAGACGGCGTGCACAAAGTAATGCTGACTTTGCCCACAGTCTGATACCATTCCTGGATGAAATTCCATTTCACAGGCTACTGCGGGCAAGGTCAGCATTACAGATTGTGCTTGACGCCAGTCGCCCACCAAACCACCCAGGTGAGGTTTTCAATTTTTGGAGGGGTGGCAACTCAGACACTACAACCTACAAGACAGGCCCACACCCCGGGACAGCCATGTGCCACCACAGAGGCCTGTACCTACCCTTCCACAATGGCCACCTAACAGGGACCTACCATTTTTCCCCACACCGGCCCAGAGGATCCACCCTCAAGGGTTGCCGGAGGCCATTCATGGGGCCCTTGACCTCTTGCAGGACCAGGGTGATGGTGTCACTTTACTGGCAAGGCCGGAGGATGCGGCAACCTACCAGCAGCTGTAGACCCCTTTTTTTTTTTTTTTTTATTTTGTGTTCATGTGCATTGCACAATTTCATTGTTATTATTTCTTATATTTTCCTGTTTACAAAGTTGTACCAAAAAAAAAAAAAAAAAAAAAAAAAAAATTCTGACATTTTTACCATTATGGCGGAATAATACCCAGTTTACAAAAACTGCTTTGTGTCTGTCTTTTTTCAGGGAAAGGATGTATAGGTTGTTTTGTGGGTGGGCTTAAAGTCATCATCATTATAATTATTATTTATTTATATAGCACCGATAGGTTCCATGGCGCTTTACATGAGGATAAGGTACACAAGGAGAAGTACAATAAACATAGACAATAAGGTCATAGAGGTACAACAGGAGAGGACCCTGTACGCGTGGGCTCACATTCAACGAGGGGTGGGTGGGGATACAATAGGGTGGGGAAGGTGTCGGTCGTGGGGCGTGTAGCGGGGTGTCATGGCAGGTTGTAGGCCTGTCGGAAGAGGTGAGTCTTTAGGTGTTTCTTGAAGGTTCCCAGGGTAGGCGAGTGAGTGATGAGGTGGGGCAGCGAGTTACAGAGCATGGTTGATGCCCGGGAGAAATCCTGTATGCGGTTGTGGGAAGAGGAGATGAGGGGGGAGTGTCGGAGAAGTTCTTTGGATGAACGCAGGTAGCGTGAGGGATGGTATCGGGAGATCATGTCGGAGATGTATGGTGGGGATAGGTTGTGTAAGGCTTTGAATGTCATGATCAGTGTTTTAAAGTGAGCTCTCTGTGGGGCGGGGACCCAGTGAAGGGCTTGGCAGTGGGTGTAGACAGGTGAGTAGCGTGAGGACAGATGGATTAGTCGGGCAGCAGAGTTTAGTATACATTGGAGAGGTGCAAGAGAGTTGGCAGGGAGGCCTGTGCGAAGGAGGTTCCAGTAGTCAAGGCGTGAGATGATGAGGGCATTAATGAGTGTTTTAGCTGTGTCAGGGTTGAGTAACGAGCAAATTCTAGAAATATTTTTGAGTTGGAGTGACAGGGACTTGGTTAGGAACTAGAGGTGGGGCTTGAAGGAGAGGGATGAGTCAAGGATTACCCCGAGACATTTGGCGTGGAGGACAGGGGAGAGAGAGCATCATTAGCAAGTACTTTACGGACCGCATGGAGCATGAAGTCACCTTGGTTACTAAGTGTAAAATCATGACTCCACAGACAAATGTTGCTGACAAATAAACAGTGCCTGTGTTTGGGGGGTTACTTAATGCCTCGCTATGGCAACAAGACTAGGAACACACATGTGAGAGGCTGGGACATCTACCTGCTACACATCGCGTCTACGCGTTTTCTACAGAGCGTACAGTGGGACCTTTCTCCAGGCTCCAGCAGGATGATAGTCCAAGCAATGCCCACGATGCAAGCATAGGCTTGTTGCCTAAAAAAATTAGCTGAAGGGGCTTCATATACATTTTTTTCAGAAAGCAGGGTGCTTGGCCCATACAATAGAATTGCTTGTACTAGGAGCATAGTACATGCAATGCCCACGATGGAGGCATAGGCTTGGTGCCTGGAAAAATTAGCCCAAGGGGCTGTTTTGCATTTTGGGTATAAATGCAGGCCTAAGGGCCATGTTCAGCTTGTTAGGCTGGGTGTTTCCAAAAATTAGCCCAAGGGGCTGTTTTGGCATTTTTAGTGTAAATGCAGGCCTAAGGGCCATGATAAGCCTCTTAGGCTGGGTGTTTCCAAAAATTAGCCCAAGGGGCTGTTTTGCATTTTGGGTATAAATGCAGGCCTAATGGCCATGTTCAGCTTGTTAGGCTGGGTGTTTCCAAAAATTAGCCCAAGGGGCTGTTTGGCATTTTTAGTGTAAATGCAGGCCTAAGGGCCATGATAAGCCTCTTAGGCTGGGTGTTTCCAAAATTAGCCCAAGGGGCTGTTTGGCATTTTGGGTATAAATGCAGGCCTAAGGGCCATGTTCAGCTTGTTAGGCTGGGTGTTTCCAAAAATTAGCCCAAGGGGCTGTTTTGCATTTTTAGTGTAAATGCAGGCCTAAGGGCCATGATAAGCCTCTTAGGCTGGGTGTTTCCAAAAATTAGCCCAAGGGGCTGTTTGGCATTTTGGGTATAAATGCAGGCCTAAGGGCCATGTTCAGCTTGTTAGGCTGGGTGTTTCAAAAATTAGCCCAAGGGGCTGTTTGGCATTTTTAGTGTAAATGCAGGCCTAAGGGCCATGATCAGCTTGTTAGGCTGGGTGTTTCAAAAAATTAGCCCAAGGGGCTGTTTGGCATTTTTAGTGTAAATGCAGGCCTAAGGGCCATGATCAGCTTGTTAGGCTGGGTGTTTCAAAAATTAGCCCAAGGGGCTGTTTGGCATTTTTGTGTAAATGCAGGCCTAAGGGCCATGATCAGCTTGTTAGGCTGGGTGTTTCAAAAAATTAGCCCAAGGGGCTGTTTGGCATTTTTCGTGTAAATGCAGGCCTAAGGGCCATGATCAGCTTGTTAGGCTGGGTGTTTCCAAAAATTAGCCCAAGGGGCTGTTTTGCTTTTTGGGTATAAATGCAGGCCTAAGGGCCATGATCAGCTTGTTAGGCTGGGTGTTTCCAAAAATTAGCCCAAGGGGCTGTTTGGCATTTTTCGTGTAAATGCAGGCCTAAGGGCCATGATAAGCCTCTTAGGCTGGGTGTTTCCAAAAATTAGCCCAAGGGGCTGTTTGGCATTTTGGTATAAATGCAGGCCTAAGGGCCATGTTCAGCTTGTTAGGCTGGGTGTTTCCAAAAATTAGCCCAAGGGGCTGTTTTGCATTTTTAGTGTAAATGCAGGCCTAAGGGCCATGATAAGCCTCTTAGGCTGGGTGTTTCCAAAAATTAGCCCAAGGGGCTGTTTGGCATTTTGGGTATAAATGCAGGCCTAAGGGCCATGTTAAGCTTGTTAGGCTGGGTGTTTCAAAAAATTAGCCCAAGGGGCTGTTTGGCATTTTTAGTGTAAATGCAGGCCTAAGGGCCATGATCAGCTTGTTAGGCTGGGTGTTTCCAAAAATTAGCCCAAGGGCTGTTTTGCTTTTTGGGTATAAATGCAGGCCTAAGGGCCATGATAAGCTTTAGGCTGGGTGTTTCAAAAAATTAGCCCAAGGGGCTGTTTGGCATTTTTAGTGTAAATGCAGGCCTAAGGGCCATGATCAGCTTGTTAGGCTGGGTGTTTCAAAAAATTAGCCCAAGGGGCTGTTTGGCATTTTTCGTGTAAATGCAGGCCTAAGGGCCATGATCAGCTTGTTAGGCTGGGTGTTTCAAAAAATTAGCCCAAGGGGCTGTTTGGCATTTTTCGTGTAAATGCAGGCCTAAGGGCCATGATCAGCTTGTTAGGCTGGGTGTTTCCAAAAATTAGCCCAAGGGGCTGTTTTGCTTTTTGGGTATAAATGCAGGCCTAAGGGCCATGATCAGCTTGTTAGGCTGGGTGTTTCCAAAAATTAGCCCAAGGGGCTGTTTGGCATTTTTCGTGTAAATGCAGGCCTAAGGGCCATGATAAGCCTCTTAGGCTGGGTGTTTCCAAAAATTAGCCCAAGGGGCTGTTTGGCATTTTGGGTATAAATGCAGGCCTAAGGGCCATGTTCAGCTTGTTAGGCTGGGTGTTTCCAAAAATTAGCCCAAGGGGCTGTTTTGCATTTTTAGTGTAAATGCAGGCCTAAGGGCCATGATAAGCCTCTTAGGCTGGGTGTTTCCAAAAATTAGCCCAAGGGGCTGTTTGGCATTTTGGGTATAAATGCAGGCCTAAGGGCCATGTTAAGCTTGTTAGGCTGGGTGTTTCAAAAAATTAGCCCAAGGGGCTGTTTGGCATTTTTAGTGTAAATGCAGGCCTAAGGGCCATGATCAGCTTGTTAGGCTGGGTGTTTCAAAAAATTAGCCCAAGGGGCTGTTTGGCATTTTTCGTGTAAATGCAGGCCTAAGGGCCATGATCAGCTTGTTAGGCTGGGTGTTTCAAAAAATTAGCCCAAGGGGCTGTTTGGCATTTTTCGTGTAAATGCAGGCCTAAGGGCCATGATCAGCTTGTTAGGCTGGGTGTTTCCAAAAATTAGCCCAAGGGGCTGTTTTGCTTTTTGGGTATAAATGCAGGCCTAAGGGCCATGATCAGCTTGTTAGGCTGGGTGTTTCCAAAAATTAGCCCAAGGGGCTGTTTGGCATTTTTCGTGTAAATGCAGGCCTAAGGGCCATGATCAGCTTGTTAAGCTGGGTGTTTCCAAAAATTAGCCCAAGGGGCTGTTTTGCATTTTTAGTGTAAATGCAGGCCTAAGGGCCATGATCAGCTTGTTAGGCTGGGTGTTTCCAAAAATTAGCCCAAGGGGCTGTTAAATGTTTGCTAACAGAAAATAAAGGTTGATTCCTTGTGAAAAGGTGTTGTGATGGTTAATGAAACCGAAGTTAAGGTGTAGTGTTGGTTTAAGATGAAGCAGCCTCATTACCAGGTTGCAGGAACATGGTTACGCAAATCGTTACTGGTCTTCGACATACTGCTTGTACCAAAAAGACACAATATAATACAATGATTAATTATATCATATTGATGTTGAACGTGGCACTTCAGCTCTGAGTACTGTCGTCTTCAGGGCTCAAGAAGTCTTGTGAAATCCAGTTCCTATTAAACTTAATTAGAGTAAGCCTGTCTGCATTCTCTGGAGTAAGACGTGTCCTGGTATCAGTTATGATACCCCCAGCGGCACTGAAAACCCGCTCTGATGTCACACTAGCTGCAGGGCATGCCAGCACCTCCAAGGCATACAACGAGAGCTCGGTCCAAGTGTGGAGCTTGGAGACCCAGTAATTAAACGGGACTGCGGCATCAGTCAGGAAGCAGGTACTGTCACTTAAGTATTCTTGTACCATGTTGGTAAGTTTCTGTCTCCGAGAGATGGTTACTGGAGCAACATGGCGCTGCAGGTTCGATGGCTTATTGAACATAGCCCACTTTGCGGACATCTTTCCAGCATCTCTTCTGGACAGCGTGGATGATTGTGCCCCGACCAAAGGCTGCTGTTGCACAGAGTTGCTAACTATGGGCAGAGTGTTGTCTGACGGTGATATTCGAAGCATATTTTCCACAAGAACACTCTTGAAATAGTCAATTGTCAAGCCACGTGGTGACTGAAACAGCAGCGAGGTGAATTTATCTTTATAACGTGGGTCCAGAAAGGTGGCCAACCAGTAGAGGTCGTTGTGCAATATGTTAATCACTCGTGGGTCTTCTAGCAGACAAGTCAACATGAAGTCAGCCATGTGTCCTAAGCTGCATAGAGTCATGTCTTCAGTGTCCTCAGAACGATGTTCAATACCCATTGTATCCGCAAAGTCTGTCTCCGCCTCCTCCTCTCCAGGCCACCCATGGTGGACAGACACAAAGCTGGGGTTCTGAGTACCATCTGGGTTGACATCGGCACCAACAAAAAATGAATCCTCTTCATCGTCTTGCTCCTGTTCCTCCTCAGGAGCCATTGTTGCCTGGTCATACTGGCTTTGCTGGCTAGGTACTGCGCTGTTTAAATCTGGCTCCATAGCCATCTGCTGGGCTCTCAATGCTTCATTTTTCTGATTAATGAGGGACTCTTTCAGCAGACACAGCATGGGTATAGTGACACTGATGATGGACTGATCACCGCTCACCAGTTTTGTGCAGTAGTCAAAATTATCAAGAACCTCAGATGTGTCAGCGATCCACACCCACTCCATTGTACTAATATGTCGTGGCTGACTGCCGGTCTGACGGGCATGTTGCAACTGATACTCGGATATTGCCCTCTGCTGCTCATTGATCCTCGATAACATATGGAATGTAGAGTTCCATCGTGTCGGCATGTCACAAATGAGTCTGTGGTTGGGCAAATTCAATTGCTTTTGAAGCAATGAAAGTTTTCCAACCGCTGTTGACGAATGACGAAAATGTGCACAAAGTCGACGCACCTTCTCCAGTAGGTCACATAGCTCTGGGTATGTACGCAGGAATTTCTGCACTACCAGATTCAGCACGTGAGCCATGCAAGGCACGTGCACAAGGTTTCCGAGCTTTAGTGCAGCCACTAAGTTACGACCATTGTCGCTCACCACGAGACCGGTCTGGAGTTGGAGTGGGGATAGCCACTCATCTGTCTGTTCCTTCAGACCTTTCAACAGCTCTACTGCAGTGTGCGGTGTGTGACCTAAACAGATCAGCTTCAGCAGAGCCTGTTGGCGTCTTGCTGAAGCACTGCAGCAAACCTCCCAACTTGGCCGTGATGTTGAGGGCAATTGAGGATTGGTCGAGGAAGCGGAAGATGGGGTAGTGGACATATAGGATGATGCAGAGACCCTGAATGAGGTTGTGCCAGCTATCCGTGGCGTGGGTAGGATGTTTGATGTAACACTAACATCGTTTGGCACACTCTCCACAACGTTGATCCAATGCGCGGTGAGCGAGATGTACCGGCCCTGTCCTGAACTGCTTGTCCACGTGTCCGTAGTAAGGTGTACTTTCCCGGTTACAGCGTTGGTGAGGGCACGCTTGAGGTTGTTAATGACATGCTCATGTAACGCGGGGACGGCACAACGTGAAAAGTAGTGGCGGCTTGGAACCGAGTAGCGTGGTACTGCCACAGCCAAAAGCTCACGGAAAGAGTCTGTACCCACAAGCCTAAACGGCAACATCTCGACTGCTAACAACTTAGCTATCTGGGCATTTATTTTTTTGGCTAATGGGTGGGAAGAGTGGTATTTCTGCTTCCTTTCGTACAGCTGTGTCACTGATAACTGTAACGATGTTGCTGACCGAGAACTGTCTGCACTCGTGTTCAGTCTCTCTGCAACCGCTGCTTGTGATGAGTACATATGAGCTGGACCAGCTTCAGCAACACTTGATTGTGACGGACGTATCTGAGTTACCGTCGCAGTCTTTGGGTCAGATGACACTGTTGTGGAAGGCTGCACTTTTGACCACTGAATAGGGTGCTGACCAGCCATGTGCTTCCGCATACTGCTGGTGCTCTGGTTTCCTTTCCCGTGGCCTCTGCTGAGCCTTGCATGGCAGATGGTACAGATGACCACATTTTCTTGAGAAGGCCCATCTTTAAAAAATTTCCACACAGTGGCTGACCGACCTCTAGGCTTGACTGTACTCCCTAAGGGATTACTGAGGCCCACATTTGAGACATTTTGTCCAACAGTTGACAAATTTTGAGCCACAGTGGACACATTTTGGGCAACAGTGGTGACTCTTTGAGTTCTGGTGGGAGGAGTCGGCCTTGCTGCCTTTGTTGGTGGGACATACACACTTTCTTCCTCCGTGCTGCTCTGCTGGCTCTGCATCGCAACATTCCACGTGGGATCAGTTGTCTCATCATCAACCCCTTCCTCTTCTAAATCTTCCCGATAACAAGATAGATTTTGCTCCCCAGATGACAAGTGTGTCACTGTCTCATCATCATCATCCTCCAACTCCTGAGACGGTCTAAGACTTTGCTGAAAGACACGTTCATGTGGCCGGGGTGTCTCTAAAACTTGTCCATGAATGGACAATTCTTCATCAAGTATCTCATCTACTACGGAGTCTGGCAAACCGGATTCATGTAAAGGATTATATGTACCAAATAAGTCATCTGAGTGACCCATGTCTGTGTCAACATTTTCATGGGGCTGCTGTTGGTCTGAGGAACTGTGAAGAGGTTGTGGATTAGATGACCCAGCATGGTATGTACCAACAGTAGATACAGTGCTCAAGGAACCTTGAGTGCTGCAAGAACCTGTTGTTGAGGTCTTGTCTGCCAGCCAAGACGTTAGATGCTGTTCGTCTTCCGGCCTCAATACTCGTTTACTTTCCTGACGGGGAAAGTTAGACAGGAGGAACGATCGATCAATCCTCGTCTGTCTGCCCGAACTGGTGGATAGTTGGCCACGACTACCAATGCCTGTACCTCGTCCCTGTCCCTTAGCAAGACTTTTTTTGGGATTTGGTTTTTTGTGTGACATTTTGTAATTTCTGGTGGCTTTCTGGGGGCTTGTAAAACAAGTAGCAGGTACTATTTCGTGAAAGGTACACACTAGAGGCTAAGATATTTTTAGAGAGATGGAAGGTACCGTGCGAGCTGCAGGCAGGACACCGTACAGCTACGCACTGGCACAGGAAAAAATTGTTTAGTACGCAGAACCAGGCACACTTAGGCTGCGGTGCTGGCTGCGTGCAAGTTTACAAGTACCGTGCGAGCTGCAGGCAGGACACCGTACAGCTACGCACTGGCACAGGAAAAAATTGTTTAGTACGCACAACCAGGCACACTTAGGCTGCGGTGCTGGCTGCGTGCAAGTTTACAAGTACCGTGCGAGCTGCAGGCAGGACACCGTACAGCTACGCACTGGCACAGGAAAAAATTGTTTAGTACGCACAACCAGGCACACTTAGGCTGCGGTGCTGGCTGCGTGCAAGTTTACAAGTACCGTGCGAGCTGCAGGCAGGACACCGTACAGCTACGCACTGGCACAGGAAAAAATTGTTTAGTACGCACAACCAGGCACACTTAGGCTGCGGTGCTGGCTGCGTGCAAGTTTACAAGTACCGTGCGAGCTGCAGGCAGGACACCGTACAGCTACGCACTGGCACAGGAAAAAATTGTTTAGTACGCAGAACCAGGCACACTTAGGCTGCGGTGCTGGCTGCGTGCAAGTTTACAAGTACCGTGCGAGCTGCAGGCAGGACACCGTACAGCTACGCACTGGCACAGGAAAAAATTGTTTAGTACGCAGAACCAGGCACACTTAGGCTGCGGTGCTGGCTGCGTGCAAGTTTACAAGTACCGTGCGAGCTGCAGGCAGGACACCGTACAGCTACGCACTGGCACAGGAAAAAATTGTTTAGTACGCAGAACCAGGCACACTTAGGCTGCGGTGCTGGCTGCGTGCAAGTTTACAAGTACCGTGCGAGCTGCAGGCAGGACACCGTACAGCTACGCACTGGCACAGGAAAAAATTGTTTATTACGCACAACCAGGCACACTTAGGCTGCGGTGCTGGCTGCGTGCAAGTTTACAAGTACCGTGCGAGCTGCAGGCAGGACACCGTACAGCTACGCACTGGCACAGGAAAAAATTGTTTAGTACGCACAACCAGGCACACTTAGGCTGCGGTGCTGGCTGCGTGCAAGTTTACAAGTACCGTGCGAGCTGCAGGCAGGACACCGTACAGCTACGCACTGGCACAGGAAAAAATTGTTTAGTACGCACAACCAGGCACACTTAGGCTGCGGTGCTGGCTGCGTGCAAGTTTACAAGTACCGTGCGAGCTGCAGGCAGGACACCGTACAGCTACGCACTGGCACAGGAAAAAATTGTTTAGTACGCACAACCAGGCACACTTAGGCTGCGGTGCTGGCTGCGTGCAAGTTTACAAGTACCGTGCGAGCTGCAGGCAGGACACCGTACAGCTACGCACTGGCACAGGAAAAAATTGTTTAGTACGCACAACCAGGCACACTTAGGCTGCGGTGCTGGCTGCGTGCAAGTTTACAAGTACCGTGCGAGCTGCAGGCAGGACACCGTACAGCTACGCACTGGCACAGGAAAAAATTGTTTAGTACGCACAACCAGGCACACTTAGGCTGCGGTGCTGGCTGCGTGCAAGTTTACAAGTACCGTGCGAGCTGCAGGCAGGACACCGTACAGCTACGCACTGGCACAGGAAAAAATTGTTTAGTACGCACAACCAGGCACACTTAGGCTGCGGTGCTGGCTGCGTGCAAGTTTACAAGTACCGTGCGAGCTGCAGGCAGGACACCGTACAGCTACGCACTGGCACAGGAAAAAATTGTTTAGTACGCACAACCAGGCACACTTAGGCTGCGGTGCTGGCTGCGTGCAAGTTTACAAGTACCGTGCGAGCTGCAGGCAGGACACCGTACAGCTACGCACTGGCACAGGAAAAAATTGTTTATTACGCACAACCAGGCACACTTAGGCTGCGGTGCTGGCTGCGTGCAAGTTTACAAGTACCGTGCGAGCTGCAGGCAGGACACCGTACAGCTACGCACTGGCACAGGAAAAAATTGTTTAGTACGCACAACCAGGCACACTTAGGCTGCGGTGCTGGCTGCGTGCAAGTTTACAAGTACCGTGCGAGCTGCAGGCAGGACACCGTACAGCTACGCACTGGCACAGGAAAAAATTGTTTAGTACGCACAACCAGGCACACTTAGGCTGCGGTGCTGGCTGCGTGCAAGTTTACAAGTACCGTGCGAGCTGCAGGCAGGACACCGTACAGCTACGCACTGGCACAGGAAATTTTTTGTGGAAAAATGGCACCAAAATTATTTGGTAGACTAGTGCCAAAAATAAGAAAAAGCTTAGGATTACAGCTCTGCGGAAAGCTGGGTGAACTAAGCTCTGAGGATGGTGCTGGATTCACTGTAAGGCTGCTCCTATCTCCCTTCCTTACAGTCCTGTACAGCAATCCTCCGTCCTGGTAGTTCTGAAAAGAACTTTTGGGTTATGTGTGAGGAATCTTGACTCCTACACTGCGTCCTGTTAGTTCTGAAAAGAACTTTTGGGTTATATGTGACTCCTACACTGCCTAACTGTCCCTAGATCTGCTCCAAGTCTCCCTGCACTAGGTCAGCTCTTCTCAGCAATGTGCCCAAAATGGCGGGGGCAAGCCTTATATACTGCCTTGCCTTGTCATAGATGACATAGGCATCACGATGGACAGCAGCCAATCATAGTCCTGACACAACCAAAACTGCTATGCCATTACTGACTATGATTGGCTATCTTCACAAGTTTTCTGACCTAACACGCAATGCTGACTAGTAACATAAAAGATTCTGGATTCGCGAGTCCCGAATAGAGAATACAGGACTCGGAATCGCAGACTCGCTAGGATTCGGACTCGTAGACTCGCTCAGACTCGCTGCTGTTTGGGGAGATTCAAGCTATATAGCGATGTGATAGAGCGAGTCTAGCGAGTCTAGCGAGTGAGAGAAAGTAAACTATGACAAAACTAAGATTGCCATTCACTTGCATTGGACTCGTTACTGAGCGAGTATTCGCTAAAAGACTCGCCGATTCCCGAGTCCAGCGAGTCCCTTAAGAATCGCCGAGTAACGAGTCCTAGCGAGTAGACTCGCTCATCCCTAGTCACTGTGTATCACTGTGCTGGATCTGTCAGATCACTTCCTACAGCTGGATCCTCAGGATCCAGCTGTAGAAAGTGATCTGACAGATCCAGTACAGTGATCCACAGTGATCACATAATGGTCACTGTGGATCACTGTGCTGGATCTGTCAGATCACTTCCTCCTACTGGGACCGGGTCGCCACTGCCGCCTGAGCCGCGGCAGTGATTGCTGGCCGCGGCCGTGAGTACCGGGGGGGGGGGGTGCTACTGATGCCTGGGGCCCCTGCCGCCCCTTCTGTGCCTCTCCCCCGGCGGTCGCCGCTTACCTCCGGTGCGCGGGGTGAGCGGCCGACGCCATGACAGGGGGAGGCTGTTTGCATTCAGGCGCCGCCCCCTTCTGCACAGCCGCTCCCCCTGCCGGCTGCCGCCTGAATGACAGGGCTCACACTGTCCAATGGACGGTGCGGCCCTGAGTCCAGCACACAAGGAGTAAAGTTAAAAAGATTGACTTTTGCAAAGTTTAAAAAAATCACATGTTGGTACATGATGTAGTTTTTCGCAACTATGTTACACAAATACTGATCATTTTAATCATTTTAAAAAAGGCACTTAGCACAGATTATTCATAATAAGTGTAAAAGACACACATATATTATTATTATTATTATTATTATTATTATTTATATAGCACCATTAATTCCATGGTGCTGTACAAAATTATAGATATAGTTTACAGTAAACAAATTAACAATGACAGATTGGTACAGAAGGGAGAGGACCCTGCCCTTGCGGGCTTATATTCTACAGGATAATGGGGAGGAGACAGTAGGTTAGGGGTGCAGTAGATCTGGTGTTGGAGAGGTGGCAGCTCCAGTGATGGTGGGGCAGCAGCTTCGGTGGCAGTGGGGCGGCAGCTCAGTCATTGCAGGCTGTAAGCTTTCATGAAGAGATGAGTTTTCAGGTTCCGTCTGAAGGATCCAAGCATGGCGGATAATCTGACGTTTTGGGGCGCAGAATTCCAGAGGATGGGGGATATTCGGGAGAAATCTTGGAGGTGGCTGTGTGAGGAATGGGTAAGTGTGGAGGAAAGGAGGAGGTCTTAGGAGGATCAAAGATTACGTGAGGGAAGATAGTGGGAAATTAGTTCAAAGATATAGGGAGGAGACAGCTAATGGATGGCTTTGTTGGTCTTGTGTTAGAAGCTTGAACTGGATTCGTTGGGGAATTGGGAGCCAGTGGAGGTATTTGCAGAGAGGAGAAACAGGGGAGTAACGAGGAGATAGGTGGATTAGTCGGGCAGCAGAGTTGAGGACAGACTGGAGAGGTGAAAGAGTGTTAATAGGGGGGCCACAGAGGAGAATGTTACAGTAGTCAAGGCGGGAGATGATAAGGGCATGTACAAGATTTTTAGTAGATTAAGGGCTGAGGAAAGGACGGGGAGGCGACAGGAGGTGGCGAGAGTTTGGATGTGTGGTTTGAAGGACAGGGCAGAGTCGAGAGATACTCAGGTGGTGAAGATGAAAGATGTCTCCTTGCAGCCCGGAGGAGATTTTGTCCCTGAGACTCCTGAGCTGCAGCCTCGCTGCAAGTGGGAGGGGAGCAGCTCTCGGTCACCAGCTGTGATCTCTCCGGAGCTTGGCCGTCTGTCTCGGTGGGGAGGGACCTTCTCTCTCCTTGTGTCGGGCGCCGTAGCTCGGGAGGTGGGGGGGGAGCCCAGGTGGCTGCTGAAGGGGCTGCAATAACGTTACACCTAACACAGCCTGGACTTTTGCTGAAAGGTGCTCTTATAATACCCTCCTGCTGCACTAATATATAGGCTGGGAGAGCTGTCTGGACCCTGTGCCCTGCTTCAGAACCCCTGGAGAAGTAGCGATGCCAAGCCGCAAGCAGCCAGAAGTGGGGGCAGGAGGAAGCGGCCATTCACAAGATGGCGCCACGGCATGCAAAGACGCTGAGAGGGAGAACACGGCGTGCAGGAGAAGAATGGAAGTGGCCGCAAAGCTTCAACAATATGCCCATATGAATGAGGGCACCGAGGTTGGTGAGGGGGGTGGGGGAGAGCAGGCAGAGGAAGAGGAACCAGGCTTTGGAGAGGAGGAAGCGATGCGGGACGGGGTGGTGGCAGGTGTGGAGATGCTCCGGGAGCAGACACCTGTGAAGGAGCCCACGCTGGGAGATGTCTTCTTGTTGGTTTCATCCATGCAAAAGACTCTAAATACTGTGGCAACACACGTCCAGAACATGAAGGGGGAGATTGCCGGTATCAAATGGGCCCTGCAGAAATCGGACATATGTAGCCCAACCCCCTCTGACTGTCACGGAATTTAACCCATGAAAATAGGAAAAAATTCTTCAGCCCAGGGACCACTCACAATACACTATCTTGCATAGACATGGCCCTGGGTAACGATGCTATGGATGCACTGGTGGTGAGGGTGGAATATTTACCCAGGGCCATGTCGGATCACAAACCGATTTGTGTACATGTTCAGTCGGGGGAGGCCAGGGCAGGGGGAAGGATGGGATGGAAGCTTCACCCAGGTTGGTTGCGCAGCATTAATGTAGACCTGCTGCGTAGGAATTTAGAAGAATACTTTGTTTTAAATGAAGGAACAGCGGGACCAGAGGCCCTTTGGGATGCCATGAAAGCGTACCTGAGAGGTATACTTATCAAAGAGATTAATATGCGTAAGTCTGAGACGAGGAAGGAGGAAGTGGAAAAATTGGCAGCTCTGAGCAGAGCGGAGGAGGAGCAGAGTGTAAAGGGAACGCGGGAAGCTGAAAAGTTGATGAGGGAAGCCCAGGAGGAGGTGGACAGATTTCAATGGGAGAAAACATTGAAAAAGAACGAGTTTAGGCGGGCGGGCTTCTATGAAGAAGGGGAAAAGGTCGGACACATGCTGTCGGTGGTCGCCTCGGCACAGAGGAGGTCCCCCTTTGTGCACTCTGTGTATGCAGGGGATGGGGCTTTGTTAACTGACACTGCTGATATTGGGCTCCCAGGACACAGTACCTCGAGGTCCGCGCTGCCACTTCAGAAAGGAACAAAAGAAGCCAGTACAAGAGAATGTCTGGATCAACGATTCTTCTTTATTATCCAACGCGTTTCAGAGTTATCTCCCAACTCCTTCATCAGGGAATTCCCAAGGACATTCCCTGATGAAGGAGTTGGGAGATAACTCTGAAACGCGTTGGATAATAAAGAAGAATCGTTGATCCAGACATTCTCTTGTACTGGCTTCTTTTGTTCCTTTCTGAAGTGGCAGCGCGGACCTCGAGGTACTGTGTCCTGGGAGCTGATTACACCACAGGGATCTGTGGAGAGTACGGTCCTGCAGCAGCTACTTGTATCTAAGCGATCATTGCCAGTTGTGGGTTTTCACAACTACATCAGGTGAGCAGCCTCTTTGTATAACCTTTTGTCCTTCTTCAAAGAAGATATCACCCTATGTGCGCATTCTTGAATTTTATAGACTGCTGATATTGGGGCAGTCTTTGTGGATTTTTATGAGAAGCTGTACTCCCCTGGTGTGGAAGACGCAGCCAACAGTATTGATAGCTACTTAGACTCTTTGCGCATGCCTAGACTTACAGAAGAGGATAGGGATAGTCTGGAGGGCCCGCTTATGTACGAAGAACTGAGCGCGGCGTTGGCCTCTATGGCCAATGAAAAAGCTCCGGGATCTGACGGACTCCCAGTGGAGATTTACAAACAGCTGGAAGAGGTGTTGCTCCCACGGCTGCAGGAGATACTCACAAGTTCCAGGGAGGGGGGGGTTCTCCCGTTATCTATGAGGGAGGCGGTTATTGTGGTGCTCCCTAAGGAAGGTAAAGATCCGAGGCTTCCGGAGTCCTACCGACCCATCTCACTGTTGTCAACTGATGTTAAAATCTTGGCAAAGGTCCTGGCGAGCCGGTTGTCCAGTGTTGTCACCAGTCTGATACACCCGGATCAGTCGGGATTTATGCCTAACAGGTCCACTGCGGTGAACCTGCAGAGATTATATTTGAACATGCAATTACCGGCTGATAACGCTAGCCAGAGGGTTATAGCTTCGCTGGATGCTCACAAGGCTTTTGACTGTGTGAGATGGGAATTCTTATGGAAAGTTATGGAACGCCTAGGGTTTGGTCCGCAATTCCTATCGTGGTTGTGCCTGCTGTACACCGATCCGAGGGCTAAGATAAGGATTAATGGTGCCTTGTTTGGGCCGATAGCCCTTCGGCGAGGTACAAGACAGGGGCGCCCGTTATCGCCACTGCTATTCGCCTTGGCGATGGAGCCACTGGCAGCTAAAATAGGAGGGGAAAGAGGGGTGGTGGGCTTTCAGTATGGCGAGATTGAGGAAAAGTTGGCGCTCTACGCAGACGACATCCTGCTATTCCTGGAGGATTCTGAGGCTTCACTGCCAGAAGCCATGAGATTGATTGATCGGTACGGAGCTCTTTCCGGATTGCGAATCAATTGGCATAAATCTACACTATTTTCACTGGATGCTTGGATGTCGTCTGTTGTGGAGACTGGGGGCCTCACTCTGGTTGACAGGTTTAAATATCTAGGCATTTGGATATCAAACCCACTCACAACATATTTAGATCTGAATCTGGAACCGGTTCTGGGGATTATTAAAGAGAAAACGGGTGCATGGAACAAGCTACGCTTGTCTGTAGTGGGACGTATTAACTTAATAAAAATGATTTTAATTCCTAAACTGTTATATGTTTTGCATAACACCCCAATCTCTGTTCCACAGAAGCGGTTTAAACAGATTTGTTCATTGTTTAGGAGTTTGATATGGGGAAAGAAGCAAGCCCGGCTGAGAATGGAACTGTTACAGAGGCCAAAGGATGAGGGGGGTCTAGCCCTGCCGAATCCATACATATACTATATTGCAGCGCAGGGGCAACATGTTAGAGGCTGGACACAGAAGGCGACGCGCCCGTCAGTCCAAAAGATTATGGAACATCTTACGGGAAGATCTCCATTAATTCTGAGTATGGAGGATGGGTCTATGTGAATTATTGGGAAGCACTGCCCTAAAATGGTTTTGTTGCAAAGAGTGTGGGACAAATTGAAAACACTTAGAGGGGTGACGCACCTGACACGATACTCACCCTTATGGAATAATGAGATGATACCTGAGATTAAAAAAATGGGATGCCTGGTGGAGTGGCGGGATAGGGGAATCACATTGGCGCATCACATCATGGACGGACGGGAGCTGAAATCCTTCTCTCGGTCTCTCTGTGTGTGTGCTTTGGTCCTGGGCTGTCTGAAGCTAGGCCTTGACTCTCTTCTGTGTCCTCACTTGTATGGCAGGCTATGCGGGCTCTGCTGTGGGCACAGCTATATCCACTGCAGTCCCGGGCTCTACTAGGTGGCTGTGTCCCAAGTGCTGCACCAGGAGACATGAAGCCTCCCTTGTTTCTGGTCTTTACTGATGGGCTGATGCAGTCTTGGATTCCGGTGTCTGGGCTGTCGACGTAGCTCTTCTGGAAGGAACCGGTTCAACTCTATTCCCCCTGGCTAACTCGCCTCGCCTCCGACCCTCACTCTTGGGTCCCTCACACTGGCTAGGCTTTCCCTCTGGCATGGACCTCACGCGGCTCCATTCACCAGGTGTCTTCCTGAGTACTGCTCCGTACTCAACTGCCTAACTCTGCCCCCAGACCTGAATTTATAGGGGACCTTGCCTGAAGTTGGCAAATAGATCTCCCCCTTCAGGTCTGGGGTGGAAGGTGTTGTGTGTAAGTTTACCTGATGTGGAAATCCTTCCCTGCTCCAGGTGCTCCTGTGGCAACCGAACCGTGGAGTGGGGTGCCACAATAACACACTTGTGCAATTGCCAAAAATCAGTATTCCGAATGTATAGAAGGAAAGGAAATATATGAATCACACATTTTCAAGAAACAATATCCATATTATAGCATTTTATTAGTGTGAACAAACCTTAAAGTCCATGTATGTTAAACACATAATGGACATATGATATTTTTATCTTAATTGCTAGCTGATAAGTATAAAAGAGGTGGCCTCCCACGTTGCTGACCCACTGCAATATTAAAGGTTTTCTATTTAGAAAAAAAAAATTAAAGTCTCTCTTAAAGGGAACCTGACCCCTAAAAATCACCTCCCAGTCTATTAATACCTGTCCTTGCACCATCAGTATTGTATTCTAGCCATCCCTTTGTGTATAAATTGTATATTTATAAAGTTTCTAAAAGTGCTTTTTATACCAGCTGAACTGCGGTGTACTGGGTGTACTGATGTCAGGATCGCCGGATATGACACGATTAGCGTCATCTCGGCTGTACCGCCCATCTAGGAGGATGGGAAGGTTAACTATGGTTTAGCACACCCATCGGGGCGTGAATAATTGAAGTATAGGCGGTGATGAGAAGCCACAGGGAACGCCCTGTGTGGCTTCTCAAGAACTGAGAAGCCACAGTTCAGCAGGTATAAAAAGCACTTTTATAAACTTTATAAATACCCAATTTATACACAAATGGATGGCTAGAATACAATACTGATGGTGCAGGGACAGGTATTAATAGGCTGGGGGGTGATTTTTAGGGGTCAGGTTCCCTTTAAAGGGATGTTTAAAGGAGATGTTAAGGTTTTCAGATTTCACAGCTGCTGCTACATCTGGAATTGTTCCAAAAATTCACAGCCTGCAAGTGTCCCAACACCTGGAATCTCAGGGAAGCTTAAAAACATTAACCCCTTCCTGACGCATGACTTTATGCAAACATCATAGGTTTCGGTGCCTTCCCGACCTATCATGTTGTGCAACGTCATGGCGGAATCCCGTTCCTGCAGGTCGGGAGACCATAATCGGTCAAATGAGGGCACCTGTAGTTTACCCCAGGGATTGGCGCCTTTTCCCCCCCATTGCTACAGTCACGGTGATTGGCGGTTGAAAGTGAAACCGCCAATTGCCGAGATTGTAATATTTCACCAATGAAACTTGGTGAAATATTACATTCCAGCCATATCCGGGGTTGCAGTAGCCCTGGCCATTGATTGGAGCAGGGTGACCACTGTGTTACCCCCCCCCCAGATCTGATTGGAGCTGACATCCATGTGACGCTATCATTCCAATCATATGTGGAGGGGCGGTGTATTGTGTAACTCCCGGAGCCTGCCCTTCCTCAGCCTCATCCCATTTGTGGATGAAAGGCTGAAGAGGGAGGTACCCAGGGTGCCGCTGCTCCGCCGCAGCCCCCGGTGATGCCCCCTGCCAGCCCCCTGCCCACCTATGCCCCCCTCTCCCAAACTGTCTGTTACATTTCCTCCGGCTCCTGGAGCCCCCTGGTGCCATTCGATCATCCCCCTGTCCCTCACTACACAGGCGGCAGGCAGGGGGATAGGGGATGATTGGATGGCAAGGGGTTGCTGCAGAAGCCGGCGGCAGCGCAATCGCAGATTACGGGGGAGCGGTCATAGGTATTTATGCCGGTGCCATACTGAGGTGTGTAAGCCTCAGTACATGTACGCCAAGTAACGGCCAATCAGATTGGTACAGTGGTACTGTTCAGTGATTATATACAGAATAATACAGATACTGAGGATTACAGCTGGTATACAGGACAGGAGAAGTGGTACTGTGCAGTGTATATATACAGAATAATACAGATACTGAGGAGTACACCTAGTATACAGGACAGGAGAAGTGGTGCTGTGCAGTGTATTTATACAGAATAATACAGATACTGAGAATTACACCCATGGAGTCCAGACAGAATGACAAGCTCACCAGCAGTAATTCCCAGAGTGCCACACTTCATTCAGACGGAGCAGGTGACTCCCTTCAGGTATTGCAGGTTAACTCAGGACTCGAAGGTAAAATGTCCAGCTCACGTCATAATAAAATCTTCAAACTTTATTTTTCAGAAGTTAAAATACATGGCCATGTATTTTAACTTCTGAAAAATAAAGTTTGAAGATTTTATTATGAGGTGAGTGAGCTGGACATTTTTCTTTGGAATCCTGAGAATTACACCCAGTGTACGGGACATGAGAAGTGGTACTGTGCAGTGTATATATATGCAGAATAATACAGATACTGAGGATTACACCCAGTATACAGGACAGGAGAAGTGGTACTGTGCAGTGTATATATACAGAATAATACAGATACTGAGGATTACACCCAGTATACAGGACAGGAGAAGTGGTACTGTGGAGTGTATATACAGAATAATACAGATACTGAGGATTACACCCAGTATACAGGACAGGAGAAGTGGTACTGTGCAGTGTATATACAGAATAATACAGATACTGAGGATCTCACACCCATAGAGTCCAGACAGAATGACAAGCTCACCGGCAGTAATTTCCAGAGTGCCACACTTCATTTAGACGGAGCAGGTGACTCCCTGCAGGTACTGCAGGTTAACTCAGGATTCCAAGGTAAAATGTCCAGCTCACGTCATAATAAAATCTTTAAAACATTATTTTTCAGAAGTTAAAATACATGCCATTAAATGCCATGTAGTTTAACTTCTGAAAAATAAAGTTTTAAAGATTTTATTATGATGTGAGCTGGACATTTTTCCTTGGAATCCTGAGGATTACACCCAGTATACAGGACAGGAGAAGTGGTGCTGGGCAGTGTATATATACAGAATAATACAAATCCTGAGGGCTACACCCAGTATACAGGACAGTATACAGGACAAGAGAAGTGGTACTGTGCAGTGTATATAGAGAATAATACAGATCCTGAGGATTACACCCTGTATACAGGACAGGAGATGTGGTACTGTGCAGTATATATATACAGATACTGAGGATTACACTCAGTATACAGGACAGGAGAAGTGGTACTGTGCAGTGTATATATAAAGAATAATATGATACCGAGGATTACACTCAGCATACAGGACAGGATAATTATACCAAGCATACCCAGGAGGCTGTGCTATATAGATAGAGGCTGTGGTATACACCATGTTCCAAATTATTATGCAAATGTTCTTTTTCTCTGATTTTCCTAAATGGTCGGTGCAAATGACAGTCAGTGTAATAAAAGTCATCACCCGTTAGAGTATACATCGAATTTTATTGAAGAAACCTCCCAATGATAACAGTATAATCTTCAAAATTAAAAAAAAAACACACTGTTCCAAATTATTAGGCACAGTAGAGTTTCTAAACATTTGATATGTTTGAAAGAACTGAAAATGCTCATTTGTTGAATTTACAGCATTAGGGGGTCACATTCACTGAAATAAAAAGCTATTTAACTCCAAAACATCCTAACAGGCCAAGTAACATGTTAACATAGGAACCCTTCTTTGATATCACCTTCACAATTCTTGCATCCATTGAACTTGTGAGTTTCTGGAGAGTTTCTGCTTGTATTTCTTTGCATGATGTCAGAATAGCCTCCCAGAGCTGCTGTTTTGATGTGAACTGCCTCCCACCCTCATAGATCTTTTGTTTGATTATACTCCAAAGGTTCTCTATGGGGTTGAAGTCAGGGGAACATGGTGTACACACTATGAGTTTATCTCCTTTTATGCCCATAGCAGCCAATGACACAGAGGTATTCTTTGCAGCATGAAGATGATTTTGCTCCTGAAGGCATGTTTTTGCTTTTTGTACCATGGAAGAAAGTTCTCAGTCAGAAACTCTGTATACTTTGCAGAGGTCAATTTCACACCTTCAAAAACCTTAAAGGAGCCTACCAGCTGTTTCCCAATGATTTCGGCCAAAAACATGACTCCTCCACCTCCTTGCTGATGTCGCAGCCTTGTTGGGACATGGTGGCCATCCACCAAGCATCCACTACTCCATCCATCTGGACCATCCAGGGTTGCTCGGCACTATTCAGTAAACAAGACTGCTTGAAAATTAGTCTTCATGTATGTCTGGGCCCACTGCAACTGTTTCTGCTTGTGAACATTGTTTAGGGGTGGCAGAATAGTAGGTTTATGCACCACAGCAAGCCTTTGAAGGATCCTACACCTTCAAGTTCGAGGGACTCCAGAAGCATCAGCAGCTTCAAATATCTGTTTGCTGGTTTGTAAGGCCTTTTTAGCAGCTGCTCTCTTAATCTGATGAACTTTCCTGGCAGAAACCTTCCTCATTCTGCTTTTATCTGCACGAACATGTCTGTGCTCAGAATCAGCCACAAATTTCTTAACAGTACAATGATCACGCTTAAGTTTTCGTGCAATATCTACTGTTTTTATCCCTTGTCCAAGGCATTGCACTATTTGTTGCTTTTCGGCAGCAGAGAGATCCTTTTTCTTTCCCATGTTACTTGAAAACTGTTACCTGCTTAATATTGTGGAACAAGCAGTTTTCCTTTTATTGGGCTCACCTGCCAAACTAATTATCACAGGTATCTGAGATTGATTTCAGTGATCCAAAGAACCCTGAGACACAACACCATCAATGGGTTTCATTGACAAAAATAAAAAAACTATGACACTTAAAACCAATTTGCATAATAATTTAGAACATGGTGTATAGATAGCCAAGACTCCGCCAGATCCTGGAGATGGGGAAAGATGAAAGGTGGCAGCAGAAAGTCCAGTGCTGGGCGCAGAGAGGTGCAGACTGCGAGCTGGATACACATTACAGACTGCGGGCAGTATACACATTACAGACTGTGGGCTGGATACACATTACAGACTGCGGGCTGTATACACATTACAGACTGAGCTGTATACACATTACAGACTGCAGGCTGTATACACATTACAAACTGTGGGCTTGGATACATATTACAGACTGCAGGCTTTATACACATTACAGACTGTGGGCTGTATACACATTACAGACTGCAGGCTTTATACACATTACAGACTGCGAGCTGTTAACACATTACAGGCTGCAGGCTCTATACACATTACAGACTGTGGGCTGTATATACATTACAGACTGCGGGCTCTATACACATTAAGACTGTGGGCTGTATACACATTACAGACTGCCCAACACATTTGAGATTACTGGCTGTATACACATCTGGTATGTAACTGTATATAATTAAACCGGTCCCCACTATAGACATGCAGTAGGCACACTAATACAGCATGTAGTGTGGACCTGTATATACTGTATAGTGTTGTGCAGAGACAGATAGAAAGACACTGTCAAACACACAGACAGACAGAAAGACACTCTGACACACACATCATCCCTATGTGTACATAGTATCAGCTTGAATCACATAGTCTAATGGTAATATTCCATGTCTGCACTTATTGTAAAGTTTCCTGTGTCATCTGTATGCATTACATTCCTTACTCACCAGTATATGACAATTTGCCACATTGTAATTGTTATCATGTTGATTGGTGTTATAGTGTGGAGGAAGTCTTGTCTAATGTCTGTGGCCTTTCATCCTCATTAACCCTGCTGTTTCTTGTAGTTGTTAATTACCTGAAACCATGTGACTTCCACAATCCCCTCACCTGATTTTGTAGTGTGTCCTATAAATTTAGCTTATTCCTAAGGGGTACATGTGTGGGGGGCTTACACGTGTGGCATCTCATGCAAAGTGGCATTGAATGCTAAGTGGATGCAGTTACTTCATGGCAGTTAGTCAGGTCAGGAGTCAGGTAAGCCACTCTATTTAACAGGGAGAGGGAGAAAAAAAAATTTTAATTTTTTTTTTCATTTCCCTATCACCATGTCCTTACTTCAATATCTATTGTTCTATGTGCTTTTGCTCTTTACCTTCACCGCCCCATCCCCCCTCCATCTCCCCATCCACTCCACATAAACCCCTCTCTCCTTCCTTTACTTTATTGAACTCCCATACTCTGTTCACCATAGTGAATAATCTCAGACCACCATGCTCCAGGGTATTGCACCAAAAACAAAGTCACCATCACAAAAACTGTTTGCCTTTCCTCTTTTTACTGCTGCTTCTGTCAGGGGACATCTCTCCAAATCCTGGTCCACCCTCCACTAACTTCTACCCCTCTCCCACCACACATAGAAACCCCACCAACCTTATAAACATTACTTGCACACCTTCATCGCCCTCTTTTAATTGTGCTCTCTGGAATCCACGGTCCGCATGTAACAAACTTCCACTCATTCATAACTACTTTCTCACTAACTCCCTTAATCTGCTGGCCCTTACTGAAACCTGGATCCAGGATTCAGACACAGTGTCCCCGGACGCTATTTCTTATGGCGGCTTGCATTTCTCTCATTCCCCAAGACCTGGCAACAGACATGGTGGTGGAGTAGGCTTACTCCTGTCCCCACAATGTACTTTCCATGTCATCCCCCCAGCTCCATTACTCTCATTCCCCTCTTTTGAGGTCCACACAATTAGGCTCTTCCATCCCCTCCCCCTTAGAGTAGCGGTGGTTTAACGCCCCCCAGGGTCACCCACCCAATTCCTCACCATTTCTCCGCATGGCTGCCGCATTTCATGTCCTTAGAATTACCAACCATTATTCTGGGAGACTTCAACATCCCCACAAACAGCCCCATCTCCTCATCTGCATTTCAGCTCCTATCTCTAAACACATCTCTTGGCCTCTCTCAGCTCTCAACCTCGATGACACACAAGGATGGTAACACCCTTGACCTATCTTTGTCCGGCTCTGCTCAACCTCCTCCTTAGATAATTCAGAACTTCCCTCTCTGACCACAACATTCTCTCCTTCATACTCACTAACCCTCGCCCACCCCAGCACATTACAACATATCACACATTCAGAAATCTACAGGCCATAAACCCTCACACATTCTCAGACTCTCTACACTCATCACTGTCCCCAATCCCTCATTTTCCTGTCCCGATCACAATCTTAAATGACTCTCTCAGAAGGACCCTGGACCAAGTAGGCCCTCACCCTCAACCTCCAAACACAGAGCAAAACAGCCCTGGCTCACATCACAAACTCGATTCCTCCAGCGATGCTCTAGGAGTGCTGAACGTCTATGGAGGAAAAGTCGCACTCCAGAAAACTTCATTCACTACAAATTTATGCTGAGAACTTACAATTCTGCTCTTCACCTTGCCAAACAAACCTACCTCACCACTTTTGATCTCCTCACTATCCAACAACCCAAAAAAACTCTTTGACACCTTTCACTCTCTCCTAGTCCTAAAGTGCAGGCCCCCATCACTGACCTCTGTGCTGATGACCTGGCTTCCCACTTCACAGAGAAAATAGAAAACATCCGTCAGGAAATCAACTCCCAACCTCAAATTGCTGTTACCCCTACCTCTCCCCACATTTCCTGCGGCTCACTCCCTACTTTTGACCCGGTCACAGAAGATGAAGTCTCCAGGCTCCTCTCTTCCTCTCGTCCCACGACATGCACTGCTGACCCCATCCCCTCACACCTACTCCAGTCTCTCTCTCCAGTGGTCACCACTCACTTAACCAAAATCTTCAATCATCTTCCCTCCTCCTTTAGACTCTCTATCATCACTCCTTTATTAAAGAAATCTTCCCCTCGACCCTTCCTGCACAAACAACTACAGACCAGTACCCAATCTCCCCTTCATCTCTAAACTCCTGGAGCGCCTGGTCTACTCCCGCCTCACTCATTACCTCTCCACTCACTCTCTTCTAGACCCATTACAGTCTGGTTTCCGCCCCCTACATTCTACAGAAACTGCTCTCACCAAGGTGACCAATGACCTTCTGACAGCAAAACGTAATGGTCACCACTCTCTGCTTATCCTTCTTGATCTCTCTGCAGCCTTTGACACTGTTGACCACCATCTCCTACTCTCCATGCTGCACTCTATCGGCATCAAGGACACTGCTCTCTCCTGATTCTCTTCCTATCTTTCTGACCGCTCTTTCGGTGTATCATTTGCTGGCTCCACTTCCTCACCTCTTCCTCTCACTATTGGGTCCCTCAGGTTCAGTCCTTGGACCTCTTCTCTTCTCACTCTACACAGCCCCGATTGGACAGACCATCAGCAGATTTGGTTTCCAGTAACATCTTTATGCTGATGACACACAACTGTACACCTCTTCCCTGACCTTACTCCCGCTCTAATAAAGAACACCAATGACTGTCTAACCGCAGTTTCCAATATCATGTCCGCTCTCTACCTGAAACTTAATCTTTCCAAACTGAACAACTCCTGGTCCCGCCCTCCACTAACCTCCCTAAATATGACATCTCTCTCTCAGTGTGCGGCACACAATAGTACCGAGTCAGCAGGCTCGCTGTCTGGGTGTTATGTTTGACTCTGATCTTTCCTTCACCCCATATATACAATCTCTCGCCCGCTCTTGCCGCTTGCACCTGAAGAACATCTCCAGAATTCGCCCCTTTCTCACCTTGGAAACCACAAAAACCCTCACTGTGGCTCCTGATTCACTCCCGCCTTGACTATTGTAATTCTCTCTTAGTTGGCCTCCCCCGCACTGGACTTTCCCCTCTCCAGTCCATCCTTAATGCAGCAGCCAGGATTACCTATCTAGCTAATCGTTACTCAGATGCTTCAGCTCCATTTCAAACTGCTTGTTCTCACCCACAAAGCTCTTCACAGTGCAGCACCCCCATACATCTCCTCCCTCATCTCTGTCTATCACCCCAGCCGTTGTCTTCGCTCTGGAAGTCATAATAGACTCACTTCTGCATTAATACGAACCTCCCACTCCCGGCTCCAAGACTTCTCCCGAGCTGCACCAATTCTTTGGAATGCTCTACCCCAAAAAATTAGATGCATCCACAACTTAAATAGTTTTAGGCGATCCCTAAAAACACATCTCTTTAGGGCGGCCTATCATGATCCCTAGTCAGTCATCTAGACATAGCCTATCCGCTCCGCCTCAAGTGGATCACATATAATGGGTTGTGGCCACTTATTCTGCTCTATCTGTTCCCCATCTCCTCAAGTTGACTATACTATCATTGCAAATGAGCACCTATACCTTGTCACCCCCACCTCATTGTTAGATTGTAAGCTCTTATGAGCAGGGTTGCCATTTTTTGCTCCAATTATTGTATTATGCTATGCTTTGTACTGTATTGTTTTTGGCATTGTATTGTATTTTCTAATTGTTTCTTATGATTGTTTAAATGTGAGCTTTGTATTGTGAATGTGAAGCGCTGCGAAATATGTTGGCGCTATATAAATAAAAATTATTTATTATTATTATATGTGCTAGTCACGGGACCTGTGATGATGTCACATGGAGGGGAGGCATCAGCGGCCACATGATCAGCTCAGAGATCAGGGATATGAAGAAATTCGTGGGTGGGCCCTGGATGTGACCTGTTATCCTTATTGGTCTGGTGGGGCCCTGTTTTGGAGAAATTGCCCCACCCCTTCATGTCCATTGCCCCTCGGCGCAAATGATTTAAAGCAGGCTGGAGGAGCGGACGGCCCTCATACCCTACACCCGGGCGGCCTATAGGTTAAAGTCCCGCTGCTCCCGGCTATCAGTCCTGGGACTGATACTGTTGCAGTTCTTGCTGAAGCTGTCACATACCTTTTCTGGAGATTGCTATTGCGTGTGAGAGTTGCTGTGCATATCCAGGTCCCTGGGTGGAGATGAGGGGGTGTTAACCTAGGGCTGGTCAGGAGCAGGGCATGGTGCAAGCCCAGACATCCTCCCTTTCAGAGGTATTTCTGGAAACAGGTTCAGCTAGGGAGCCCCATTTACAGAGTCAAACTAGCTCCCTGATTGCCTTTGCCTGTCACTGCTATCCTCCTACCTTACCCCCTCATCCGTAATTGCCACCCTGTGACACCTGTTCTCTCCTATGTTCACTTCCTCTGGCCTTCTGTCGCTGACTCCTAGGGTTTTGGTATTTGCCATGCTGACCAGGCTGCACATATGCCATTGATATCTATGACGTTGTGCTCTGGTCATATGGGGGTGAAGCACATCATAAACGTCAATTTTCTGTATGTGCCTACTCAGCATGGTTATTGCCAGAAACCTACGAGTCAGCACTGGGAGACCAGATAAAGTGACAGGAGGAACATGTGAGGAGCTGGCAGTACAGTTCAGAAACCAGGTGGTATAATATCTGATATGATTAGCACCTTACTAGCCCTTAATTTATTACATTTTGTGGCTAATGGAGACCTCAGAGCATGGTAACACATAGTTCATAAATAGTTTATTATTAATTTACATAAGAATAGTCAACAAAAAAACAACACTACATTTTTTATAAATTAAGCCATATATGTATTAAAGATAACCATGCATATAGTAAATAACTCTGTAATATTAAATAAATAAATAAATAAATAATAAAACAAGATATAAAATTGATAATAATAGAACATTTATTTATTTATATAGCCTATTAATTCCATAGAGCTTTTACATTTTTGCAGCACTGTCCCTCTTGGGGCTCACAACCTAAACATGCTATCAGTATGACTTTAAAATCAAATAATAAATAAGTCTGCACAGAAATAACTGCCGGTAACCCCCCCATCAATAAACATCATGACAGACAAATAGAAAGTTTATATAACCTCAGACGACAGCTCTTTTTAAAGGTGATCTTCTGAGAGGACGTCTGGGGATACTCTGGCTCTCCGTCAGATAACCAGTCACCCCTCACTAGCTATGATGGGTTGGGTGTTACATCCAGAGGGTGGAGCTAGTGCAGGTGCTCGCTTTGGCCATGTATTGCACTCTGAGAGACTCTCTTCAGGTTGTGATATTGCTGGGAGGTGGGATGCCTTCGCTCCCAGCGATGATGCTGCTTAGTGGTCCCAAGATGCGGGTCCCCTAGTGTCAGCTGTCGCCAGGAGATATGAGCTGTTATGTCTCCTGGTTCAGCTATGTAGTTGGAGGTTCTTTCCACTCCATTCTCCTCACCCTTCCTTTACCTTTATGGACTGAGGGTGGAGACTGGACGCCACCTCAGTTGTGTCAAATGATCCATGAGAGAGATATTTAAACTACCCATATGCTCTGGTTCATTGCTGATTATTTTCAGTTGTGCTTTGGTGGTAAAGTTAAGAGTTCTGGTGTGTTTCTTCTTGTTTGCTCTCTTGGTCTGTGTTTTGCCTTTCCTTATATTTTAGATCTTTACTGCTTTTCCAATTTGTACTGGTGTGTTTAACACGACTGTGGTCTGTGGGCCCAGCCACATGCACCCCGCTATTGTCACCTGGGAAGAGCTCTTCAAAAGATGGCCCTTCCAGGATTGGCAGGCAGGTGAAAAGTACCCTGGCCCTTAAGGCTGTGCATTAGTGTGACTGTTTGTGCAAAGTGTGTCTGGCATATGCGTTTGCTGGCAAGCAGACCAGTCATCCCATCACTACCCAAGCATTACATAAAGCTTCCCAAAAGCAGTGAACCTGTCTGCTAAATACCTTCACAGGAATCGAACACCAAAGAATCTTCTAGAAATAGCTTGTGGCTTTCACAGCTTGACCTGAACTTTGAAGAAAATACCAATGTGCCATAAAATTGTAAGGGCGGGGAAATAGATTACGAGACCAAATGGAATAAATCAATTAATAAATTAGTTAAATTTAAAATCCATTCCAAATAATAAATTAAGATATATAAATTTAGGGTAAGGAGTTGTGTGTGGCCAGGTCCCCATTACTTTTGGGCTTTCCGTCCTGGAGGTTGCTCTTGTCATCAGAAAGTAATGCAGTGTAAGGGTACGTGCTCACGGTCCGGAGGAGCTTCGTGTTGGACGCAGCTCCTCCGGACCTGAGGGAAGCCGCGGTGGCCGCAGAGAGACCGCAGCTGCCCCTTACTCACAATGTGCGGCGGGTACGGGGCAGTTTCTCCCTGCAGTCTCTCTGTGGCAGCCGCTTCCACTCCGCAGCATGAAATAAACATGCTGTGGAGGAGCGGACTGCCGGCAACCCGCCCCGCAGCTCCAAAGACGCTGCGGGCTGGTTACGCATAGTGAGGATGGGATTTCTTGAAATCCCATCCACTATGCTTATACTGTACGACGCAGCGCTTTGGACGCAGCACAAAGACGCTGAGTCCAAAATGCTGCGTCTCCTGATCGTGAGGATGCACCCCAAATTGAATTTGCTTGCGTTAATGCTGCCATAGACTTACATTGTTAACCGCATCCAAACGCAAGCCAAAATATGGTTGCGTTGGAAAATTTGTGTTTTTTTCAATGCACATGATAAGACTGCTGACTGCGTTATGATGTGCGCTATGAATAAATGCATATTTTAAAATGCAACCATATTTTGGCTTGCGTTTGGATGCGGTTAACAATGTAAGTCTATGGCAGCGTTAACGTAAGCAAATGCAAGCGTTACACTACGTTAATGCTGATGACAAGCGCAGCTGCCGAGATGGAAAGCCCGAACATGATGTGGACCCGGCCTTACATGTTATTCCCTTTCAGGCAAATGCCTTTGCGGGGACCTTTAAACATTTTTAATAGCACGCATGCAGCAAATCAAATTTCCTGGCCAAATTTGAACAATTTCCCTAATTAGAACTTTGGGGGTTCCAAAATCCCTTTAAATTCACCTAAACTTACAAATGTACAGTACATATGAAATTACCAGTCAAATAAACATTGATCAAAATGCAGAAGCCTTAACTGATTACTCACATAATTAAAAATTTGTGATATCCAATATTCATTGTGATCCGACACAAATTATCAGCTAATGAGCACTAATCAGTCTCCGATGCCTTTGCACACATCACTATGCGTAAGCTGTTATTTCCTTGTGCTGCCAATTATAACATATTGTTACATCACTAAAGAGTAGAATTATACGGCAACCTATCTAGTACAATGAAGAAGAGTGACAGCAATGTATAACAATAAATACACACGTATGTGTTTTGTCTGCCGACATCCCTAAGAGTGATTCAACATATTTAGAAGCATCTGATGGGTCGTCACGTTCTGACAGCGATTGCCCACTAATAATTGCGAGGTCAGTCATGTGACATATTATAATTTCAATGATATGACACTTGTACTCATTATCTCTCCAAAGAGATGGTAGTTGGTAAGAAATGTATCACCATGTAATAAGCAGCACTACAGTGTAATTCTGTCTTTCTTACGATAGCTCAAGTTAGCATCCAGCAGAGAGGTGAACTTGTAAAATTTGCCCCCCGCGGCTACTGTCTATCAGTCTCTTGTTTGACTCCCTCGGCAATTTTCCCTGTAGTCAGTTCTTCTGATATGAAACAGAAGAGTTTGATTTAATCCCCAGAGAAATACAATACAAGTGTAAACAAATATACAAATAAATAATATATGTATTTATTTATATGTATTCGTATAGATGCGCTGATATATATGTCAAAGTAATAAAATTAAAATGTATAAAAAATATATAGAGAGAGTTACTTTTGAGAAATAAGCAGCTATTTGTTCACTCCGAGAATGTCACATCAATTGTAAAGCCATCAGCCCCGAAGCGCGTTGGTGATTGCTTCATATTTACCGCTAGTCCAGCAATGGAGATGGCACTTTTAAAGTCCTTGGACAGACTAGTGAGTGTGACATTTAAAGTGTTGATTTTTGCAGCACTTATGTTAATTGTTGTAATTTTCCTGATGAACCACTATTCTGGTTGCCTGATGCAGCCAAGATAGTTTTACATTTTCTATGCAGGCCTCTTTGCCATTTGGTCGTTGTAGTGTCAGCTTCAAGTGTACTGAAAGCACACAAAATTGCAAGCAAATTGCATCAGATTGCCAACATTGTGAAAAGGTAAATTGCTTGCAAATCTATTTAAACCACTGCCCTATTTTCATCAGCTTCAGTACTTGGTATTCATGATTGCTTAATTGGCGACCTTTCCTATTGTGTAGTGCTTTATGGTGTAATGGAAAGCGATCTTTACCAAACCAATTACCCTTTTTTCTCAGCACTGCATTATCGCTTTGATTGCAACTGCCAGTCCTTTGTAAATGAACTTTCTGATTTCAATGATGTTTTTAAAATGTAAGATAGAAAGAAGTGGCATTCATAGCGTGTGTTATGTGCTGTTTTCAAATCTGTTCCTCTTTTTTTTTTTTTTTTAATTCTTTTAAAGATACTATTGTCAATGAGAAAATGGACTGAAGGGTTACATAGTATCTACAAATATCCACGTAACTATTATTAATATTATTATAATGTCTGCTTTTGTACTGAAGCTCAATTAGATAAAGATAGGAGAAATATTTTGTCACCTTGTCACAGTGCAAAGGAAATGTCTCTGATGTTTTTTCGACATATACATTATCCAAAAGCACTTTATGGATTAAAGTAGTAGATATGATGTATATATGTAATATTTATACATCTAAATCATACACAATGAAGATACATATACATATCTATCTATCTATCTATCTATCTATCTATCTATCTATCTATCTACAGTTGTGGCCAAAAGTATTGACACCCCTGCAATTCTGTCAGATAATACTCAGTTTCTTCCTGAAATTGATTGCAATCACAAATTTTTGGTATTATTATCTTCATTTAATTTGTCTTCAATGAAAAAACACAAAAAGAATTGTCCTAAAGCCAAATTGGAATAATTCCACACCAAACATAAAAAAGGGGGTGGACAAAAGTATTGACACTGTTAAGAAAAATCATGTGATGCTTCTCTAATTTGTGTAATTAACAGCACCTGTAACTTACCTGTGGCACCTAACAGGTGTTGGCAATAACTAAATCACACTTGCAGCCAGTTGACATGGATTAAAGTTGACTCAACCTCTGTCCTGTGCCCTTGTGTGTACCACATTGAGCATGGAGAAAAGAAAGAAGACCAAAGAACTGTCTGAGGACTTGAGAAACCAAATTGTGAGGAAGCATGAGCAATCTCAAGGCTACAAGTCCATCTCCAAAGACCTGAATGTTCCTGTGTCTACCATGCGACAGTGTCATCAAGAAGTTTAAAGCCCATGGCACTGTGGCTAACCTCCCTAGATGTGGACAGAAAAGAAAAATGTAGAGAGATTTCAACGCAAGAATGTGCGGATGGAGGATAAAGAACCTGACTAACATCCAAACAAGTTCAAGCTGCCCTGCAGTCCGAGGGTACAACAGTGTCAACCCGTACTATCCGTCGGCGTCTGAATGAAAAGGGACTGTATGGAGTATAGGTAGGTACCCAGGAAGATCCCCACTTCTTACCCCGAGACATAAAAAAGCCGGCTGAAGTTTGCCAAAACTTACCTGACAAAGCCTACAATGTTTTGGAAGAATGTTCTTTGGTCAGGTGAGACAAAATTAGAGCTTTTTGGGCAAAGACATCAACATAGAGTTTACAGGAGAAAAAAAGAGGCATTCAAAGAAAAGGACACGGTCCCTACAGTCAAACATGGTGGATGGTTTTGCTTTGCTGCCTCTGGCACTGGACTGCTTGACTCGTGTGCTTGGCATTATGAGGTCTGAAGACTACAACAAAATTTTGCAGCATAATGTAGGGCCAGTGTGAGAAAGCTGGGTCTCCCTCAGAGGTCATGGGTCTTCCAGCAGGATAATGACCCAAAACACACTTCAAAAAGCACTAGAAAATGGTTTGAGAGAAATCACTGGAGACTTCTAAGGTGCCAGCAATGAGTCCAGACCTGAATCCCATAGAACACCTGTGGAGAGATCTAAAAATGGCAGTTTGGAGAAGGCACCCTTCAAATATCAGGGACCTGGAGCAGTTTGCCAAAGGAGAATGTTCTAAAATTCCAGCAGAGCATTGTAAGAAACTCATTGATGGTTACCGGAAGTGGTTGATCGCAGTTATTTTGGCTAAAGGTTGTGCAACCAAGTATTAGGCTGAGGGTGCCAATACTTTTGTCTGGCCCATTTTGGGAGTTTTGTGTGAAATGATCAATGTTTTGCTTTTTGCTTCATTCTCTTTTGTGTTTTTTCATTTAAGGCAAATTAAATGAAGATAATAATACCAAAGAATTTGTGATTGCAATCATTTTCAGGAAGAAACTGAGTATAATCTGACAGAATTGAAGGGGTGTCAATACTTTTGGCTACAACTCTATCTATCTATCTATCTATCTATCTATCTATCTATCTATCTATCGTGAAAAACAGACTGCAGCTCACCTTCTTTCTTTTCAAAATCCGCCTTTATTGGCCATCAGGTGTAATACGACGTTTCGGGATCAGTCTCCCTTCCTCTACCTAGAGGGAGACTGATCCCGAAAAGTTGTATTACACCTGATGGCCAAGAAAGGCGGACTTTGAAAAGAAAGAAGGTGTGCTGCAGTCCGATTTTCACATTATATTCAAGGTAGAGGGGAGAGGAGCCTGGACTGATATTGCACCCAGTTTGAGCTGTGCTGATCATTTTCTATTTGAATATCTATCTATCTATATATAAAATGTAAAAACGATTCAGCACAAACTTGAATAACATAAAGGGGATCCAAAACTTCCCCAAGAGGGTGTACAAACATAATACATAAGTCCAAAGAAACCAGGCAGTACTCTAAATTAGAACAAAATGAACATCCTTTAATCCAGCCTACAGTGGTGCAACGTTTCGAACTGTATGGCCTTTTTCAAGTATAGTTATATATATATATATATATCTACTCTATAATTGCCGTAGGCATTTTCGTGTCGGCCCCCGACAACGTGCCGTGGCTTTGTCACTATTGTGACGTCATCACGGCGAAGCATTGGCCGCGTAGCGGCCATTGCGAGCCGCTGACGTCACCACGTACGAGCAATGGCCGCGAAGCGGCCATTGCAAGTCTGTGGCCGAAAATAGACCCGCGCTCCCCCCGGGTCCTCCTGTGTCATGCCCGCGCTCCCCCGGGTCCTCCTGTGTCATGCCCGCGCTCCCCCTGGGTCCTCCCGTCTCCTGCCCGCGCTCCCCCGGTCCTCCTGTGTCCTGCCCGCGCTCCCCCCGGGTCCTCCTGTGTCATGCCCGCGCTCCCCCTGGGTCCTCCCGTCTCCTGCCCGCGCTCCCCCGGTCCTCCTGTGTCCTGCCCGCGCTCCCCCCGGGTCCTCCTGTGTCATGCCTGCGCCCCCCTGGGTCCTCCCGTCTCCTGCCCTCGCTCCCCCCGGTCCTCCTGACCTCTCTGCTTCTCGCGGGGCCCCCTTGCTCCCGCTGCCCAGGGCCGCACCATCCATCCGTCCATGCCAGGGGGAGCGACTGTGCAGAAGGAGCCGCCGCTTCCTGCCTGCCGCGCTGCGCCAGGAGCGGTAAGTTTAAGAGCTGTGTGCATGATGTATGTGTGTCCTGTGTGCATGATGCATGTGTGTCCTGTGTGCATGATGCATGTGTGTCCTGTGTGCATGATGCATGTGTGTCCTGTGTGCATGATGCATGTGTGTCCTGTGTGCATGATGCATGTGTGTCCTGTGTGCATGATGCATGTGTCCTGTGTGCATGATGCATGTGTGTCCTGTGTGCATGATGCATGTGTGTCCTGTGTGCATGATGCATGTGTGTCCTGTGTGCATGATGCATGTGTGTCCTGTGTGCATGATGCATGTGTGTCCTGTGTGCATGATGCATGTGTGTCCTGTGTGCATGATGCATGTGTGTCCTGTGTGCATGATGCATGTGTGTCCTGTGTGCATGATGCATGTGTGTCCTGTGTGCATGATGCATGTGTGTCCTGTGTGCATGATGCATGTGTGTCCTGTGTGCATGATGCATGTGTGTCCTGTGTGCATGATGCATGTGTGTCCTGTGTGCATGATGCATGTGTGTCCTGTGTGCATGATGTATGTGTGTCCTGTGTGCATGATGTATGTGTGTCCTGTGTGCATGATGCATGTGTGTCCTGTGTGCATGATGCATGTGTGTCCTGTGTGCATGATGCATGTGTGTCCTGTGTGCATGATGCATGTGTGTCCTGTGTGCATGATGCATGTGTCCTGTGTGCATGATGCATGTGTGTCCTGTGTGCATGATGCATGTGTGTCCTGTGTGCATGATGCATGTGTGTCCTGTGTGCATGATGCATGTGTGTCCTGTGTGCATGATGCATGTGTGTCCTGTGTGCATGATGCATGTGTGTCCTGTGTGCATGATGCATGTGTGTCCTGTGTGCATGATGCATGTGTGTCCTGTGTGCATGATGCATGTGTGTCCTGTGTGCATGATGCATGTGTGTCATGTGTGCATGATGCATGTGTGTCCTGTGTGCATGATGCATGTGTGTCCTGTGTGCATGATGCATGTGTGTCCTGTGTGCATGATGCATGTGTGTCCTGTGTGCATGATGTATGTGTGTCCTGTGTGCATGATGCATGTGTGTCCTGTGTGCATGATGCATGTGTGTCCTGTGTGCATGATGCATGTGTGTCCTGTGTGCATGATGCATGTGTGTCCTGTGTGCATGATGCATGTGTGTCCTGTGTGCATAATGCATGTGTGTCCTGTGTGCATGATGCATGTCTGCATGATGCATGTGTGTGCTGTGTGCATGATGTATGTGTCTGCTGTGTGCATGATGCATGTGTGTGCTGTGTGCATGATGCATGTGTGTCCTGTGTGCATGATGTATGTGTGTCCTGTGTGCATGATGTATGTGTGTCCTGTGTGCATGATGTATGTGTGTCCTGTGTGCATGGTGTATGTGTCTCCTGTGTGCATGGTGTATGTGTGTGCTGTGTGCATGATGTATGTGTGTCCTGTGTGCATGATGTATGTGTGTCCTGTGTGCATGATGCATGTGTGTCCTGTGTGCATGATGCATGTGTGTCCTGTGTGCATGATGCATGTGTGTCCTGTGTGCATGATGCATGTGTGTCCTGTGTGCATGATGCATGTGTGTCCTGTTTGCATGATGCATGTGTGTGCTGTGTGCATGATGCATGTGTGTGCTGTGTGCATGATGCATGTGTGTCCTGTGTGCATGATGTATGTGTGTGCTGTGTGCATGATGCATGTGTGTGCTGTGTGCATGATGCATGTGTGTCCTGTGTGCATGATGTATGTGTGTCCTGTGTGCATGATGTATGTTGTCCTGTGTGCATGATGCATGTGTGTCCTGTGTGCATGATACATGTTTGTGCATGATGCATGTGTGTCCTGTGTGCATGATGCATGTGTGTCCTGTGTGCATGATGCATGTGTGTCCTGTGTGCATGATGCATGTGTGTCCTGTGTGCATGATGTATGTGTGTCCTGTGTGCATGATGCATTGTGTTGCTGTGTGCATGATACATGTTGTGCTGTATGCATGATGCCTGTGTGTGCTGTGTGCATGATGCCTGTGTGTGCTGTGTGCATGATGCCTGTGTGTGCTGTGTTGCATGATACATGGTGTCCGCTGTATCATGTACACAGCACACACATGCATCATGCATACAGCACACACATGTATCATGCACACACATGCATCATGCATACAGCACACACATGCACACACCACACACATGCATCATGCATACAGCACACACATGTATCATGCACACAGCAGACGTCCCACACATGTATCATGCACACACGCATCATGCACACGGCACACACGCATCATGCACACAGTACACACGCATCATGCACACAGCACACACGCATCATGCACACAGCACACACATGTACCATGCACACAGCACACATACATCATGCACACAGCACACCTGCACACACATACTTGAACCCCCCCAAAAGTATTGAACCCCCCCAAAAAGTATTGAACCCCCAAAAAAGTTTTGAACCCCCCAAAAAGTATTGAATCCCCCCAAAAAGTATTGAATCCCCCCCAAAAAGTCTTCTAACACCCCCAAAAAGTCTTCAACCCCCCCCAAAAAGTATTCACACCCCCCAAAAAGTATTCAACCCCCCCAAAAGTATTCACACACCCCCAAAAAGTCCTCACACCAGCTATAAACTACTATAATCAAATTAATGCACATTCTAGAATCCCGATGCATTTGCATCGGGCTCACAGCTAGTATATATATATATATATAAGCAAAAGTGGACTTTAATCACCCATGCCAAATGCTGACGTTTCGGCTAGATGTCAGCCTTTTTCAATCTATATATACATATATATAATATATGCACATAGCAGTCCGTGGATGAATATAATCCCATTTGCTTTTCTAAAGGTAGTGCTGCCGTCCATTTTTCGCAGTGTCTACAAATCTTGGATTGTGGTAGGAGGACTTTGCACGCGACTAAAGAAAAACCTGTGCTGTTCCGATTTTTTGTTGTTTTTATATATGTATTTATATACAGATTGAGAAAGGCTATCATCTAGCCAAAATGTCACCATATGGCATGGGTGATTAAGTCCAGTTTTGCTTATTTTTGTATTTAATTTTTTTTTTATTTTTACCTGAATATCAACTACCAATGGTGTTTGGTAACAGAAAGGCTTTGCATTCACATTGAAACTTTTTTTGGTGCTGTTCCTATCTCTTCTATCTATCTATCTATTATCTATCTATCTATCTATCTATCTATCATCTATCTATGTAAGGCGGCCGTCACACACTACGATTTTGTGAGGGAACTCAATAACGATCTCAGTGGTGCGCACTCGAGGACAACATCATTAGTGAGGTGTCACATGTATGGATAACGTTCAGGACGCAGCAACGACGTTGCGTGCAGGTATCATTCACACAACCAGCAACTGATGCTTGTCAATGATGTCAATAGGCGAAATCGGTCAGGAGATCTGTTATCGCAGTGTCACACAGAACGATGCAGCAGATTGCATGATCGACATCGTCTGATATGGGGTTCGGTTCTCATATCTGTGATTAACAATCTGACCATTTATCGCTTGTCAGATCGACCTGTCACACGCAACGACGTCGGTGCAGCGACTGAAAATCTGTGACGTTTCAGCGATATCTTTACAGATATCATAGCGTGTGACGGCCGCCTAAATCAAAGAAAATCAAGCAGCACAACTGCTGGTAACCTGGGTGCAGAGCAAAGAGATGGAAAATGAGTGAATAATTTTTATAAAACAGAAATAAATATTCATCTGAATAACACATATTTTGGTTTGTGCACATACAGCAAAATGGCCGGACGCAAGTTTGTTGTCTTGCAGAGGAAAGGGAAAGGGGATAAAAATAATAATACTCCCTTTGCACTGACTAGGTTATTGGTGATAGATTCGGCAAGATTCATTAGATCAGAAGTGATCGGAAACCTGGTGTAGAGTAAAGATGTTGGAAATAGATTTTGCGCGGAGAAGGAAAAAAAGCCCACATTGAGCTTCATGGAGGACCAGACGAGAGGTAGTGGTGGCAGAACAGGTGAGTGTCAAGATTAATATTACTTTTGTTTTTACACTATACTGATTATGAGCATGAAAAGGAATATGCATTGAAAAACTTTGTTCCACATTGAATTTTCTATCCAACTTCCAGCGAACTACTGAATTAGAATTTCACAAGCAGGTTTCAGCATGTGTGCCCTGAAACGCATAGAAATAATATCACAATCATTTATTTATTATACCCGACGCTAGCGCAGTCCAAGTTTCACTTCTACGGTATATGCTGAAACCTGCTTGTGACCTACCATGTGGGAGACTGCTGCAGACGGTCACTGCCAAGATATCAAGGAGATATCAGGTTTCTTCAGTGGTTGTGACTATACACAACCGTATAAGGTGAGCAATATATACAGTATATACCGTACTCACTACTAATTCTGCTTGCAAAGGATGAACCCTATGTTGCGCCATTTCTTTTTTAGCTTTTCCTATTATATTGCCTTGAATTAGAATTTTGTCCGATTTATTCACACTAATATATGGTATCATAAAAGAAGCTCGGAACCTTATTTATCAATCTTAAATGTACAAAAAATACCATTGATCACCTATGACAGCTTTACGCAGGAGTTCTGTAGATAGTATAAAGCGTATTTATACAGGTACCAGTGACGCTGTACAAAGGAGCTCTGTAGCTAGTGTATAGTTTATGTAGAAACAAATAGAGCAGCACTGCCCAGTGGGTGCAAATCAGCTCAGCTGTCTTCCCAGCACTTCTATATATACTTGAAAAAATGCTGCAGCACTCCGTTATTAGATGTATCTTTATGCCTTTATTTCGGCCACAGGTACCATAGGACAACGTATCGGGCACATGCGCCCTTCATCCAGTCTGGATGAAGGGCGCATGTGCCCGATACGTTACCCTATGGTACCTGTTGCCGAAATGAAGGCATAAAGATACATCTAATAACGAAGTGCTGCAGCATTTTTTCTAGTATATAGTTTAAGTATACAGGTACAGTGATAATCAGTGACAATATACATGGAGTAAGTATTCAGATTCAGTAATCACAAGTGACAATGCACACAGTGACAATATGCATAGGCATATAGACAATATACATTGGTGCTCTGTAGATAGTATACAGTGCAGTGTAAGTGTACACATAATGCAGTGATCACTGATGGTGTGATATAGTGAGGATCAGTAGATAACATATAAAGTAAATGTACAGTACTGTATATATATTGTTCCGTCAAGCCTACAACCTGCCATGAGACCCAGGCGAACGCCACATACCTGACATTCCCCCATCCTACTGTATCCTAACCCACCCCTCATAGACTGTGAGCCCTTGTGGACAGGGTCCCTGCCCCTCCTGTACCTGTACGTCCTGATCGCCTAGATTTAGTGTACTTGTTCGTGTCTCCCTCATCCTCATGTAAAGCGCCATGGAACCTAATGGCGCTATATAAATAAATAATAATAATAATAATAATATATGATATATACAGTCTAAAAATTAATACCTAATGTTTTTATACCGATATATACACAATCCTGTTTATACTTGGTTGTTTATTTAGCAGCAATACCATTTGGAATAAGGACTAGTGGACTATGTTTCCACCCATATAATGCTATGGAACATGTTTATATATAAATTTAATTTACATCCTTAATATGCATCTTAAATATACATTACATATAACACGATACATTTAATTTGCCCATATATTTCAATATTTGCTATCCCCAAAATTAATTGTGTATATATATATTGTGTACATGATATTCATATATATATATTATACATATAATGCATATTGGGGATGAAAAAACTTGATATATATAGACTCGTATATCAGCTACGTGTTCTGTATATTTCTCTACTATTGTCCAGACCATTCGAGGACAAGAAAAATGAACTAACACCAATCGAGAAAAAACAAATGTAAGTACAGTTTATAAGTCCTGTAAAGCTATGGTGACATTTATGCAAGTGTATGAGGAAAAAAGGCTTTTCTCTAAAAATTAACTTTCTTTCTGGGCATAACTGTTCTGACCTTCTTTTATAATCTATAATAACATGAGATAATACATAACCACTGAGAGGCCGTTTTATGCATTTATGTCTGTGATTTTGGAAATTATATCATTACTCACAAGTGATACATCAAAAAAGATTTACAGGCAATTTAGCCATTCCTTAATACAGTAAGTGGAAATAGATGCACCATTTTGCTTCCCACAGTGTTGACTTGCATTGTGCCATATGAGTTTTGAAAAGATTTCTTTTTTTTATTGTTTTCTTCTTTTTTTCTCCACTAATAAAAGAGATTGAGCTTAAGCCAAGCTCTCTGTTGATGATCAAGTGAGAGAAAAATGCTAGTTGTTGATTTTCGCTCTTTTGATACAATGTAATGATTCATTTAAAGTATAGCCACCCGGCAGGTCCAATTCTTGGAAGCCAAGAAATGTGTTTTTGTTGCAAGCTGTATTTTCTAAGCGTGTTTTTCACAACAGACATCACTTGGAGCATATTAACTTTGTATGGGTTCCACAAACGGCACACAAAAGCTGGATTTGCGGATTTGATATTTATTCAATTCTTCACTTTTGTCAGATATCGTTCAATTCCAAAGCTAGTCTTAGAAACAATTTACAAAATTGAATGTGCGGCCTGAAATGAACAAACTATTGTGCAGTGAAATAAAGCCGCGTGTCATTAAAATGCATGTTTAAACAGTTTAGCTATCTGGCTGGAAGTCTGTCACAGTTACTAATGTAGAACTACAATGACTAACCTATAAATGTCCAGCTGTTACTGACTATTGTGGGGTCCAGGTCTATATTTAAATGGCTCTGGTCTACGTACGCAGATCCTAGACTCGTTTATTAGGGAATTGCGTTTAGAACCATCCTCAATTTGCTGCAAATCTTTTACAGGTGAAGAAGGACCCTATAAAAAGATAGAAAGACTGAATAATAATAATTTTTTTTTATATACGCCAACATATTTCACAAATCAGAGGTTCATATTCAAACAGTCATAAGTAACGGTTATCAGAAAATGCAATAATTAAAGCAAAATAGTGACAGCCCTGCTCATAAGAGCTTACAATCTAACAATGAGGTCGGGTTGGCACAAAGTACAGGTGCTTATTTACAATGATGGTATAGTCAACTTGAGGAAATGGGGAATAGATAAGAGCATTTGAGACTGGTGGAGCAGGTAGGGTATGTCTAAATGACTTTGACTAGGGATCATGATAGGCCACCCTAAAAAGATGTGTTTTTATGGAGCGCCTGAAACTATGTAAGTTGTGTTTAGACCTAGTTTCTTGGGGTAGAGCATTCCAGAGAATTGGTGAGCTCAGGAGGAGTCTTGGAGTCGGGAGTGAGAGGTTCGGATTTATGCAGAAGTGAGTCTAAAGTCATTTCCAGAACAAAGAGAACGGGTGGGGTGATAGACAGAGACGAGGGTAGAGAGGTAGGGAGGTGATGCACTGTGAAGAGCTTTGTGGGTAAGAACAAGCAGTTTGAATTGGATCCTATAGTGTATAGGCAGCCAGTGCAATGATTGGCATAGAGTGGAAGCGTCTGAGTAATGGTTAGCTAGATAGGTGATCCTGGCTGCTGCTGAATGAGATTGTGGCCTAGCAGCAGGTACACAGAATGCTATAGCCCCTTAACGACCGCCGATATGCATAAAAGTGACAGTAATTAAGGGGCTCTTACCCCTCATTGCCATTTTGAAATGACGATGATAAATAAGTGACTAGCGCTCAAAGTGGGCAAAACTCCCACATGTGAAAGCTGACACCTGTGGGCATTGGCCCCGACCAGTTCTGGAACTGATCGGGGCAGATTAACCCCTTAAATACTATGGTATGTAAGAGCAGGCTCAGACTGGCCCACAGAAGAGCAGGGGAATCCTTCAGTGGGTCCCTTTGCAGTAATATGTCAATTACTCCCAAAACATGATCAGATGTTAGCACACAACACTTGTTTCACTCTGTAAAGATAAAGGAATCATCTCATCATTCATTTTACAAACTACCCAGTATATTATTATATAGAAGCAGAGGTAAATTGTGAATGTAATATTTGTATGTGGTTGATCAGTGGGCCTCCAGAGTCAATGCTACTGGTGGGCTCCTGCCGCCCCAGCCTGACACTGTCTAAGAGGTTAAGAAATTCTCTTTGGCAAGATCGGTCCCCACTATAATTGCAGGTGCTAGCCATTGTCATGGTTCCCTGTGATCATATGATGACAACAGCGTATGGTGCCTATTAGTTCTTGCTATAAGAAGTCTAGGCACAGTCAGTGAATCACTAATATTTTAAATAAGACCAGTGTTAAAACTAACAAATATTCTTGTTCCACTGTGGGACTAAGTGAAAAGTACAAAAATAAGTAAAAAAAAAGTAAAAAAAAACACATGAAAAATGTTCACACAAGTCACGTAATCCGTTACGCCAATAAAAATGCAGATTTTGTGTTAAAGCAAAAGTGAAAAAAGAAAATAAACATAATTATATCACCGTATAAAGAACAACATGATCTATAAACCTGCTATGCTTTTTATACCATACAGCAAACACTGAAAAAAATGTAAAAAAATTCCCAAACTGTTTATTTTCTTATTATACTGACACACAAAAACTTAAATAAGAAGCGATCAAAGAGTTGCAGTTAAAAAAATGGTTTAAATAAAATCGTCAAACTGTCCCACTAAAACAAGCCCTAATATGGCTAGGGTCACATTAGCGTTTTTTTTTCCCATCCGGATCCAGTTTTGAGCATTAAAAATGCTCAAAACTGGATCAGGATCCGCAGCCCATAGGCGCCCATTATAATACTGGATTGCACTTAATACAATCCAGTTACCGCATTCCGGTTTCGCTGCCTGCGTGAAAAATCATGCAGGCAACGTTTTTCGGAGCAGTTTCAAAACCGCAGCGGGGCTGATATAATGGGCGTCTATGGGAGCCCATCCGGTAACCGGATTGCTCACAATGTGCAATCCGGTTGCTGGATTCTTTGTTCATCCCTGCTGCTGCGGGGATGCACAAAGAGTTAATGTTAATATAATATGTGGGCACCATGTCTGCAGGGAGTGTCCACCCTCTCTAGAGACACAGTGACCATATGGGGCAGCATATGAAGGGTTAAATTGCTTTATTACATATCGCCGGCTTTTGTCGGCTTTTACTATTTTATCAATGAAAGCCGGCGGCTTCTCGCTGTAAGGAGGAGATACAGTACGCAATGTGCGTAAGCACAATACAAGGCAGCATCCTCAATAAGGAGCTGACCTGAGCTTACGCAAATTTCGTACTATACATGCTGCTGTCCATGGTGCTGAATGCTTTAACATTAGTTCTATGGCGGTGCGCTGCCCATAGAACTAATGTTAAAGCTTTCAGCACCATGGATAGCAAGCATGTACAGTAGCAATTTGCGTAAGCAGCAGGGTCAGCTCCTTATTGAGGATGCTGCCCTGTAATGTGCTTACGCACATTACGTACTGATAATCCTCCTTACAGCTGCCGGCTTTCATAATAAAGCAATTTAACCCTTCATATGCCACCCTATATGGACAACATGTCTATAGGGAGGATGTACACTCCCTGGAGACATAGTGCCCACATATTATATTAACATTAACCCAAATCACAAAGCATCCGGCAACCGATTTGCACATTATGAGCAATCCGGTTACTGGATGCGTGTTTAGGGACACATTTTGAAAGGCAAAATGTGTCTGAAGGCACATGAGATTACCACATCCGGATCTGGATGCGGTAATCGCAATGTGCCTTCTAACTGTGACCCTAGCCTATGACTCATTCGGCAAAAAAAAAAAAAGTTAAAGCTCTCAGTTGTTTATGGCAATACAAAAAGTAATAAATCTTTGGAAAAAATTGTTTTATATTGCGGAAAAGGAGCAAAACATAAAAAAGCTATATAAATCTGGTATTGCTGTAGCAGTATCAACCCAAGATTAAATTGGTCTTATCACTTTTACGGCATGGTGAACTGCGCAAAACAAAACAGTAACTGAATTGCTATTTTTTCTTTATTGTGTGTTTGAAAAATCTGAATAAAAAGTGATCAAAAGTGTTATATATGCCAAAATAATGTCAAGGCCACTTCACACACACAGATATCTGAGTCCAATATCTGAACAGATCTCTGGTTGCAGTGAAATCATGGATACATTGCTCCATGTTGTACACAGCCACAAAATGGAGCAATGTATCCATGATTTCACTCCACCCAGAGATCTGTTCAGATATTGGACTCAGATATCTGTGTGTGTGAAGTGGCCTTCAAAAAAGTCTTCAACTCGTGCAAAAGTAGTTACAGCTCCCAGAGTATGGCGAGAAAAAACTATTTATTATAAAAAATAATTTTTACTGTGTGATGGCAGAAAAAAATACCGTATATACTCGTGTATAAGCCGACGCGTGTATAAGCCGACCCCACTACTTTTGCCCCCAAAATCTGGGAAAACCTATTGACTCGTGTATAAGCCGAGGGTGGACCCCAGCACAGGTATACAGCCCCCAGCAGTGTGGTATACAGGCCCCCCCAGTGGTATACAGGCCTCCCCAGTGGTAGTATGCAGCCCCCAGCAGTGTGGTATACAGCAGCCTCCCCAGTGGTATATACAGACTCCAGCAGTGTTACAGCAGCCTCCCCAGTGGTATATACAGCAGCAGCCCCAGTGGTAGTATACAGCAGCCCCAGTGGTAGTATACAGCAGCCCCAGAGGTATATACAGCCCCAGTGGTAGTATACAGCAGCCCCAGAGGTATATACAGCAGCCCCAGTGGTAGTATACAGCAGCCCCAGTGGTAGTATACAGCAGCCTCAGAGGTATAAACAGCCCCAGTGGTAGTATACAGCAGCCCCAGAGGTATATACAGCAGCCCCAGTGGTAGTATACAGCAGCCCCAGTGGTAGTATACAGCAGCCCCAGAGGTATAAACAGCCCCAGTGGTAGTATACAGCAGCCCCAGAGGTATATACAGCCCCAATGGTAGTATACAGCAGCTCGCCTGCCACCCCCATCAGTATCCAGGGCCCCCCCTTGCTCTGCAAAACCTGCAAAGGAAAATCATTATACGTATCACTGTCCTGTCGCCGCTATCCCCGCCGCTGCCATCGCGCTCCTCTGTCTTCATCCAGCGTCTTCCGGCTTCCTGTGGTAGGCTCAGGCAATGACCCAGAGGGAGTGGGTCAAGCTGCAATAGACCTCATCAATATATTCTATGCAACGGCCAGATTGTCTGACCTTAAAACAGTTGACTACAAGAGACTAAAAGAAACACAGATCAATAGCTGGTTTGACAGAGAATGTAAAGCCATATGGAAAGAAGATGGGAATGCAGGTGTGCCACGGTCCGCACTGCTCCAACTGCAAAAACTCACCAAAGAGTCAAGTTTTCCTTGAGTAAATTTCCAAGCTTTATTTTCTTCCTCCTACGCGTTTCGGCGCCTAGCCTGGCACCTTCATCAGGGATATTACATCAAACAGTAACAGTGGGGTTTTTATAGCCCCAAACTTACAAAAACAGGGTGTTGTCTGTCTACCTGTGATGTCATTTGCATCATCAAAATGGGAGGATCTCATTCAGGTACACAGGCAACACCCTGTTTTTTGTAAGTTTGGGGCTATAAAAACCCCACTGTTACTGTTTGATGTAATATCCCTGATGAAGGTGCCAGGCTAGGCGCCGAAACGCGTAGGAGGAAGAAAATAAAGCTTGGAAATTTACTCAAGGAAAATTTGACCCTTTGGTGAGTTTTTGCATTTGGAGCAGCGCGGACCGTGGCACACCTGCATTCCCATCTTCTTTTCTGGATTTCACCACTGGTCAGTGGTAGGTGGAGGTCCTGCAGCAGCTCTAGTTATGGGGATCACAACTGCACCAGGTGAGTGGTTCCACAATACCACCCTTCTCTACAGTGTCACTAGTGATAGGGCATTATTGCGCCTCTTGTCCTCCACCCCTTTTATATTTTCTAAAGCCATATGGAAGGCCCTGAGAGCAGCCTCAAACAAGAACCACAGAGACCCCAACCACCGGGTCTGAGGAAAGCCTATGAACCATAGAAAGGCAGTACAAAACCATCCTCAGGAGGAAGAAGCAGAGTTACATCTCTACCAATCTTAACCAATTCCAAGATGCCCTCCAAGTCAACTCCTTCTGGGAACTATGGAACCACATGGACACGAAAGACAAGAAAAACAACATCCATATCCAAAATGGCAACATCTGGCTCCAGTACTTCAAAGACCTCTATAAAGACATCCCAAAGGAAGAACTAAGCCCAAAACAGGGAAACATAATGGCAAAACTAAAAGCAATGGAGGAAAAAAAATAAAAAATTTCCAAAACCCCATGGATACACCTATTACATTACAGGAAGTAGCAGAGAGAATCTCTTCCATAAGATGTAGAAAAGCTGGAGGCCTCGATGGAATCCTACCAGAAATGCTGAAGTACAGGCCACCAGAAATACAGGCTGCAATGGTTAGACTCTTCAATATTGTGCTGAGGGCCGGCTACTTCCCTCGTACCTGGAATCAAGGCTTCATCACACCCATCCATAAGAGTGGGGATAGGTATAACCCAGCCAACTACAGAGTCATATGTGTCAGCAGCAACCTGGGAAAACTCTTCAACAGCATCCTGAGCAAGAGGATCCTCAGTTTCCTCACTGAGCCCAACGTCCTCAGCAAGAGCCAAGCAGGGTTCATGCCGAATCACCGCACTACTGACCACATCTATACCCTGCACAGCCTCATTCAGAGACACGTCTACAATACAAAGAACGGGAAGATAAACGCCTGTTTTGTGGACTTTAAAAAGGCTTTTGATTCGGTGTGGCACCCGGGCTTACTCCTGAAACTGCTGGATAGCAGAATAGGAGAAAAGACCTATGATGTCATCAAAAGCTACTATGCCAAGAACCTTTGCAGTGTGAGTGTGAACGGTAAAATAATGTGTTATTTCAGCAGAGCCGTGGAGTCAGACATGGCAGCAGCCTAAGTCAAAAGCTCTTTAAATTTACATTAACGAGCTGGCTACTGCTCTGAAATTTTCCACAGCACCAGGTATCACCCTCCACGATGCTCAGGTGAAATTCTTGCTGTACTCAGATGACCTGCTGCTACTGCCACCAACTGAGAAAGGCATCCAAGACAACCTGAAAATCTAAGAGAAATTCAGCTCCACCTGGGCACCGCCAGTCAACCTAAAGAAAACCAACATCATGGTGTTCCAGAGGAGAAAGAGAAGATCAGACCAGCACCCTTCATTTGTCCTCAACAACTGTGCCCTTACAGGAACGAGCAAATATAACTACCTGGGCCTTGAGATTCACTGGGAGTTTCAAACAAGCCATGAAGACCCTGAAAGAAAAAGCCTGCAAAACCTTCTATGCCATCCGAAGGAAACTCTATCATCTGAAGCCACCAATGAGGGTCTGGTTAAAAGTCTTCGACTCTATCATCGTCTCAATCCTCCTGTATGGCAGTGACTCACCGTTGCCGGTTCTCAGGTCTCAGGAGATGCTTCACTTGTCACGGTTTCACGCCTGAAGCTGTGTGGCCCGGTGGTCAAATGAAAGGGCTAGGGAATTGGGATAAAGTATTGTTTGTCTCTTGAAGCCAGCTGTGGGTGTCCGGTGATGGCACTGGCGCTGCATGGGCCTCCGGGGAATGTGCGGCAGCTAGGTGGGATACTCCCCACAGGATGAGCAGTAATCCCCGGGGCCAGGGGCTGCATTGAGTGGAATACGGCAGCTTGGGTAGTTTGATGCACTCGTTGCGGGGTGCCACAGCAGCGAAGTCTGGGGTCCTCACACCTATCCAGACTGGTCAAGGTGGGATTCTAGGCCAAAAGAAATATTCCACCTGGAATTCTGCAAGCACCTTCTGTAAGTCCATCGAAGCACCTCCAACAGTGCTTGTCGGGCTGAGCTGGGCAGGTTCCCGCTACACCTAACAGTCCTTAAGAGAGTGCTGTCATTCCGGGCTCACCTACATAGGAGCAATACCGCTCCCATCACCATAAAGCCCTGATACATGTAGGTGAAACAGAAAAACCAGGACCCTCAGAACAGCCTACCCAAACCCAACCCGACCAGAACACCAATCACAACAACCTGACAAAAGCCAGAATCAGGAAGATGGTAGACAAAGGCCAGGAGAGGTATGTCAGTGACTGGAAGAACGATATTATCAGCTCACAGAAACCGACCATGTACCGGAGTCTACAGAGAGACTACAGACTGGCCCCATATCTGGAGAAACTCCCTCCAGAGACCGCAAGATCCTGAGTCGACTTAGACTCAGTGCCCACAGTCTGGCCATTAAATCTGGCCAACCCAGGCAGAGCTGCAAGCCCAGGGAGGAAAGACTGTGCCAACATTGTAATCAGGAGGCCCTGGAGGACGAAACCCACTTCCTGCTACACTGCATCAAATACTCAGCAGTGAGGAACACTCACTTCAGGAGACTCTCACATCTCTTCCCAGATTTCATCACCATGTAGGAAGAAGAGAAAACATATACCCGGCTGGGAGAAGAAGAGAGCAGTGGAGATAGCAGCGCAGCATGTGAGGGAATGTCATAGGCTGCAATAAAGAGAACTATGATATGCCATGGATTTCTATAGCCCCCACTCTGGATCTGCCCCCATCCAGCCTCCTTACAACCCCTACCCAAGATCGCCACAGTCGATATCCCTATTTCCTTTTGTACACTTGCTTTGGCAAAACTAATGTGTATTTAGTCCTACCAATAAAGCTTCTTTGAATCTTGAATATATATATACTGTACAAGAGAAAAGAAAAGAAAACACACAGCACTTCCTAGAGGATTGTAACACAGGTACAAAGCTATACAGCTTAATAATATAAAACAGTAAATCAAAAACTACAGCAGCACACTGTTAAGAGCAAACATAGACAAATAAAAACGGAAAGTAAAAAAGTTTTTTTATTTGAGAAAAAAATTAAAACTTACTAGCTTTTTCAAAAAAACTCAGAAGAAATATTTGTTTAAAAATATACACTTATAAGATTCTAAGCACATACAGTATATTGGCCAATAAATGGCTGGACTCTGCACTCCTCCCTTCCAATCAAGCCATAGGGTCCATCTGATGTGTGTGTCTTCCTATGTAACTGAGACCTTAAGGGGTCCGAGAGAGGTTTTAGTGTAGTTAGGGTACCATCAGTATTAAGGTCACTTTGCTGCGGTTGATGAGAAGTTACTTTCTACTGCTAAGTAAGATCCAAATATTTCATTCATACAATTTGTGATTGTGAACGGTAATTCCCCTGTCTTAAGGCCCCGTTACACAGTACAATATCGCCGAAACGTCACGGGTTTGGATTCGTTCAAACGACATCGTTACTGCATCATTGCATGTGACACTGAGATATGGATACGATAAATTGTTGGATCGCTGAATCCAGATTTGAGAACATGTTCTCAAATCAAAGGATCAATGATCAGCCAACCTGCAGCTTCGTTCTGTCTGACACCGCGATAACGATGTTGTTAACAATTTCCCCTATTTTCAGCAATGAAGAAGTATCGTTCACTGGGTTGTGCAAACAATACCTGCTCGCCACATAGTTGGTGCGTCGTGCACGATATCTACATGTGTGACACCTCACCAACGATGTCAAAACGATGTCCTAATAAATGCGTGTTCATGAGATCGTTAAGGATATTATTTCAACATTGAGACGTGTAACGGTACCTTTAGTATAAAGTGAAGCGCATATAGGGAAAGTCCCATACACAGACTGTTTGAATACAGTGTATAGATCTTTGCTGAGCAGCGGTTCCAAGCAGTTTCTAAAGTAACAAAAAGTGTTAATCCAAACAGCACTGCAGCATTGTGTTTTTGACAGAATTTACAGTTGTGCTCAAAAGTTTACTTACCCCAGCAGATTTTGTACTTTGTTGGCCTTTTCTCAGAGAATATGAATGATAACACAAAAACTGTTTTCCATGGTTAGTGGTTGGGTGAAGCCATTTAATGTCAAACTACTGTGTTTTCTCTTTTTGAATTATAATTACAACCAAAAACGTACATTCATTAATTAATTAATTCATTTATTCATTCATTCATTCATTCATTCAAATTCTCTGAAAGAAGGCCAAGAAAGGCCAGGGTCACACACGCCCATCAGTTTTTTTCAATTTCCAAAACCTGATTCCGTTTTTTGAAATTGCCATTTTTGCACCTAAAAACCCATGCATTAACAGATGTGTTTCCCATAGGGCCCCATGTTAAAACAATGCATGCGTTTTTTTACTGCACCCAAAAATGCTTCTAGCAGCGTTTTTAGATGCAGTTTCAAAAATGCATAGCTTTTTTTAGTGCACTTTTGACAATGCGTTTTTTGCATTGGAGCCTATGGCTCCATTAACGCATGCGTTTTTCACAAAATTCAAAGTTGAAAAACTGATGCTTTTAGCGTCTCCAGGGCTCATGTGTGACCCTGGCTCAAGCAAAAAATCTGCCGGGGTATGTAAACTTTTGAGCACAAGTGTAGCAATCCAATGTACTGTAAAGCAGTGTCCTACAAAAATTCTATCATTTTTTCAAATTCTGTACGATAATTAAATACCGTATATACTCGCGTATAAGCCGAGTTTTTCAGCCCAAAAATTGGGCTGAAAAGTACCCCCTCGGCTTATACGCGAGTACACCAACGCAAGTACGCCCAAACCGCCGCCCGCCACCATGAGTATACATGTGCCCCCCCCATCAATATCCAGGGCACCCCCTTGCAGGCCAAACCTGTAAAGAAAGATCATTATACTTACACCTGCGCCCGCCGCCGTCCCCGCTCTGCACCGCGCTCCTCCATCTTCTTCCGTCTTCCTCCTCGGTCGCACAGGCAATTACGTCATTGCCTGTGCGACCGAGGAGGAAGACGGAAGAAGATGGAGGCGCGCGGTGCAGAGCGGGGACGGCGGCGGCCACAGGTGTAAGTATAGCGATTTTACTTTACAGGTTTGGCCTGCAAGGGGGGGCCCTGGATATTGATGGGGGGGGCACATGTATACTCATGGTGGCGGGCGGGCAGGCTTCCTATATACCTGTGGGGCTGCTGCTGTATTTACCTGTGGGGCTGCTGCTGTATTTACCTGTGGGGCTGCTGCTGTATTTACCTGTGGGGCTGCTGCTGTATTTACCTGTGGGGCTGCTGCTATATATACCTCTGGGGCTGCTGCTGTATTTACCTGTGGGGCTGCTGCTGTATTTACCTGTGGGGCTGCTGCTGTATATACCTGTGGGGCTGCTGCTGTATTTACCTGTGGGGCTGCTGCTGTATATACCTGTGGGGCTGCTGCTGTATTTACCTGTGGGGCTGCTGCTGTATTTACCTGTGGGGCTGCTGCTGTATATACCTGTGGGGCTGCTGCTGTATATACCTGTGGGGCTGCTGCTGTATTTACCTGTGGGGCTGCTGCTGTATATACCTGTGGGGCTGCTGCTGTATTTACCTGTGGGGTTGCTGCTGTATATACCTCTGGGGCTGCTGCTGTAACACTGCTGGGGCCTGTATATACCACTGGGGAGGCCTGTATACCACACTGCTGGGGGCTGTATACCTGTGCTGAGGTCCACCCTCGGCTTATACACGAGTCAATAGGTTTTCCCAGGTTTTGGGGGCAAAAGTAGGGGGGTCGGCTTATACACGGGTCAGCTTATACACGAGTATATACGGTACTAAAAAAAGTTTAATTACTTTTTAAGTACTTTTGCCTTCTCCATAGTGGAAAATAGCCCATTTTTTACATCCTCAAAATTTCTTACCAAGTACTTTTAGCTTGGACAAGTTAGAAACTTTAGAAATTATGACACTTAAAATATTTGAAGATATGCTATCTCTTTACTATGTAAATTAATTATTGATTTCTGGACTTGAAAAAAACTTTTTAAATATAAACTTGATATATTAAATAATGCTTACCCATATAGCCATAGTATTACTTGTGTAAAAAATATTCTGCAGATCATTTAAGGCAGGGGTTAGGTACTCCAGTCCTCAAGGGATGCAAACAGTGCAGGTTTTCAGGATTTCCTTTGTATTGCACAGGTTATAATTGAATCACCTGCATAGATGATGATTCCAACCCCTGTGCAATACTAAAGGCCGGTTTACACGTGTCGACATCGTTAATGATGTTGCTACAACTTGTGATGTTGCAACGACCTCGTAGCGATGTCACTACGTGTGACATCCTGCAACGATCAGCTCGCTGATTGCTGATCTTTGCGGAATGGCCAGGGCCATTTTTCGATCGTTGGTCTCCCGCTGGGTAGCCAGCATCGGTGAGTGTGACAGTTGGAGACCAACGATCAATGACCTCCCGGCTGATGCCCACCTCCGCACAGTACACGCTGGGACATGGTAACGAGGGTATACATCGGGTAACTAAGCGCAGCGCTATGCTTTGTTACCCGATGTGTACCCTGGTTACCAGCATTCTCATTGGTCGCTGATCGCTGGTGAGTCTGCCTGTGTGACAGCTCACCAGCAATCAGATAGCGATGTCCCAGTGATCCCGATCATTGGTCGGGTTGCTGGGACATCGCAGCGTGTAAACTGGCCTTAAAGAAATCCTGAAAACCTACACTGTTTGTTGCCCTTGAGAGGCAATGCTCTTAAAGGGATGAATCAATATTAACATTGATTTTAATCTTAATTCTCTATTGTTGTAACCTAATCTTTTTTGTAATACACTTAAATTAAATAATCCTTACCATTTCCTCTGTATCTAGCTGCTTATTTTTTTTTACTACTTTGGTTTTGATGACACTTCATTTAACAATCTCTAGTGCATTCTGGGATACTCAAATGAGACAGCATAAGTAGAGATGAGCAAACCTGTTTGTGCTGGAGTTTGAGCGATTTGTGTGTCCAAAGTGCAAGAGTATGCAGCGCTGTGCACCAGGACACTTGGTGTCTGGCCCAGTGCGAGCCACTTGCAGCTTGTGATCGGTGCATCATGGGATAAAATCTGAGTTTTCTGCTGTAGTGTCTTGTCCCATTAAAGTAAAAAAAGTAGCGGAGGTGTTTTGCTTATGGCTGTCTGTATGTGGGTGTAGAGCCAAACAGCTTATCAGTGCCAGTCATGTTCAGGTCCCCAACAGCGAATCCGAACCTGAACATCGAAGGATTTGTTCGGCAATTGAATCTATACCTTGAAAGGTTCCCTTATCACTAATCATAAGGGGCAGTGGCTGCGGTCACTGCCACAGCTTTTGTTCCTACCCTGAAATGAGGCATCATCAGTGATGTCTGTTCCAGGAATTGGACTATTCCCAGCTCTTCAGAGCATGCATCGGTTGTCAATTATGACATATGTTTTTTCCAGACTCCCTTTTCACTGTGCAATATTAGTTTCAATGCACAGTGACAGTGCGCTCTCTCGCCGGCTCTTATCAGAAGTTACGAGCTGGCAACAGAGCGCCCCTGACAGTGATAACACTAAGCTCACATTTCATTTGACTACAGTATATCTGCATGCGCTGAAGATTCTCAAATAAAGCGTCATCAAGAAGACAGTAGGTTAAAAAAAAACAGTTAGAGAGACGAAATAGTAGATACCCTTTAATTAAAGTATATTAGAAAAGCGATTATATTATTATAATAAATAGTAATTTTGTATTCAAATCAATATTGGTTATAGACCACCCCTATAACCTGAGGAACAATGTTTCTCATAAATTCCAGTTTCAACCTTGTAATAAGTGATTTTAGTAGTCCAGATTATAATTAGTTGGACATGCAGTACATGTATATATGTAATGCTTACAGTGGTAATGAACCTAGACTTGACGTTTTACACTTTCAATGATACATCTTTGTGTTGTGTAGTATATTGTTCTGCTAGATGTCTAATTAGACCCTAGTGGTGGTTTATTATCTTGTATAACTCAGAAGGCTGATAATGATGGGTGACAAACAGTATTCTGTCTTGGTATGCAGTAGGCTGCAAGCCAAGACGGGAGGAATGCTGCTCTTCTGCTATGTTACAAACATGTACTTAATGTTTTATGTCACATACTAACACATATGGTGCGAATGCTGTGTTTGATCTTCAAAGTCTTGGGTATAGGCAAACAATTTGTGTGCACGTCTAACATTAGCCAAGAATTAATGAACTATTCTAGAATGACTTAACACCTAAAGAGCATAGGTGGGGATTTTATGTAATGTAGGTTAAAGTAGATTATTTCCTGAAATAAAGAATAACTATTATTTATCTGATGAATTTTCCCTGATTTCAGTTTTGCCTTTCCTGTGCTCCTCATCACGTTGGCAGCGACCATGTGCCGTAAATCGATTACATGATTACTGCAGCCAATCACAGGCCTCAGTGGTGAAGTTCTCTTTTATGGTATGTGACCAGCAATTGGCTGCAGTAATCACATGATGGACACATGAATGTTTCTGCTGTGGGGAAGGAGAGAGAGACAGACTGAGGGCGAGAGAAAAAGAGAGAGAAAGACCCCACAAATGGAATTGTAGATTTTGCATTGAGAAGTGCTGCGTTTTGGTGGAAACATCCGCAGCAATAATTGACATGCTGCAGATTTTCCCTCACTGAAAAACGCAGCATTTCTGCTGCAGAAAAAAACACAGCATTGGCATAGGTCTTCTGAGTTCCCATATACTTTGCTTACCCTACACTTTACCGCAGATTTGTTGCAGATCTGCTGCATATATGCACCAAATATGCAGCAAAATTCACAATAATTCTGCACTGTCAACACATAGTGTTAACAAAACTGAAGTGGAAAGGGTAAATAATAGTTACGTATTTTCTTTATCTTATCACAATTTCTTAAAATTGGCCAAATTTCCAAAAATCCTCAGAAAACAATTTCATATATGAAATAATTTGTAAAAAATATTTTTCTACAATGCTTTATGCATATATTTTTTTGTGCATGATCTCTGCATTAAGTCACTGGAAAGTAACCTCAGGCTGGGGTCACATTTGGGCAGGCAATTGCGTTCACCGCATCCAGATCCAGATGCGGTGAATGCAATTGCCTTCACACACATTTTTTCCCAAAATGTGTGCTGTGAACCGCAATGCGGTAACGAATTGCTCGGATGTGTAATCCAGAGCAATGCGGTTACCGTATACTTTGCTCATCCTTGCTGCCGCAGGGAAAACAAAGTGTTAAAATGTGTCTTAACACATTAAATATGAATATTAGCTGTGGCAACATGTCTCTAGGGGGTGCCCACGCCCCAGAGACATGCTATCCACTCCTCTCAGCATGTTAGGGTTAATAAGCCATTTATAGTAAGCCGGCAATTGTCGACTTTGTACTAATATATGAATGAAGCCGCGGCTCCCCTGACAGGGGAGCAGATATGTACGTAATGTACATATAGTATCTGCCGCTGTCCAGGGTCCAGTAGGCATTTACATTAGTCTATGGGGGTGTGCTGCCCATAGATCTAATGTAAATGCCTACAAGACCTCGGACAGCGGCAGATGCTATACGTACATTACGTACAGTATCTGCTCCACTGTCAGGGGAGCCGCGGCTTCATTCATATATTAGTACAAAGCCAACGATAGCCGGCTTACTGTAAATGGCATATTAACACCTAAAATGCTGAGTGGAGTGGACAGCATGTTTCTAGGGGGGGGGGGCACCCCCTGGAGACTTGTTGCCCACAGCTAATATTAATAATTAATGTTTTAATACACATTTAACACTTTGCTTATCCTTGCGGCAGCAGGGATAAGCAAAGTATACATTAACCACATTGCTCAGGATCACACATCCGGAGCAATCCGGTTACCGCCTTGCGGTTGCCAGAAGCACTCCAAATACTGCAGCCTGCATGATTTTAAGTGCAGGCTGCAGATCCGGAGGCGGTAACCGGATTGCACATAAAGCAATCTGGTTACCATAATGGGCTCCTATAGGGAGCGGTTCCTGATCCGGTTTTGAGCTTTTTGAAAGCTCAAGACCGGATCAGTATTTAAAAAGCCTGCTGCATGTGTGACCCTAGCCTAAGTCGAAATTTTCTTCCAAAGGCTGAGAATTTTGCAAGAGCCAGCTCTGATAACTGTAGGATGACCAGAAAAATATGATTCTGTGAAATAAGCAGTAAAGTTTTCAGTAAATCGGGATATTAGCAGAGAACATGAAATCCAAAAGGAACTGATACAAATGCATATAAATAAATTAGAATATCATCAAAAGGTTAATTTATTTCAGTAATTCAATCCATAAAGTGAAACACATATATTAAACTGTATAGAGTCATTATAAATAAAGTGATGTTATACAAGTGTTTATTTATGTTAATGTTCATGATTATGGCATGTCTTTGGTGGAATTTGAGCTTGAAGATCCTATTGCCCAATATATAACCTATATAACAAAGCCTCTACAATAATTAAACTGGTGTCTACTTATGTGGGTGAAGACCACCAGGACTAAGTTGTAATTGTTGCTTTTACACTTTATAGGTCCGATTCATCAAAGATTTTATGCCAGACGTCTGGTATAAAAAGCTTTGAAAAGTCACAAAATGTTGGCACAACTCAAGACTTTTGCCATTTTCATTCAGCCCTGACAAAATAGGCAAAGCTGGGTCAGGATGGGGGCACACCAAACCCGCCTTCGACAAATTCATAATGAGTGTCAGTATATCTTATGTCCTTGACTGGAGTAAGAACTGCAGTGAGGTGCACACGGAGAAGCACAGCACTTTTTATATGATTTTGATTCATTAATCATTGTTTGCCCCCTAATTAAGACCAATATGAAAAACACCATTCTCGATGAATCAGTAACACCACTTCCATCGTTGCCGGAGGCTTCCTTTTCCTTTATGTATGCACTATGTCTGATAAAATGGTTAGGGAATGGAAAAGCAGACACAAATATAGAATTTATAAGCTGTTAAAGAAGTTTTCCAGTTTGGGAATATTGCTGAATTATTATAATAAGCCTTCAATATCACACTGGTTGGGGTCTTATTCTTGGTTTGCCTATCAACCAGAGATGCTGTGGGACTGGATGACCTTTTTTGTTTCCTCTACTTGCACCTAGTGCAAGTTGTTCTGCATTGTTCTAGTCACGTCAATGAGATTATACCCATCACCTCTCCTACTAGCGATATATATGTATATTGAGGAGTCTGCAGTGCTGAAATCTAATCTAAGTGCCTACATCAAACATCTCATAAGCAGGAATACCAAACGTTGGGGATCTATCAATCTGTTATTGACTAGCTATCCTAATAAATAGGCTATCAATATTACATATCGGGAAAACCCTTTTATGTTGCCTGAAGCAGAGACAATGTTTATGTCAAATTTCTCCCATCATTTTTAAAATGATGAAGACTATGAACAAGAATCTACAATCTGTTGACAGTGCTCTATTAACCTAATCCTTACCCTAACTGGACAAGAATAATTTGACTATGACTGTAGTAAGAGTGACGAGCCTTGACGTTGGGTTACAAGCTTGCGTATCTTGGGCCAAAATATCGACCAACACTTCACATTATTTTCTATATTTTATATTAGTTTTTATTACACTTTTTAAATTTTTTATCTGTATGCAGGATTCAGCCAGGCCCTTTGGGATGTCAGTCCTGTGCGTGTGCGGTGCATTTATATACTACTGGGCGGCCCGCCTGATCTATTAGTATGGGCGCTACCAATAGGCCGTACCCAGACAGTTTGCATCACTCGTACCTGTATGACTGGTGCCCTATGCAAACATCATCTCTGTGCATATGTAATATCAGCAATCATGGTAGGCTGAGATTGGTTGTTATTTTGCACCTGTATGGTCCCTACCATTATCATTGGGGCTGTCAGCAACCTGAAAGTTCTTTCAGTATCTGACCTTATGGCTGTTTTCTGTGAGTTTTTCTTAAATTATGTCCTTTTCTGTGAATTGTTTTTTAATATATTGTAGGGACTCATAAGTGTGGGGACCCTTGAAGTTGGATTACGAGCTTGCATATTTTGGGCCAAAATATCGACCAATACCTCACATTATTGTTCATATTTTATATAATTTTTTTTTTCACTTTTTTATTTTTCGTCTGTATGCAGGATGCAACCAGGCTCTTTTGGGTGTCTGTCCTATGGGGTGCTCTTGTATAGTGCTGGGCAGCCTGCCTGATCTAATAATATGGGCGTGACCAATAGACTGTACCCAGTATGGTAGGCTGAGAGAGTTGTCCAATTGGTATTTTGCACCTGTGTGGTCCCTGCGTTTATCATTGGGGCATGCTGCATTTTGCCAGTATCTCACCTTATGGCTTTTTCTGTAAATTGTGACTGTATATATGTGTATATCACCCTATCCCCTAGGAGCAATGTAGCTGAATTATTACAAGTCATCATAGCAGTCAGTATTTTTTTCATATTGCCTATCAATCTTTCAATCTTCTCCCATTGTTTTAGCTGGAGTGATCTGTTTATATTTCTACAAAAACTACAGAGCGGATGACCTCCCTGCGGGCTTCAATTCATGTTTCCTGCACAAATGTTATAATTAATAGCAGAGATAGGAGAAAAATTTATAACAAGACCGATCTGCTGGGCACAGCAACTTGTCAAAAAGAAGGAAATTCCACTACAGATTAGCTTATTTTTAAGCATGTCAGGCTCTACATACAAACATGATCTATTGCTTCCTTCTACTGTCTGCATAGGTCCAAGTGCTGCAGGCTGTGTCAGAGAATGCTGTAAATTTTGTCTGAGTCAGGGCATTGCTGATTGATCTCTGAGTGTAAAATCGATAAGAAGACACTGTCATTTTCTTAAAGGATGAGCTAGAAAAGAAAAATAAATTAAGACTTGAATGAATGTCTATCTCCTGTGCTCATTAATTCAGTGTGGTCTCTACTTTGTTAATGCTATGTCCACAACTTTAATCTTCCAGGTGCTTTTCTAGTGGATACAGATAGCCGCCTTTTGTTATGTTATGTATATTTCATCTGCACGTGGAGGAAATAAAGCATTGCACCTATTCCTTGATGGCGCACTTGATGAATCCAGTTATTTTTGAGAAATGCATCACTTGGCTACTGATTAACTTAAAAATGCAAACCTATTGTCTTTCCTCCATGCCCTTCATCAAAGAGAACAAGCCAACCCGGCTCATTTGTCATGAATTGTTACCGCAAATAAAGATTATCCCACATTTTTATTTAATGTTGTAGATGAAGATTAATTTACTTTGTTCGCTCTCTCAATGACTTTTTGCCAAGAAAGCATTTCTTAATATCCATTTTTATGCATTGCTTTAATTTACACACATCCTCCTTGATCAAAATGGGTTGGGGACAGTGCGTTCCATGTATGGAGGGCACAGTAGCTCAATGGTTAGCATATAAGACTTGCATCACTAGTGGCTAGGATTCCAATGCATACAAATGTAACATATACATGGCGTTTGTATGTTCTCCGCATGTTTGAATGGGTTTGCTCGTAGTATTTCAGTTTACTTTCACAAGTCAAAAATATACTAAGGGTCAGGGCTTGTGCAGACGACCGTATTTACAGTCCGAGTGCTATCCGTCAAAATATTGGATCGAACTCGGTCCAATGTGATTCAAAAATTCACACCATACACAATTTGCCTCCAAGAATCGGATGGCACTTAGCCATTCATGTATATGAAACATAGGCTAGGGTCACACTTATACATAGAATTGCGTTCACCGCATCCAGATCCGGATGCGATGAATGCAATTGGCTTCACCCACAAAGCACAGCCACTGTCACTGAAAACCGGATTCTCCCGGATTGTACCGATCAGGGTGAAATTCGGCGCCCCATAACATGGGGCTCTATGGTCCCTGATTGCAACCTGACCAGGTGCAATCCGGTTTTAATCAGGTTTTCTATTTTTGACCTTCCCGCCTAGATTTTCAAATGAACAGCTGACTCAGGTCAGCTGTTCATTTGAAGTAGCAGTGCTGGCAGGGTTCATGTGAGTTCATGCTTGCCTGCATGAACTCACATGAACTTTCCCAGGGTGCACAGCTCTGCTACATCTCTGGTAGAGGTTCTCTACCAGAGATGTAGCAGAGCTAAAGAAGAACCCTGAATTGGACTACGGCGGACGGAAGAGGATTTTTTTAAAATAAAGTTGGAGTCCCTAAGTGTCTTTTGTTTTTTTTTAAATAAAAATATTTTTTCTGTGTTTTTTTTAAAAATTCACTAGAAGTTCATGGCGGTAATGTCTACTATTGGCATGACCGCCTTGAATTTCGGGCTTGGGGCCAGCTGATAATGCAAAGCTGGCCCTAACCCCATTATTACCCAGTGAGCCACCGCACCAGGGCCCTGGAAGAGTTGGGTTCAGCGCCAGAAAATGGCGCTTCAATGAACGCGCCATTTTCTGGGGCGGTTACAGGCTGCCATTCGCAGTGGGGGGTGCCCAGAAGGCTTGGGCCTCCCTACGCTGCGGATTTCAGCCCCCAGCTCCCTAGCTGGACCTGGCTGGACATAGAAATTTGCGCGGAGCCCCACACATTTTTTTTTATTATTATTTCATGAAATTCATGAAATAATAAAAAATAAGGGCTTCCCGATATTTCTGCGTCCAGGCAGGTCCAAATAGTCAGCTGGGGGTTGGGGGCAGCCCGCTGCCACCTGCTGTATCCGGCTGGCATACAAAAATACGACGAAGCCCACGTCAAAATGTTTTTGAAAAATCCATTAAATAACACTGGGGAACAATTTGAAAAACATTTTCTGTTGAGTTAGGTTTTTGAGCTCATTTATACTAAAATTGGCATGCTGATTCCAAAAATGTAGTCAGTTTTTATCTAGCACGTCAAGTTTTTCCTCCACAACTTACCTGCCAGAGATGCACAATTGCACTGTTATCTGTAATAAGACTTGTTACTTGCATATATATATATATATATATAATATATATATATCCTTTGTAAAAAAACATGATAGTGTTAAAAAACATATTTGTCATGCCTATTTCTTATATATTTCATTTTTTTTTGTTCATATTTGTACTATTTAAAAAAAAAAACACTTTTTAGGTACAGTAGTTTACATATATTTGAGAAAACAAAAATCCTATAGTTCAAAAACTTGACGTGATAGAGAAAAACTGAGATCATTTCTGGATTCAGCATCCAAAAATTAATTAAGTACAGTAGTCAGACCTAACTCCTAAAAATTGTGTTCCCCAGTGTAATCCTCTAAAAAGGGACTGCATCTTTATTAACCCATAGAGAACCTCCACCAGAGATGTAGCAGAGCTGTGCACCCTGGGAAAGTTCATGTGAGTTCATGCAGGCAAGCATGAACTCATATGAACCCTGCCAGCACTGCTACTTCAAATGAACAGCTGACCTGAGTCAGCTGTTCATTTGAAAATCCAGGCGGGAAGGTCAAAAACAGAAAACCTGATTAAAACCGGATTGCGCCTGGTCAGGTTGCAATCAGGGACCATAGAGCCCCATGTTATGGGGCGCCAGATTGCACCCTGATCGGTACAATCCGGGAGAATCCCGTTTTCAGTGACAGTGGCTGTGCTTTGCGGCCACAGCCGTTCTATGCGGCTGCAGTCGCAAAGACACAGGGTAGAAGGAGACAGTGAGTGAACACCGACGCTACCCCCCCTCCCCCTCCCGAACAATAGTGACAGCTTCTGCAAGCTGTCAGCATTGTTTAAAAGCCAGCGGCTTTTTACCGCTGGCTTTTAAACAATGAAATGGGAAATTGGAGGTTTTTCCTCTGCTGCCAAGACCTTATAGGGTCCAGCAGCAGAGGAATTACATTTCCCTTAATTTACATTGGACTCGTTACTGTGCGAGTAATCGCTTGGAAACTCGCAGAATACCAAGTCCTAACGAGTAGATTCGCCCATCCCTACCAGGAATAAATAAGATCTAATATACTGGTGCACCAATCCAGTAGGTGTAGTATCATGCTCACAGGTAAGAGGGGAAGATTTACTGAGACCACCTACACACACCCAAGACTATCCAAACTCCAGGCCAGGGAGATGCTCCGTGTAAGAGATTCACTGATAGAGCAGTCCCCATCTGCTGGCTGGAGGGAGGAGTTAGGTTAGGGGTGGATGGAGTAAAGAGTTAGTGAGAGTTGGAGATAGAACAATATCGAGGCAAGATGGAGGAGTAAGCTCTAGGAGAAGTCGAAAGTTGGGGAGAGAGCAGGACTATGCTTTGGTCAGCCGCTAATCTTCAGTACCAGGGACCCCAAATCTACAGCCGACCATTCAGGCCGGGGAGAGGAGCTGGCTGCACAGGGGACCAGCCACAATTCGCCCTGGATATCTGCAGGACTGGCAGAAAAACTGGAGATCACTGGTCTGTATGCACAGTGGCTACCATCGTGGACTCTCCCAAGGCAAAGGAATTGTAGAGGGTCAAGAAGTCTTGCAAAGCAGTTGCTCGCAGGACCCATAGTCACCTGCCTTCAGGACTTGTAACCACAGAGACGCTAGGAGGACAAGGAGTAACAGCATTAGAAAGAGAGAAAGGATAGCAAGGAAGGCCATATTCCATGTTTCTCAGCAGAGTGAACCCAGACTACTTGTGAGCTGGCAAGGCCGCAATCTTGGTGAACACTGTACTCTGGCTGGGTCGTGTCTGCACGGAGTCAAAAGTAAAAAAGACTGGTAAGAACTGCAGAACTTTCTATTAATTCCTGTGCCTTCCCTGCACCTACAACTATTATCACCATCATCCCACCACCTTCACTACAGCCCAGGGGCCTGCTCCATCTGTGGGTATTGCTCCATCAAACTGCCACACAACCTATCCTCTGAGGACCACTACTAAAATCAGTGCTTGTCATCACTGACCAGATACCTCAGATGGCGTCACAACAAACTTTTTCCCTTTAATTTTTCCCCTTTAATATGCTTGATCAGGGCTACAGCTTCTTTGGGTGCCTGTGACTTCCATCAGACTGATACCTCAGATTGTCCAAGTACCCCTGTGGCAATAAAACAGTAAGTGGTTTCCGTCCTTGGAAAATGGTCAGGTCCGCTTGTTTCTCTATGAATCCACTTTAATTGAGGATGAAAACTGAGTGTTTGACGCCTACACCCCTCTAAAAAAATACATATTCTTTTGAAATGAGTATATGAGGCAGTTAATTAGAGAAGAGTTATCCTTAACAGACATCAGAAAAAATTAAAGGAAGGTGAAAAAAAATGACTAGCCGCCCACAGCTGCAGCCCCCACCTGGTCAGCACCTAAGGCGACTCACATGACGTGACATCAGAGGCCTACTTGGTGTCAGACACAATAATAGAGAGTCTGGGCTCTCGGTGCTCAGAAGTAAAGAAGTAACAGTCTTAATTGGGAATACTTCGGCACACGAACACATGTGGCAACCCACTGACTTCATTGTCCTAGAGGATTAACATGTACAGTTAGGGCCAGAAATATTTGGACAGTGACACAATTTTCGCGAGTTGGGCTCTGCATGCCACCACATTGGATTTGAAATGAAACCTCTACAACAGAATTCAAGTGCAGATTGTAACGTTTAATTTGAAGGGTTGAACAAAAATATCTGATAGAAAATGTAGGAATTGTACACATTTCTTTACAAACACTCCACATTTTAGGAGGTCAAAAGTAATTGGACAAATAAACATAACCCAAACAAAATATTTTTATTGCCAATATTTTGTTGCGAATCCTTTGGAGGCAATCACTGCCTTAAGTCTGGAACCCATGGACATTACCAAACGCTGGGTTTCCTCCTTCTTAATGCTTTGCCAGGCTTTTACAGCCGCAGCCTTCAGGTCTTGCTTGTTTGTGGGTCTTTCCGTCTTAAGTCTGGATTTGAGCAAGTGAAATGCATGCTCAATTGGGTTAAGATCTGGTGATTGACTTGGTCATTGCAGAATGTTCCACTTTTTTGCACTCATGAACTCCTGGGTAGCTTTGGCTGTATGCTTGGGGTCATTATCCATCTGTACTATGAAGCGCCGTCCAATCAACTTTGCAGCATTTGGCTGAATCTGGGCTGAAAGTATATCCCGGTACACTTCAGAATTCATCCGGCTACTCTTGTCTGCTGTTATGTCATCAATAAACACAAGTGACCCAGTGCCATTGAAAGCCATGCATGCCCATGCCATCACGTTGCCTCCACCATGTTTTACAGAGGATGTGGTGTGCCTTGGATCATGTGCCGTTCCATTTCTTCTCCAAACTTTTTTCTTCCCATCATTCTGGTACAGGTTGATCTTTGTCTCATCTGTCCATAGAATACCTTTCCAGAACTGAGCTGGCTTCTTGAGGTGTTTTTCAGCAAATTTAACTCTGGCCTGTCTGCTTTTGGAATTGATGAATGGTTTGCATCTAGATGTGAACCCTTTGTATTTACTGTCATAGAGTCTTCTCTTTACTGTTGACTTAGAGACAGATACACCTACTTCACTGAGAGTGTTCTAGACTTCAGTTGATGTTGTGAACGGGTTCTTCTTCACCAAATAAAGTATGCGGCGATCATCCACCACTGTTGTCATCCGTTGACGCCCAGGCCTTTTAGAGTTCCCAAGCTCACCAGTCAATTCCTTTTTTCTCAGAATGTACCCAACTGTTGATTTTGCTACTCCAAGCATGTCTGCTATCTCTCTGATGGATTTTTTCTTTTTTTTCAGCCTCAGGATGTTCTGCTTCACCTCAATTGAGAGTTCCTTTGACCGCATGTTGTCTGGTCACAGCAACAGCTTCCAAATGCAAAACCACACACCTGGAATCCACCCCTGACCTTTTAACTACTTCATTGATTACAGGTTAACGAGGGAGACGCCTTCAGAGTTAATTGCAGCCCTTAGAGTCCATTGTCCAATTACTTTTGGTCCCTTGAAAAAGAGGAGGCTATGCATTACAGAGCTATGATTCCTAAACACTTTCTCCGATTTGGATGTGGAAACTCTCATATTGCAGCTGGGAGTGTGCACTTTCAGCCCATATTATAAATATAATTGTATTTCTGAACATGTTTTTGTAAACAGCTAAAATAAAAAAACTTGTGTCACTGTCCAATCATTTCTGGCCCTAACTGTATGCACCAATGTCACTGGTAATACTAATGATCATATGTGATTACACATGTTACCATGCCACTCATGGGACATATCAGAGCAGAGAACACATAACTAACTATAGCAATATATTAATACTAATTGTGTTTAATACATATAGATGATGATGCTGTTGATCCATATTCTGCTGGAATTACATAGTCGATCTACAGTAGTCAGTCTGAACCTGAGGTATTGATATAATGTATTGGCTATCCCCTTCTCTTCCCTATGCCTTTTTAAGCTTCATATCTCATACCTTTATACCCTTTACCCTCCTCTTATGCACCATTTTTTCGTTCTTCATCTTATTCCATGATCTTCTCTCCTTGATTACCTTTTCCTATTTTCTGGAATAAACTCTTTTCCATTCTGGATCTGCGACAGAGTGACGTGTCTCATATTCCTCATCACGTATTATCTTTCTTAGGACTTTTGCATCATTTACCCACACACATCACTTCACTAAATGCGTCATCGCGACACAGATCCAGCACTACTGCATAGGTAATTTCCTTAATGACGATATGTTTTATTTACAGCAAAGTATTCTGCTGATTTTATTTTTATTTTTCATGCAAGCGAATGTGGTATAATGAGGTTTGGTAATTTTTCGTTATATCAATATTTTGCCTTGTAATGACTGGGTTATTGTAATAATTTTTGCTGTTGTTGTGTGATATGTCTGTTCATTGTTTTGAATGCACTGATTTTGTTCCTGTATGCTTCTTGTAGATGAATCTTTACTTTTATAAAGGCTCAAATTCCGAGAGACGAAACGTCAGACTTTATTTGATTTCAATTAAAATGTTTGAGCAATAAACACACTGAACTTCTGCCTTGGCACAGAAAGAAGATACCAGAAGAGCAAGTTGCACAACCAAAGGGGAAGAAGAAGACGAATGGTGAATCGTAAAGGACTGGATGGGGGCTGCTGTGGTGGGATAGGTGTATGGCGAGGTATTATATATTTTTTTAAATCTCTTTTCCTTTCACCTTCATGCCCAACAATCAATCAGCCATTTAGCCGAATTTCCATGAAGCAAATCATGAAAAAAATTGTGAATTTGAATATTTTGTAAATGTCAAGGTGAATTCAATTCACCTTAAATCAATTTGCGTATCTGTTAAGGTAAACACTGTAATTAAAGGGATCCTGTCACCTCCAAAAAGCCACCTAAACTACAAAAAACACGTCTCTGCAGCATCCTATCAATTTTATACTCACTCATTAGGGATTATAATTAGTAGGGGCTATATTCTTTAGCCCTTAGGGTGTTTTGTTGAATGCTTTAGGATCCATCCTCTCTCTGTCTGTGTGCTCTGCTTGTGCAGGCTTTGCCCCCCCCTCTCTGTCACTCACAGAATGCAAATCATTAGTCCTTCCTTCAGCTCCACATCACAGCAGCACAGACAGAGAGAGGGTGGAGCCTGCAAAACAACACGCCCTAAGGGCTAAAGAATGTAGCCCCTACTAATTATAATGCCTAATGAGGGAGTATAAAATCGGTTTTATCTACTTTGACAGGATGCTTTTACGAGACAAAAGGAGTGTGAGATTAGTGATAGGATGCTGCAGGGACGTGTTTTTGTAGCTTAGGTGGCTTTTTGGAGGTGACAGGATCCCTTTAAGTTTCTCTACACTAAAAAATACCAATTAGATATAGTGCATTGTGAGCCTGTAAAAAATTAAATAAGGTGTCATGTACCTTTTTCAGCCCGTGACTTGGGGTGTGCCTGCAAGGGTTAAACTAGCCCCTCTCACTCAATCAAGCACTCAACCTCTGATCTAGGCAGTAACATGAGCAGGGCCGGGACGACAGGTAGGCGAAACTAGGCGATCGCCTAGGGCGCCATCTTGTGTAGGGCGCCAGTGGCGTAACACCAGCGGTCTCAGGGGTCGCAAGTGAGAATGTACCCGGAGGCACAGGGGCCCGGAGCCGCCAACTCCTGCAACCGCTGCGCCAGCTGTACAAGGATGTGCGTCCCTGAGGACGCGCATCCATGTCACTGCGCGGCTGCTCTGCCCGGCCGGTCCTCTAGCAGCTGATCACGGGCGCCGGAGAATTGGCGGGCTCTGCAGCTTTAAATCTCCCGCGGCTGCCTGCTGCTGCACTGTGATGAGGTCATCTGACCTCATCACAAACAGGACACAGCGGCCGGCATCTGTACCTCCACCATCTCATAGTCTGATGCCAGGGCTGTGTCCTCTCTCCGGGTGTTTCCTGCAGCATCTGCCGCCTCCCCAGATAGCAGCATGTGGGTCAGTCATAAACTTCTGCAGGATCTGCCGGGAAGCTGGGAACCGGGACCTGTGAACAGTGAGGAGGTACAGAGCCAAGTGAGAGAGCAGGAGGAGAACGGGCAGGAGCGGGCTGTGCAGGCTGGAGAGGGGCATATAACCTAATCGTGGGCTGCAGGATGCAGGTGCTGGCAGTGAACACTTTCCAGCAGGTTCATGTCTCAGCTGATACAAAGTGCAGCCTGCAGGTCACATGAGTGGACCTCAGTACCAGGGTCACAGCAGGCTGGCACTATCCCAGGTGGCATGGAGTCACACCTAGCCTTCCATTCACACACTCCTCACTCAGCTGCAGTCTTCCCTGGCACTCCAACCACCTGGGAGAGCCAAGTGCTGGACAGCTCCTCACCTGGGTCGATACCACAGCCTGTCTGGCAGGTAGGAACTTTCCTCTCACATGAAAATTGCTGATATATAAAATATAACTGGGTGATTTCCTATTATAATTTATATATAATTATAATTTTTCCAATCTTCCATGAAAACAGTGCCTCCCTGAACCATGGACTGTGACTGGTATTGCAGCACTGTCTGCTTGTTCTGCATAGGGAAGAGCTGCAATATGGTTGAGTGTCCAGTTCTGAGGAAAATGGAGGCACTAATGTCTCAAATAACAATGGGGCATGATGATGAGATTATTATTATTAATTATTATTGCACCATTTATTCCATGGTGCTATACATGTGACAAGGGGCATACATAGACAATTACAATAATCAAGAACAATACAAGGTACACACAGGTACAGAAAGAGAGAGAACCCTGCCCACGAGGCCTCACAGTCTACAAGGGATGGGTGAGGATCAGTGGCGTAACAACCACGGACGCAGGTGCGACCAGGCCCGCTAACCCCTGGCTGCACTTGCTTTACATGGATGTGCGTCCCTGAGGACGCATATCCATGTCCCCAGGGAGCTGATCACGGCCGCCAGATGCATAAAGTCCTGCACCATTGTCTCCCTGTCCCCTGCCGCTGTCCTGGCCAATCACAGGCCCAGCGGCCAATCACAGGCCAGTCGGCGCATGGCATCAGCTTCTGCCCTGTGATTGGCTGACCAGACGGCTCGTGGTCTGTGATTGGCCAAGACAGCGGCACCATACACTTAAGCATCTGAGGCAGGGAGATGAGTACGGTGCCATGCTCCATGCATTGGCATCGGTACACCTACAGGCTGAGAGCGGCGCTGGTGGACCAATAAGAAGTGTCCCTGTGTGTGCATGTCCCTGTGTGTGTGTGCGTGTCCCTGTGTGTGCATGTCCTTATGTATGTGTGTGTGTGTCCCTGTGTGTGTGTCCCTTTGTGTGTGTGTCCCTGTGTGTGCGTGTCCCTGTGTGTGTGTGTCCCTGTGTGTGTCCCTCTGTGTGTGTGTCCCTGTGGGTGCGTGTGTGTGTGTCCCTGTGGGTGCATGTCCCTGTGTGTGTGTCCCTGTGTGTGGTCCTGTGTGTGCGTGTCCCTGTGTCTGTGTCCCTGTGTGTGCATGTCCCTATGTTTGTGTGTGTGTCCCTGTGTGTGCGTGTGTCCCTGTGTGTGCGTGTGTTCCTGTGTGTGCATGTGTCCCTGTGTGTGCATGTGTCCTTCTGTGTGGGTGTCTCTGTGTGTGGGTGTTCCTGAGTTTGTGTGTTTGTCCCTGTGTTATGGGGATACCTTATTGGGGGTGCAAGGGGATGATGGGGATACCTAGTGGCTTAACAACCGCGGTTGCAGGGTTCGCAAGTGCGACTGGGCCTAGCGGTACAGGGGTCTGGCGCCTGCCGACTACTGCACCTGCTTTACATGGATATGCGTCCCTGTAGGAGGACCATATCTACCAGGATAAGGGCATATCCCAGGAGGAGGACCATATACAGCAGGATGAGGGGCATTAATGCATAATAAAGGGGAGAGGGGTCAATTCATGAGTCTTCATAGGATTTAGAATGTTACATTGGGCACATACATCTGACCAATGTGGGCGCGCGGAGGAAGGGGGGGGGGGCCCAGGTCCACATTTTGCACCGGGGCCCTTTGGACTTTAGTTACGCCACTGCAGGGCGCATTCCCGCCTTACCGGAGTCCCGGACCTGTGACCCCGAGAGCAGTCATCAGGTGACCTGATAGGCTCCCCCCCCCATTAATCACCGCCGCCGAGCCCTGGAGTTGCGGGGAGAGGCTGCGGCAGGGAGCGGTGGGCGCCGCCATGTTCTTTGTGTCTGGCGCCCACTAACTGTACAGCCGGTCAATAGAGGTTGTGACTTCTACACACGGTCTCCAATTAGCCACTGACATTTTGTTGAAGTCTGAACTTCCACCGACCGGCTGCACTGTTAGTGGGCGCCGGCCACAAAGAACATGGCGGCGCCCACCGCTAGCTGCCGCAGGCCCGCAGCTACTCCCCACAGGCAGCTCCAGTCCTGCAGATGTGCCCTCCGGGCTCCGGCACCCCTGCTCCGCATCCACAGCTCCCTCCAATGGTAAGTTATGCTGGGGTCCGGGGTAGGGATGGAGCAATGTACAGAATAGGGGGCCATATATAGGGAAGGAGGCTGTGGGGATAGAGACAGGGAGGCTGTGGGGATAGAGACATGGAGGCTGTGGGGAGACAGGGAGGCTGTGGGGAGACAGGGAGGCTTTGGGGAGACAGGGAGGCTGCCAGGATGGAGGGATGCAGTCAGGATGGAGGGAGGCTGTTGGTAGGGAGGAAAGATGGAGAGAGGCTGTAAGGATGGAATAGGCTATTGGGATAGAGGGAGGCTGTCAGGATGGAGGACCGCTGTTGGGATGGAGGAAGTATGGAGGGAGGCTGTTAGGATGGAGGGACGTTGATGGGAAGGAGGGAGGCTATTGCGATGGAGGAAGGATGTAGGGAGGCTGTCAGGATGGAAGAAGGAGGAAGTGAGGCTGTTGGGATGGAGGAAGGATGAAGTGAGGCTGTCGGGATGGAGGAAGGATGAAGTCAGGCTGTCGGGATGGAGGAAGGAAGGAGGCTGTCAGGATGGAGGAAGGATGGAGGGAGACTATCAGGATGGAGGGAGGCTGTCAGAATGGAGGGAAGCTGTTGGGATGTTGTCTATATGGCTGGCAGCCATCTCTATTGCGTACGGCCAGCAGTAGTCTCTATTGTGTATTCTCTATTGTGTATGGCCAGCAGCAGTTTCTATTGTGTATTCTCTATTGTATGTATAGCCAGCAGCAGTCTCCATTGTGTATACGGTCTGCAGCCATCTCTATTGTGTATACAGGTAGCAGCTGTCTCTATTCTGTATTCTCTATTGTATATACAGCTATTGTGTTTAGCGTTATAGAAAAGAAGTTGCAACACATAATCAGCTGTGTTTATTCACTCTTCGTGGGGTGGCGCTTCAACAGGCATATAGTCAACAGGCATGTGGTGGACTATATGCCTGTTTAAGCGCCACTTGCGGTGTGAAACGGCCATCGCCTTTGAGAGCCCCCACCGTCCTCCCATCCGCACCATGTAAGACCACACGAAGAGGGAATAAACACCGTTGATCCTACGATGTTGCAACTTCATGTATGTTGACATTTTTATTCCTAGACATATTTCGGGGGGGGGGGGGGGGCCGTTTGCCTTACCTGCCTAGGGCACCAAAATGCCTTGTCCCGGCACTGAACGTGAGCATAAATCACACCCTGACACAGTCCAAACTCCCAGGTACACAACACGCTGCTACCACTCATCAAAGACACGGGGTGATGATGAGTCCCCGAAATATACCACTGTCTGACAATCAACAGCGTCACACACTTTCTGTATGTTCAAGGAAAGAAATCCAGGGACGATGGAGGGCGATCATCCCAAGGTGAATGCTTTTAATCCTTATAGTACCTGGAACTGTTAACACGCTACACTCAGATCTGCACCCCCTTTTTCTTTTATTGTCTCCCACCGGGCTGTGCTGTGGGTAATTATACTGTACATAGGTCCATTTTACTACATGGAGGGCTGGGCAGGGGTCATAGTTGGGGATCATACTGTACTGGGGTAGTTGAAGGAAGTACAGTATGTACAGAATGCACTGTGTGGGCTCATACAGTGTTTGTGGGGCACTTTTTTTGGCATCAAACTTTATAGGGGCAATAAATGGGGAATATAGGGGCTTCAGTAGAAGGAAAATTACTTTGTGAAGGCTGAAATATTGTGAGAGATGTACCTATGTGACCCAGCCAAATATTGTTTTTCTTGGGGGTGCCCAATTAGAACTTCAGCTATGGGGCCCCATGATTTCTATCATGCAGGATGCATTGTCCCTCTGCTGCAGGACTGATTGACCATAATTTACACACCAAGTCCAGTGCCGCCCCTCGGTACAGATGGGCATCCAGCCATGTTTCTCCTGAGCAGCGGTTGCTCGGTGGTGCTCTTTCCCCTTCTTGCTCCCATATCCTTTGCTCAACCCAATAGGAAGGACCCTGTCATTAATTCCAGACAGCCCATGTGCGGCGCTTGTGATTGGCTAAGCAATTCGGGAGTTAGCGTGGTCTGTTGGAGGAGAAGCGCCATTTTACCAGCTTAGTGCAGTGGCGGCTTGTTGATGCTCAGGCTGCAGGTTCTTACCTGTGGTGTGTGGATGGTGTTGTTTGTTGACATGTCTGACTAGTCAGTGCCAGGCAGCGGTCCACAGTTTTGTAGGCATGTGCCAGAGGTTGGCAATCAGTGCTGCCTCCTGTGCTATAAGGATGCAGGACTGTGTCTGCCTACAGGACCTCAGCTCTGCCAGCTGTCATTAAGTGTCTGTAGCTTGTGCCGAGCTGCCATTGCCATTTAAGATCCTTGTTCTGGATTTTTCTGTGTGGTTCTTGTATGTGCATGTGATGGCGCTGACATCCTTGTGTGGACATATTTTTTTCTGTTTCTGTAAACTAAAATGTCCACTATTTTGCTCATTTTTACAGGTTAGATATAAATCTGTTTGAACCAGATTTATTTTTACCGATTAAAAAAATTACTAGCAGGGGGGGGTGAAGGGCACCATTTAGCAGTTTGCCTCAGGCAGCAGAGAGGCTAGGTTCACCCCTAACAGCCAATCACAGACACTGTCACGAAGAGTGGGCATCTGGGATTGGTTGTTGGAGTAACCTGGAAACAGCCCATACAGCTGACGTGGCTCTGCTGAAATGGTATGAACTTTCTCATGGCACCTGGATCCTACCTGGGTGTCAGTGAACAGACATGTGTCTGCTCACAGTGAAGTAGCAGAGCTTAGCATGTTTACTGAGGGACAGACTTGTGGATTATTGTTGGACAGTTTATTTTTTGGTTAATGAAGATGGCAACCAGGGATGTATTTGTCTTTTATTACAATTAAAAAATTTTTTCTCTGAGTTGTTTTTTTCTTTAATGTTTACTAAGCAATTCATAATGGGCAGGTGTGGGGGGCCCAGAACACTTGGGCCTAACCATGCTGGGAATCCCAGCCCCCAGCTGCCGAATTTTACCTTGGCTGGCAATCAAGATTACGACGAAGTCTATGCATTTTTTTTAATTATTTATTTAAAGGATTAAAAAAAATAATGGCATCCCTGTTTTTTTATTGCCAGCCAAGGTAATGCCAGGCAACTCCGGGTGACAGTGAAGAGCTTTGTAATTTTTTAATTAGTCTATTTATTTTACAGTACTATGATTCAGTCAATGGGTGGGGGGTCCAACAGCCAATCATGTATATAGTCAAAAGAATGGGTGGCTGTGATTGGCTGTTGGAGTAACATGAAAACAGCCCAAGCATTCTACCATTACCATGCTAGAATGTATGGGCTCTTTCCAGATTACTCTAACAGCCAATCACAGACACCTACTCTCTGTGATTGGCTGTTCTTCTACTCAGCAGTGAATACCTAGGAAGATAATGAGAAGCCCAAGAAGTACAAGCGGCCAGATGTCGATAAGTATAATGCTGCTTAATCACTATTTTCTTTTTTTACCGCTCCCCGCCCCTGAACTGAACCCAAATATAACACGGACTTCTCAGGAAAGTCCGTGTTCGGGGTCTGTGCCTGAACACTAGGTGTTCGGTATGGACCCGATACTTTACATTTCGGATTTGCCCATCCCTAATTATGCAGTAATTTCATTTTGTTTCTCTATTCAGGTATAAGGAGAGTGCCAACATCCTCTGGTAGCTCTTAGAGGTACGTCACACACAGCGATATCGCTAGTGATATCGCTGAAATCAGCAACCTCGGCAGCGATATCGCTGTGTGTGACATGTAGCAGCGATCAGGCCCCATCTGTGAATCGCTGATCGCTGCACATCCTTCAGGACCATTTTTTGATCCTTGGTCTCCCGCTGGTCAGCACGCATCGCTGCATGTGACAGCGAAGAGACCAGCGATCAGCGACCTCACAGGCTGGTAACCATGCAGAACACCGGTTAACCTAAGCAGCGCGTGCTGCCTAGATACCCGGTGTTTATCATGATTACCAGTGCTAAGCGGGAGGATGCTGGTAACCATGATAAACACCGCTCGGCTGCCTAGATACCCGCTGTTTATCATGGTTATCAGCGTCCTCCCGTTTACAGGCTGCGCTAAGCGGGAGGATGCTGGTAACCATGATAAACACCGGGTAACTAAGCAACATGCGCTGCCTAGATACCCACTGTTTATCATGGTTACCAGCATCTCCCGCTTAGCGCAGCCTGTAAGTGGGAGGATGCTAGTAACCATGATAAACAATGGGTATCTAGGCAGCATGCACTGCCTAAATACCCCTGTTTATCATGGTTACCAGCGTCCTCCTACATACAGGCTGCGCTAAGCGGGAGGACGCTGGTATCCATGATAAACACCGGGTAACTAAGCAGTGCGCGCTGCCTAGATACCTGGTGTTTATCATGGCTACCAGTGTCCTCCTGCTTAGTGCAGCCTGTAAGCGGGAGGACACTGGTAACCATAATAAAGCATGGGTAACTAAGCAGCGCAGCTGCCTAGATACCTGCTGTTTATCATGGTTACCAGCGATGTGGAGGGGCTCCCTGGTCCATGGTCGCTGAGGAGATCTGCCTGTTTGACAGCTCCCAAGCGACCACACAGTGATGTTCCAGGATCCTGGTCGTTGTCTGGATCGCTGGAACATTGCTGTGTGTAACGGCACCCTTAGGAAGTAGAACAATGGTTTAAATCTAAGTTCCTATTATGTACTGCTCTCAGGTAATATGACATGAGTGGATTGATCCTCTAAGGACTGAGCTTGAGTTTCCACACAAATTTGAACCCGGCCACAATTTTGGTGAACCATAAAGGGCCAAAAGATGGTTAAAAATACCCCCTGAATACTCACTTCAATGCTCACCTATCAGGCCACCCTGCTACTCCCTGCCCGCCACCTGCTGAAAGAAGAGGCCCTACTTTCCCTGAAATTCACATGAGTTTCTTCCTCATTGTATGAAAGCGATTTTATTAAAATGCCATCCTCTACTTTGTGAATCATAATTACTAGTCAAAAAGTGAATCATTTTTGCTTTTTCCAACAGGGTGAATATTATTCTGAAAATTAGCAAAATCTGATCATTCAACACATGGTTTGCTGAATTGTCTTTTATATGATATTTTGTATTTGGATGAATACCTACTGATTCCCTACATTTAAAAATGCTAAATCTAGGTTCTTAGGAATATTTTTAAACATTTCTGAAGTTTACTTGCAAGAATCTACATGAAATGGAGACATTACTTAGCTCACAGTCTATGGCCTGACAATTTATGTACATCAGGATGTATAATCATCTGGTCATTTTCTTGATCGTACACTGTAGACTTATCCCTTCTGTAACCATCTGCATAGTGTTTTCTGAATGCAAGAGATGCTTCACAATTATGCAGTAGATCTGGATGAGAACCAGCTCTTCAACATATTTGGCAAAAACATCCTCAATACTAAAAGAATGGCAGACAGGGAAGTATTTTTTTTTAATTTTAACCTGAAATCATGAACTTACATTTTTTAGTAAATTTTTGAGCTGGCTGTTATAATAAATTTTTTGAATATTTTATCAATTTAAAAATACAGTTTTACACATTTTGGAAATGTTGGAAGTGATTTAGTGAATAAAACAAATATGCAAACCCAACCTTAAAAAAATAAATCTGTCGTAGGATTTATTTTTAATGCATTTAAACAACATGAACCACTTAAAGATTATTTTTGCATGAAACAAGTTATAAACGCTAGGAAAAGCTGTTAGGCAGGGTAGTGAAACTTTTTGGGTCCGATACCAAGAGAGAACTTTGTGAGCTAAGGGAATATCAGAAAGGCATAGTCAGCTCATGGCCCAAGGTCAGAATACCAGAGGATCAAAGCAAAGGGATGAGGCAATCTGATGGTCAAAAGAAGTCTAAGATCTTGCAGCCATAGATCAGAACACAAAGCAGTGTATATTTATAGTAAAAATTTAAACTAAAATGCAATGACTGGCAGAGATTTGGGACTAATTGCTCAGCTAAGTAGCTGGGCAGTAATAGGCTTAATCAGGTTTTCCCTGTTCTCTATCACCTTCCAGTCTCAGATTGGACGCACAGCTGTCAATCAACACACTGACAGGTCTGCACGACAAAGCACTAGATTGGATGACTGAACACAGAAATAATTATATAGTGCAGCAAACTGTCACTAATTGCATTGCAACAATACCAGCTTCTCTAGGGGTGTTACTGAACTCCAGATTTTCCAGAAAACCTACAATGGAAGGTTCTGACAAAACAATCTGTCTTAACAGAATGCGATAGAGCACAGGAGCTTTCCTTAGGTCTGTATCACTTCCAAGGAACCAGATATTGAAGGGGATTTCAAAAACCTACAAATGTGACCATTACACGCCCACTCCAGGGTCGGGGGTACTCGGGAATCGGGCATCAGTTGTTCTTCACTCTCGGTTCTTTTCACGGGGACAGACAGGGGCCGAGACCTGGTCCCGTGACCTTGGCGGTGTCATTTAATAAACGGGGGTTGATGGAGAAGACAGGGAAAAGGGGTATCCGTGACACCACCTGCAATACGCAGCCATGGGCGGCCGAACACTGCTTCAAGACCTCTAGGGACGATAACGCAGAGCTTGGATGATTTCGCTCCCCGCAGGTGGAGCGTAGTTCTCAGGGCGGTGGGATGGAGGAGTCAGTTCATACCTTGGCAGATGTTCATTAGGTCATCAGCACCCCGGTGTCTCGTGGCCTCCTGGCCGGTGGTCACCACTAAGAAAAGGTTTCACACACCACAGCTGGAGTTCTGTTTACTCAGTTGATTCAGCATGGCCACTGGGTGCTTCCCTTGCCAACCTCCGGTTTAGCGTTGTCTCCAAAGCTGGGACAGTGCAGCCTTGGTAGGTGTTCCTTTCTCTCTCTCTCTCTCTCTAGGTGTTTCTTTCTCTGGTGGGCCCTCAGCATTATAAGTTAGTCTCGCTCTCCTCTCAGTGCCTCAGCAAACAGAGCTCAGGTACCGACAGCCACGGGTGCCCAGTATTACACCTTCCGAGTACTGCTCCCTAGTTTGGCCGCCATCTCCAAGTTGTGTCGGGTGTTCTGCCGCAGCTCCCTTTAGGAACTCGGGGCCTCTGGTTCAACGGTTCGGGCATACTGCATACTTGCCGTGCTTAGTGCTGGGTCCCTGTGTCGTCCACCAGCCCTTCTGTACTCTCAGCAGATACGGGCTATGGGGATCTACGTCTCGTTCCATACCCAAGGGCCCCGTTTCTCCTTCACACTCTCTTTCTTCCTCCTCTACTACTACAACAACTCCTGTTCAATTGTTCTGCTCTTCACTTTTCCCTCCCGGGTACGCTGGCACCTCCCTCTGGGTCCACCTACCATCCTGGGGTCCCTAAGTATTGTTGTGTTCGTGTGAAGCTCAACTGCACCATATCAGCATCTGGAGAGCAGAGGTACTAGTCTCCCTCTAAATGAGGAGTGCAGTACCTCTGGAGGCGGCCTACCCCGTGGGGTACCACATTCCCCCTTGGCAAAGGTTAGCCTGTCCCCGAGCAACCCGGTAACACAGACACTCACAATTTTTGTTTTTAAACAACAATAACAACAACCATATGCAGCATTTTTCTTCCCTTTCGGGAGGCACTATCCTTGAACATTGCAATAAAAAAATTAACAATATATTCAAGTCTCTCACTGTCGTCACGTAGAAAAATAGAAAAATATGAAAGTAATTCAAAAGTCCTCAGTCTCGTTGAACAGTATCCCCTACCAGGGTTCAAAACAGTTCTCTGTTAAAATCCTATACTAGCAATCATGGCCGTTTAACTATATATATTTATACAATTCCGGGAACCTAACTAACCAGCTATATGCAACATTTACATGGCTCAACATTATAACTACTATTTTACATTGACTTTCTGGGTCTTACTTTAGGGGTAAGGGCTGCTTGCCCGCAAATCGTCTTTCACACTCGAAAGTCCAATCGGCTCTGCGTAATGGGGTTCAAGGCTGCAGGATCTTATACACCTTCATCACATACCAGCCTCTTTTTCCTATACACTTGGTGTAACCGACCTCTTCGCCGGGTAGAGATCCCAATCAAGGTGTCCCTTTGGGAGATATGAGTCGACGTCCCGTCTGCTGACAAAAACCTATTGCTCCAAGCCATACTCCTTTATGAACCCCCAGCCGTTCTGAAGGTTAAAGTCTAAAACAACTCCTCGGCGCCGCTCTGCAAGGTCGGGTACCAGAGTCTTTTCGTATGTAGGCTTTCTCCTCCAGGTTGGCCATCTCTCTTTCTCTTCAACAGCTTGTTGTTGCCCCCAGTAGTCACCATACTCCTGCTCTCTACTCTGCTCACCACCTGGGCCGTGATCGGGCACCCCTCTGTTAGACTCTCATAGGATGCCCAATGCGCCCTCCCGCTCTCGACCTCCGGGGTATCCGCTGGGCTCACACTGCTCTCCAGTTCAGTGGCATCACCCTTTGGATTCGGTGATGGTTCAGGCGAGATGGGTGTGGCAGCCGGTGGCACTTCTGTTGGCTCCGGGATTGCTGGCCGGCTCTTTTCTGCTGGTTCTACTACTGGTGCTGTTTCTGGTGGTTCAGGATGCTACGGCACCTGCATTCCTTGTGCCAACTTTTGTAGCTGGGACTCCAGATGTTAACGGCGCACTGTTCAGTAACTGGCTTAGTTCTTTCATTGCCTCTTTGAAGTTGTCAGAATCGGTAAACTGTACCCAGTCTCCAGCTTCCCCAGTTGCATTGGGGGCTTTTTCGTTCTTTTGTCCGCCAGCCAGAGTGTCCGTCCTGTCACTCACCATGATGCCTCAAATCTTTGCACCACGCGACTCTCTCGTTCTGTCTCTAGACGGAGTCGGCAAACACACTGTAACAGGCCCCCTTGGCTTTTCTTTAGTACTCTGGGCAGGCTTGCTCTTTGGTACCTTCATGAAGATCCTTCCCATGATGGGGGTCTAGACACACCCCCAGACCTACACGTGGCACTTTTTCTTTCTTGTCGCCTTCTTGCGAGCTAGTTCTTACACAGTCTTTTAACAGTTCCTTAAGGTGCACGAGACCCAGTGTTACTGGGCCGCTCACATCCTGTTGAAGACGCCAAGTTGACACTCCCACTCCAGGGCCGGGGGTTCTTTTCAATGGGACAGACGGGGGCAAGACCTGGTCCCGTGACCCTGGTGGTGTCATTTAATAAATGGTGGTTAATGGGGAAGACAGAGAAAAGGGGTATTCATGACACCACCTGCAGTACGCGGCCATGGGCGGCTGCCGCTGCTTCACGACCTCTGGGGACAGCTGGATGGTTTCGCTCCTCGCAGGTGGAGCGTGGTCCCCCGGGCGGCAGGATGGAGTAGTCAGTTCGCACCTTGGCAGATATTCGTTATGTCATCATCACCCTGGTGTCTCATGTGGCCTCCGCGGCCAGTGGTCACCGCTAAGAAATGTCTCACATACCACAGCTGGAGTTCTGTTACTTTTACTCAATTGTTTCAGCATGGCCACCGGGTGCTTCCCTTGCCAACCTCTGGTTCAGTGTTGTCTCCAAAATCGGGACAGTGCAGTCGAGCCTCAGTTGGTGTTCATTTTCTCTCTCTCTAGGTGTTTCTTTCTCTGGTGGTCCCTAAGTGCTATAAGTTTGTCTTGCCTCTCCTCTCAGCGCCTCTGCACACAGAGCTCAGGTACCGACACCCACGGGTGCCGAGTTGTACTCCTTCCAAGGACTGCTCCTTATTTCGGCCACCTTCTCCAAGTTGTGTCAGGTGTTTGGCCGCAGCTCTCTTTAGGAACTCAGGGTCTCCGGGTCAATGGTTCGGGCAAACAGCATCCGCGCCGGGTTCAGGGCTGGGTCCCTGTGTCGTCCACCAACCCCCTCTGTACTTTTGACAGATACAGGCATATGGGGATCTACGTCTCATTCCGTACCCCAAGGCCTCCGTTCCTCCTTCACACCTCTCAGTCTTTCCCTCCAGGGGCAAGAAATGGCACTTAATATATATATTTCATGATAATATCAGGAAAGTTATCAACATACCCAAGTTTCTGTATGACCTCCTCAACTCCTGGAAACTCAGAATTCATCCTAGAAATTAACCAAAATAAGGATGAAAACCATTATTACAAAAAGAGGCAAGGTTCCAGTTGACTAATTTACCCAACTTTTAAAGGCGAACTCACCAAGAGGCAAATATGAAGACGAGTCCTCCTGTAGAGCCACAACATTTTAACATTTAATCCAAAAATGAATTTGTCCTCGTTGTCTGACCCTTAGTTTCAGAGTGGTAGGCAGAGAAAAATGAAAAATCACTCCCCAATTTCTTATAAAATGCTCTCCAGAATTTCACCCTCCTATGAGATACAATGTTCAGAGAGATTCCATGCTATCTTACCACATGATTGTTAAACAACTTGGAAAGCTTTTCAGCGTTAATTAACCCTAATAATGGAAAAGATAACAGTTTTACCACCAGACAAAAGCAAATGTGTATTGATAGACTTTAGTACATGCACAAGTTTTACAAGTGGATACAAAATCTTTCATATCGTTATATATGGAAGACCACTAACAGAGTATAGCAATAGCTTTCTGGGTAGCAATGGCCCCAAGATGACCACTCACAATGAAATCATTAATTTCCTGCAACAGACGTAATCTGAGGTACACAGAAACAAATTATTTGAACCTAGTGTAATGAAAGGAGCCAATTGGGCTTCATAGACCTCTGCTTCTAATTCTGAGGACATGATAGAAACCACAATACCCTGAGTAAGAATGGAGGCTTAAGGTTCTGGAGGACAGACTGAATCAAGGCTGCGAGACACAGCGTCAGCCCTCACGTTCTTAGAGCCGAGCCTGAATATGATAGAAATATTGAATCTAGAAAAAAATATGGACCATCTGGCCAACAGTTTGGCTTATTCAATATAAGGAAATGTTTTATCATCCGTCCCAACCATGGTGTGATGAATTGCTCCCTCCAAAAAATGTCTCCATTCTTCAAAAGATAATTTGACAGCAAGCAATTCAGGATTTCCTACATCATAATTTCTCTCAGTAGACAAGAATTTACTAGAAAGAAATTCACATTTCAGAAGCATCCACCACCTAAATGAACAGCTTCTGGAGATCAGGTTGAATTAAAGCTGGAGCATACAAAAAAATCTATTTCAAATTATAAAAGAACCCAACATCATTTGGCCACCAAACCCTAAGATCAGTCCCCTTGCATGTGAGATCAATAAGAGGTTTGACGATCTGAGAAAAACCTCTAATAAATTTTATGTAGTAATTGGCGAATCCTAGAATTCATTTCAAATCTTTAAGGTCATGAGGTTAATCCCAATCAATTATGGCCTGCACCTTCCAGGGATACATCTTAAACCCTTCAGCTGATGGAACCCCAGGAAGTACCGTATTTTTCGCTTTATAAGACGCACCGGATTATAAGACGCACCCCCAAATTTGGTGAAGGAAATTAGAAAAAAATAGTTTTTAATGTCAAATGGGGTCCGTCTTATAATGCCAGTGTCCGTCTTACAATCGGAATATATGTCCCTAATCCTGGTACATAAACCCCCCAATTCTGGTATATATATCCCTCATCCTGGCAATATGTCTCTCATCCTCGTATACATGTCCCCATCCTGGTATGTATATTGCTCATCCTGGTATATATGCCCCCCATTCTGTATATATGCCCCTCATTCTGTATATATGCCCCCAACTATGTATATGTCCCCATCCTGTTTATATGCCCCCCATCCTGTGTATATGCCCCCCATCCTGTGTATATGCCCCCCATCCTGTGTATATGCCCCCATCCTGTGTATGTGCCCCCCATCCTGTGTATATGCCCCCCATCCTGTGTATGTGCCCCCCCCCCATCCTGTGTATGTGCCCCTCATCCTGTGTATGTGCCCCCCATCCTGTGTATATGCCCCCATCCTGTGTATGTGCCCCCCCATCCTGTGTATGTGCCCCCCCATCCTGTGTATGTGCCCCCCCATCCTGTGTATGTGCCCCCATCCTGTGTATGTGCCCCCCATCCTGTGTATGTGCCCCCTATCCTGTATATATACCCCCCATCCCCAACCCTATATGGCCATCTTCCCCCCAGACCCCCATGGCTCACCGAGGGGGGTACAGCTGCTCAGCGGGGGTGCCGGAGGGAGGTTCTCGTGGGGGACACAGCTGCAGGACCAGAGCAAGCAGAGATGTACCGGCAGCAGTAAGCGGTGGGCGCCGCCATGTTTTTGTGGCTGGCTACATTCATTAACATTGCAGCCAGCGGTAGAGGCTTCAACAAAATGGCCGCGGCCATAATGGAGACCCGCGGCCATTTTGAAGCCTCTACCTCTACCGGCCGGCTACCACAACAAACATGGCGGCGCCCACCGCTTGCTGCCGCCGGTACATCTCCGCTGCTCCGGTCCTGCAGCGGTGCCCCCCACCCACCGGAACCTGCCTCCGGCACCCCCACTGGGCAGCTGCACCCCACAAACCCCCTTATAATGGTAATATTTAATGTTTAATATTTTTTTTTTTTACATGCGCTTTTTAAGACGCACCCCCGTTCCCCCCCAAAGTTTGGGGGGAACAAAAGTGCGTCTTAAAAAGCGAAAAATACGGTATATTTCTTGCACAGAAAAAGTAAACTTCTCCAACTTAAAGAACAAAGAATTTTCTCTAAGCTTTTGTAAAACAAAATGAACATTTTCATAATAAGACTCCAAATCTGGAGAAAAAATGAGAATATCTTTCAGAGAGACTGTGATAAACCTTCTAGAGCAATCAGAAAAGATATAATTCAAAAAGTTTTAAAAAACTGCTGGCGCACTGGTTAGCCTGGAAGGCATGACAAGACTTTCAAATAGACCCTCTGACATTAACAATGCCACCCTCCACTCATCACCCTTCCGGGTGTATATCAAATTATAGGTCCCTCTAAGATCAAGAAGAGAAAACTATTTAACCCCTGTAAACTCAGTTTACAGGTAGGGATACGTGTAAGTGGTTAAGCATTCTTAACTGTAATTGTATTAAATTTACAGAAATTGATGCAAGGACTGAGAAAGGGAGTTTTTCTTTTTAATGAAAAAAAAAATCCAGCAGCTACTTGTGAGGAGGAAGGATGAATATGACCCTTTTGTAAACTTTCATTTACATACTCTTTCATGGTGGCCCATGCAGGACCCAAAAATATTTTACAGGTGAACTTTGTTTAATTTGGCATTGGGGATGAGATTAATGGCACAGTCATAAGAATGATGGAGAGGTAATATCACTGCCTATGTTTCTGAGAAAACATCTCTAAAGTCCTTCAGAGCCAAAACATTTTTCATGACAATAGGGGCTTCACTTAATAATATCCTTCTGACACCAATCAATAACAGGATTGGGAATATTTAGCCATGGGATTGCCAATACCAACCCCATAGTTAAGTTATCCAATAACAGGAGACAGTCTCAGACAGAAGTGTTTGCACTCTGAGTGTAAATTCCACCGTTATCCGCTGGGCAAGGTTCTGGAGTAACAGCATCCTGTCAATGGCAACAATTTGAATGGGCCCTTTCAACTTAACTGTCCCTAATCCTAGTTTCAAAAACAGCCTTTAATCAATGAAGTTGGTTGTAGACCCAGTCAATGAAAGCAGATGCTTTTAATGACTGATTCTGGAAAAGTAGTTCCACATTCAGCATTACTTTTTCTGAGGAGTAAAATGTTACTTGAAAGTCAGGGTGACCTCCTCGACAGTCACCCAGACCTAAGCATTTACTTAGGGTTTACTTGCTTAAGGATGTGCCGAGCAGTCCTTAAGGAAATGTCAGCATGATCGCAATAGAGACAGAGTCCGAGATTGCATCTACGTCTCCTCTCAATGGTCCTTGAGATAGCTGCTCCTACTTACAGGTAAGTGGACAGACTCAGATGAATAACTGAAACCTCCTGTCGTTTATCACATATCACCTGAGTTCTTCAATCTATATGAATGGTCTGAGTCATGGCCTCCTCAAGGATCAATTTGGAATATGCAGAGTCAGAGTGTCCTTCAGAGAATTTGAAAGGCCTCTGTGAAACTGGTACCATAGAGCTGCATAATTCCGCAGAATTTCAGAGGATCATTGCCAAAACTTTGTACTATCGTCTTCAGTAGCGCAGCCCCAATGCCACAAGTTCATAATCTTTTCTTCTGCTACATGGACCTTGCCTGGTTAGTCATAGCTCAACTTCACTGCATGAAAAAAGGTGTCGCTATGCAGATAAGCTATGAGGCAGGGTCGGCAAACATTCCGGGTCACATACCAAGAGAGACCACATTGTAGACTAAGACAATAGACAAAAGTGCAGTAAGGTCAACGGTCTGAGGTCAGAATACCATGAGGATAGCGGATCAAAGAAAAGCAAAGCTGTCAATCAACATACTGACAGCTCAGCATGCCCAGCACGGCATTGGATGACTGAGCTGTCACTCACCAATCTGACAACAGAGCACAGCCCTAATTCCATAGAGCAGCAAACTGTGACTGATTGCATTGGCACACAAGTAGTATGAATATTAATAGCATAGATATAGTTGTGTAATGTATAGTAGAGGTGAGGGGACGAAATGGAGGATCAAGTTTGTGTTGAAATTCCTGTAAATCTGTTTAATGCAAATTTAAACATTTTGAGAGTTGCACTCCACAATTTCTGACATAGCTCACACATCATTTTACATTGCCACACAAGCCTCCCATAATACCCTATAGCTAACTTAAATTGTATTGTGGTGATCAGTACATGAGCCATGAAAAATAAGTGGAGCACAGTTTGCATGGCAGAGTAATTTTCTTTCTACAAAGTCACTAGGTAAGTCTCTTCTGTAAATTGTAAGCTCATATGGTCAGTGGTGTACTCTCTTTTGACGGTAGAGTGTTAGCTCTCATGATCAGCCAAGTCCTCTCTTTCTTACTTCTGTAGAGTATAAATTCTTTGGGTCAATAACTTCCTCTGCCTCCTGTAGAGTGTAAGTTCTTATGGACAATGGGGTCCTCTCGCTCGCTCTTTCGCTTTTTATCCTGTAGACTGTAAGCTCTTATGATCAGCAGGGTCCCCTCTCTATTGTAAATTGTAACCCCTTATAGTCAGTACAGTCCTCTGTTTCTCACCTGTAAAGTGTAACCTCTTATGGCCAGTGAGGTTTTCTTTCTTCTCACCAACACGTATTTTACGAGCAAATGCAACCTTGCCAGTATTGAAATTTGTGCAAATTTATTTGCCGCAAATTTAATATTGGAAGAAAATTTTTCACAGTCCGCAAATTTGAATTTCAAAAGATTCGCTTATCTCTAATGTATAGTTTGCTTTTGTTCTTAGATAAAGCAAAAACAAGTCTGTTCATTATTTTTTTCAATAAGCCCATTGGATAACAATTTGGGTAATTGATAATAATAAAAACTACATTTTTCTTTTTTAAAATCTGTTTTTTCTATTATATTGATTTAAATATTAAAGACTTAAAAAAAGGGAAACTTTGTCTCCAATTCCAAAATGTATTTCTTACTGTATTAAGATTACCATTCATTTCCAATAAATGTTAGCTGAATCTATGTTCAAACAACAACTATTCCGATTTGATTTCATTATGATGAAGAATCTGTTACAATTCAAATTAATCTGTTTGTTTGAGTTTGGCCAAAAAAATGTAATCAAATTTATTTGATACAAATTGAAAGTGTCTTATAATGCTATTTTGCAGATCTGGGCAAAGTGTGGCCCCTGGGTGGCCTCATACTGTATATTTGGGAGCTATGTGAGTGCTGATACTGAATATAGACTATAGTGGGGCTTATGCTTCATATATAGGGGGTTATGTGGGGGCTCATACTATATATAGAGGGCTATATGGGGGCACATACTGTATATAGAGGACTATTTTGGGGATCATACTATATACAGTTGGATTAAGTGGGTGTTCATTTTATATAGGAGACTATTTGGGGGCTTATACTGTATATAGGGGTACTGTATAGGGCACAAACAGTTTCTAGGAAGGCTATGTGAGGGCACATACTGTATATAGAGGATTATGTTTGGGCTGATACTGTATATAGAGGAAATGTGTAAGGGCTCATAAAGTATAAAGGTGGACTGTTTAGGGCTTATACTGTGTATGGGGGACTGTGTGTGAGCTAATACAGTATATAGGGATGTTGGTATATTTACTCCTGCTCAATATTAGGTGATACACGTAATATTAATATAAAAATAATAATTAGAATTAACATGTTAATATTGAAGAATTAAGATAAGTCTCTTGGTTTGGACAAGTCATGATCTCTCATGCGGCCTCCAAAGAAAATGAGTTGCCCCACCAGCTCTATTGCCTCTCTAGACCAAAGATACATGTAGGGTAAAGAACATGACTCTTTAATTCTCTAAGGCATGTGACATCCTCTTCTTTAATTTTCACTGTGCCTTGACTGAGTAGGCCAGAGACGTGGCAGTGGGAGTTATCAATGTGGGACATCTGTACCTTCTACAAATTGGATGGCTGCCATGTTTCTGGATTCACCGTAAGGGTCATTCCATGTCAAGTGAACCAATGATTATTACCTCTATATTTTTAATTCTTTTGAGATTTTGTTATTTGATAATAGCATGTCAGACAATGCAAAATGTGAAGAGCAAAATTTTTTAAAAAATTTATTTTTTTTTTAAATGATTTTCAAAGTTCGGAAAAAGTGCGAATTTCGCTGTCGCCTGCCGTTACGTTTCTCCTCATAACTAAGGCTAGGAATAAGATAGAGAGACAAAATAAACACCAATCTACTCAGAACTATACAGGCTTTCACCATATATGTCACAAGAGGATCTTTGTTAATATTTTACCCATGTGATCGCAAGCGCAAAACTTTAAAACGCATTTCCAAAAAATCGGCGCGCTTTAAATATTTCATAAACTACCCATGTGTCTGCTTTGCTCTTAGCCACATCTGTACCAAATTTCAAGTTGGGATCGCGATGGGATCATATTTTAAAATATTTTACTATTAATAGCGTCAATGGGTCATTCCATATCAAGTGATCTAAATATGAATATTTTTTTTTACCTGACGTCTTTAGATTTTTTTTAATTTTTTTTCCTTTATGAAGTACTACTTTAGTTAATAACAAATTAAAAGTTTAGAATTTTTTTCTTCATCAGTTAATTTTTTACAGATTTTTAAAGTTTAAAAAAAGTGTGAATTTTGGCCTGGTATGACTTTACATTTTTTTATCTTGGGCTAGAAATAAGATAGAGAAACAAAATAAACACCATTCTACTCAGAACTGTCCAGGCTTTCACCAGGATATGTCACAAGAGTATATTTGTTAATTTTAATTTTTTACCCATGCGAACGCAAATGCAACATTTTGAAACGCATTTCCGAAAAAACGTTTTAATAAAAATTTTCCAAAACTGCCCATGTGTCTTTTATGCTCTTAGCCACATCTGTACCAAATTTCAAGTTGGGATCGTGATGGGATCATATTTTAAAATATTTAACTATTATAGTGTCAATTCAAAAATCTTGAATTCAGATCTGTTCAACCTGTGGTCTAAAAGCGTGGGGTCTATATTTATCAAATCCATTATTTTTAGACATTACTGTATTATTTTGATATGTTACAGCTTAGAAGCAGGAGAGGACATATAGGAAAAAGCTTTGTTAGGGCTCAACCTGAGAAAGCACAGGGATAGACAGTGAATGCAGAGCAGATGATAGGCCAGCAGCTCTGTCAATCATGTTAAGTGTCTACCCACTGCATTCAGGAAGTAAGACAGCTCGTTCAGACCTTTCATGTCCTGACATGTCTGGACATCTTCACTCCTGAACAAACAATAGTCTGTACAAAGCCATCAAGGCTGTGTACTAAAATATGGGTGAGTAAATATATTAATAGTTTAATGCTTTTATTATTAAGGGCCAATACACACAGTGCTATTCTTAGGGATCATCATTCAGAAAAACAGCCCCATTGATTTCTATGGGGTTCACCACATGCAGTGTTTTTGGAAACACTCAAGAGTGAGTAAATCACTGCTTGAACTACTTTTTAATTGCTGCAATAAACGCAGCATTTATCATTTATATAAAAAAAGCTGCCATTTTTTTCACTAGCGATTAAAAAAACTAACGCATATGTGGTAAAAACTTGGTAGAAAAACAAGCTGCCAAAACTGCAGCGTGTATCTGCAGACAGAAAAAACTGTGCGCACTAGCCCTAAAACTCACTTTATAGTAATACAGTTCTATCTCAAGTGTACTGTAAATCTTTAGTTTTATTACCTATCTTCCTTACTTAATATTAACTGTATTTTTCCCACACAGCAATGGCTGCTATCTCAAGAAACAACATTTTATTATAGACACTGTTGCAATCCTTTTGAAAAAATATGAATATGATTGGCGCTGGTGGCTGGCTACTGTACTCTCCAAAGATTGTGAAAATGAAGAAGTAGAATTGACTTTTTTGCATCCTTCTGGTCCAGCGCCATCCTTTGTGTATCCAAGAAAGCCAGACATTTTAAAAGTGCACAAAAATCAGATATTAATGCAGGCGGAGCCTAACAACGTGACAGGCCGGACATACTCTTTGACACACAAGGAAATGGCGATTGCTAGTAAGCGTTTATGGACAAGATTACATTTCACCCACTAGAAGGGACAAATTGATAAAATGCCACTTTAAAAACATACTATTAATTGTTTGATTAGTTCATAATTTATAGAACGATGATTTAACTACTGTACTATTCTTATTAAACACTTCATAAATCACATGTTTAGTGATAGAATAGAAAACAAATTTATATGTATTAATAGGGGTTAACATTTTTGGTTCTTTTAATCTTGTTTAATCAAACTTGAGGATATGATCACCTTTCTTCTTTTGGTTTGTTCAATACATTCAAGTTGAAAATGCTGAGCGTTGTGCTCTGATGATGTATTTATCCTGGCACTTATGGGATTTGTTTTTTGTGTTTCTTTATTGTTGCATATAAATGTTTTATTCAATAAGTTGTGATAACTCATACAACCATAAAATAAAAAATATATAAATTTGACAGGTCCCAAGTTGAATCTCTGCACAAATATAACCAAGAACACAATCAGTCATTTTTTTCACAATTGCCCGTCAATAGTGTGAATTTGATATAAAGAAACATAGTCTTGTAACATATCAAATGAAAGCTGTTACCGTTCTGAGTAAAATGATGCCTCTCCCACTTCATTATCTTATTTCTAGCCTGAGATAAAAAAAACGTAAAGTCATACCAGGCCAAAATTCACCCTTTTTTTAAACTTTAAAAATCTGTAAAAAATTAACTGATGAAGAAAAAAATTCTAAACTTTTTTTTTGTAATTAACTAAAGTTGTACTTCATATAGAAAAAAAATTTAAAAAATCTGAGGACGTCAGGGAAAAAAAATATTCATTTTTGGATCACTTGACATGGAATGACCGTAAGAGAATCAGAAGAAAAATTAGATTTGTGAGAATTTTATTCTTCTGTAAAATTCAAGGTTCCATTTTCTTCAAACCAATTATTTACTCTCTGCCACTAAATATTTCTGGTGGCCACATATTTTCCCCAGGAACAAAAAGATTGTGTCTTGAAATTCAACACATCAAATTTTCATCTGGCAAAGGAGAATCAGGAGACCGCCACATATGGTGTTGAGTAAAGTAAACATCGATAAATTTGACCAATTCGTCTCTAATGTGTACGGGCCTCTTTAGCACTCAAGAATGTGCCCCTCCATCCATGGAAACAGAAAAGAAACAGAAACACAATTGTTTTAATATTCTACATTGTAATAATGTTTAACTAAAAGTCTAAAAATGAGGTAAATTTTACTTCAAGTATGGTTATTAAGGCACTGGATGATTTCCAAATAGGGCCTTTATATTTTCACCATGATTAGATAAAATATTTTGTGACCAAACTTCAAATTCATACAAATTCAAAGAATTTAATGCATTAATATTACTTACAACAAAACTAGTGTAACGTAATTACAGTCCCTGAATATTGGATTCAAATTTGCCAAATTGTAATTTGCATTAGAGGCCAAGCTTTCAAATAATGCAGTTTGCATGCACAGCTTTAAGTCTTTAATGTTCAAAATGTAATTATACTTATAAAATTTACAGTACGTTCGCTTTTTATCGTTGCCACATTGTATGCAAAATGCTCATTCCATATGCACTTGTGAAAAGTAAAAGTAAAGGAATCTTTTTGTAAAATTAGGCTGGTTTCACATGCCCCCAGATTCCCCGGCAATGATTAAACTGGATGCACCCACACCCTGTGAAGAGACTATCTAATTGCAGAGATCAAGTTAGTGGTTCTGCGCTAGCGCAATTCATAGGACATGGACCGGAATTCCAGATCAATCGAGATCTAGAGTACGGATTAATCTATGCCTCGTAGACCCCCATTCAGATTTAATCCGTGGTGCCATCCGAGTCGATCGAGGGGTTCACTTTTTTTCACAGAAACCAAAATCGCAACAAGATATAGATTTAGTCTCCCGCAATGATGAAACTGGATTCACCTGCACCCTGTGCGGGAGCATCCAGTTGCATTTTTGACAGAGGTCCAGTGGGTGGTTCTGCGCATGCGCAGTTCATAGAACATGGATCAGAAATCTGGATCCATTGGGATCTGGAGTCTGGATGAATCCATGCTGTCATGGGGTCTTTGTCTGGTATCCCACAATCAACAGAGTGAGAGATGTGTGAACAGCCCAAGAATCTTTATTGCTTGACAAAATAATTGACATAAAAATCCATAAAACAATCCAGCAGAATACTGTGTATCCAGGCAATCATGGTGTCTCGCCAGTCTCTTTGGGGAGCTGGCCTCAGCTTCAGCGTCTCACACAAAGAATGAACTCACACTGCCCTGTCCTCCCCGAACCACCTCCTAATCTCAAAACCACAGGCAAGCAGAAAGGTCTATTGACGCACTCCAGGGGGTGATTACAAACGTTTGCAGGCAGAGGGGCTGTAATGACCAAGTAAGGATATGTCAACAAGACTTCAATTATCTAACCCTCTGGAATGTAATGACTAAACAGGATGGGAGGGAGGGCTCAATACATAATATAGCACCAACATGACACTTGTAAAATCCAGTGAAATATGACCCACCATATCTCACCATCACACATGTCTCATAGACTCCCTTTCAGATTTATCCCATGCATGATGCCCTGGATCCGAGTGAATCGAGGGGTTCACTTTTTTTCATGGACACCAAAATTGCAACAAGATGTACATTTTGTCTCCATGAAATCTGTGAACAACTGCATCCATGCGGGTGCATCCAGTTTATTCTGGATTCAAACAGATGCTGAAAAACGGCAGTGTGAAAGGAGCATTATTAATATTTTTAAAGCACTTATAATTCTTGACAGCGTAAGTGAGTTTGCAATGCATTTTTTTCAAATATGTGTGTTCAGCAGTAGGCGAACAAATCAATCCCTTATGCCTTTAAGTTACCTATTTACTAAACTTTAGTATTAATAAGTGCCCTGCAAGTGAGATCCATCTGTAATGACAGCAAAAATGTATTACAACTGTGTACAATTATGTTATCTAAAAAATAAACTTAACATGGCTTGTTCATGACTAAAGACCCATTAAGATAGGTTAATTCTAGTTTGATAAAGAGCAACAGTTTACTATGTACAAATGGATCAGAACTCATTTATTGGCCAATTTACACAGGGCCACTGGGACAGAATGATTGTTAATACAGCATTATGTTGTTTGCAACAAATTCCTATTTCCATGAGTGCTTTTCTCGTTCATCAAGTGATCGCCACCATGTTTACATAGAACGATAATTATTATTATTATTTATTTATATAGCTCCATTAGCTGCCATGGTGCTTTACATAAGGAAGGGATAGACAAGGACAAGAACATTATATGTGAACAGTCAAGTCGTACTGGTACAGGAGGGTAGAGGGCCCTGTTTGTGAGGGCTCACAGTCTATGTGGGACAAGTGGGGATAGAATAGGAGGGGGTAGTGCCGATCGTGAGACTGTGTGGTGGATCGGGTCTCACTGTAGGCTGTAGGCCTGTTGGAAGAGGTGAGTCTTGAGGATTCTTTTGAAGGTTCTCAGGGTAGGAGAGTGTCTGATGTGTTGGGGAGAGCGTTCCAGAGTATAGCAGATGCATGGGAGAAATCTTGTATGCGGTTGTGAGAGGAGGTAATAAGAGGTGAATAGAGAAGGAGCTCTTGGGAGGAACGCAGGTTGTGTGAGGGTAGGTATCGGGAGACCATGTCAGAGATGTATGGAGGGGACAGATTGTGGATGGCTTTGTATGTCATGGTTATGGTTTTGAAGTGGGATCTCTGAGAGGTGGGGAGCCAGTGAAGGGCTAGGCAGAGGGGAGAGACTGGGGAGTAGCGGGAAGACATGTGGAGTAGTCAGGAAGCGGAGTTTAGGATAGATTGTAGAGGTGCGAGGGAGATAGCGGGGAGGCAAGTTATCAGGAGATGACAGTAGTCAAGGAGTGAAATGATGAGAGCATGAACGAGTGTTTTAGCCGTGTCGTGGTCAGGGAAAGCAAGGATCCAGAAAATGTGTTTGAGCTGGAGTCAGCAGGAGGTGGCGAGGGCTTGGATGTGAGGCTTGAAGGAGAGTGAGAAGTTGAGGATTATCCCGAGACACTTGGCAGGACTGAGGAGCTTGCGCAGTCGTTGACATTAATGGATAGGTCAGGTAGAGAGGGAGAGCGACTTGGAGGAAGACGATGAACTCAGTTTTGTCCATGTTCAGTTTGAGGAAGCAAGCAGAGAAGGAGGAAATACGGATAGACATTGTGGAATTTTGGATAGTAAGGAGGTGATGTCATCTAAATGGGCCTTCATATATGTAAAAGAATAAGAGTATGGCATCAATTAAATAAGACATGCTATATTGTAAACCTTTGATCTAGACATAAATTTACAGGTTTTGGAGAAGAAAGAAGTTAACAGTAAAATTCAAAAATCACATCTATTCATTGTCAGTTACCCGAAGTCTTACTATATAATACAGTTGAAATACTGAAAAAACTTAAACTTAAAATGTTTTTCCTGGACTTAAATATTGATTACCGTATATATTCGAGTATAAGCCGACCCGAGTATAAGCCGAGGCCCCTAATTTTACCCTCCAAAACTAGGGAAACTTATTGACTCGAGTATAAGCCTAGGGGGGGAAATGAAGCACACCCTCATCACGGTATATAACCCCTCTCATCATGATAAATGGCCCCCCATTACTGGTATATAATCCCCCATCACTGGTATATAGGACCTCCATCACTGGTATATAGGACCTCCATCACTGGTATACAGTCCCCCCCCATCAGAGATTACAACCCCCATCAGTGGAATACAGCCCCCCATCAGTGGTATATACAGGCCCCCAATCAGAGGTTACAGCCCCCATCAGTGGTATATACAGGTCCCCCATCAGTGGTATATACAGGCCCCCCTCCGTGGTATATACAGGCCCCCCCTCAGTGGTCCCCCATCAGTGGTATATACAGGTCCCCTATCAGTGGTATATACAGGCCCCCTTCAGTGGTATATACAGGCCCCCTTCAGTGGTATATACAGGCCCCCTTCAGTGGTATATAGAGGCCCTCCCAGTGGTATATACAAGCTCCCCAGTGGTATATACAGGCTCCCCAGTGGTATATACAGGCTCCCCCAGTGGTATATACAGGTTCCATCAGTGGTATATACAGGTCCCCCCTCAGTGCTATATACAGGCCCCCCCTCAGTGGTCCCCCATCTGTGGTATATACAGGTCCCCTATCAGTGGTATATACAGGCCCCCTTCAGTGGTATATACAGGCCCCCTTCAGTGGTATATACAGGCCCCCTTCAGTGGTATATAGAGGCCCTCCCAGTGGTATATACAAGCTCCCCCAGTGGTATATACAGGCTCCCCAGTGGTATATACAGGCTCCCCCAGTGGTATATACAGGCTCCATCAGTGGTATATACAGGTCCCCCCTCAGTGCTATATACAGGCCCCCCATCAGAGGTTACATCCCCCATCAGTGGTGTATACAGATCCCCCATCAGTGGTATATACAGGCCCCCACCAGTGGTATATACAGGCCCCCTTCAGTGGTATATACAGGCTCCCCCAGTGGTATATACAGGCCCCCCCAGTGGTATATACAGGCTCCCCCAGTGGTATATACAGGCTCCCCCAGTGGTATATACAGGCCCCCCCAGTGGTATATACAGGCCCCCCAGTGGTATATACAGGCCCCCTTTAGTGGTATACAGGCTCCCCCAGTGGTATATACAGCCCCCCAGTGGTATATACAGGCCCCCTTTAGTGGTATACAGGCTCCCCCAGTGGTATATACAGCCCCCCAGTGGTATATACAGACCCCCAGTGGTATATACAGGCCCCCCAGTGGTATACATAGCCTCCCAGTGGTATATACAGGCCCCCCTTGCTGCCACACACCTGTAAAAGAAGAGCTCATTCATACTTATCCTCCTCGCTGTCACCGCGGTCCTCCAGTCCTCTTCCTGCTTCTACCCGGCGTCATGTGATGGCGCAAAAGCAATGACGTCATTGCGACTGCGCCGGCCGGGTAGAAGCAGAAAGGAGACCAGAGGACGCACGGTGACAGCGAGGAGGATAAGTATGAATGAGCTCTTTTTTTACAGGTGTGTGGCAGCAAGGGGGTAATGTATACCACTGGGGGGGAGCGCTGACAGTGCAATGTAATATGCACCGCTCCCCCTGCCGCTGATGGACAGGGGGATGCAGTGCATATTGCATTGCACTAATGAGCGGGGGAACGTGACCGCCCGCTCCTATTACAGCCTCCCCCCACCTCCTCCAGCCTCCGGACACCGCCCCCCCCACACTGAGCCGTCACTGACTCAAGTATAAGCCAGGGGGGCACTTTTCAGCACAATTTTTGTGCTGAAAAACTCAGCTTATACTCGAGTATATATGGTACTTATTTTAAAGGGAACCTGTAAGCAGAGTAATGCTCCCAAAAGCATGGGCAGCATGAATCAAAGCTTGGTTGTGTAACTTAACCAGGGGCGGCAGTTGTGGGCGAGGGCTTCACTCCTCTGCTTTCCCTGGCATGCTAAAGACACAGGTAGTATGGTGGATGTGCAGGATTTACCTGATCGCAGCAGTTCTTTATCATGAACCAGCTTCAAATTGTCTGGTTCACTCTGTGAGGTTCCATGGCCAAAGTTATTAAAGACAAATCCTTAGTGATTAAAAACTGCAAACACTTTTTTTTATGGCACAGTTCAAACATCGTTTCACCTTGCTGATGACAGGTTTCACAGTTGGTCTCTCAAAATCATTGACCTTCTTATATAGTGCGGCTCTATCATTATGCTTGCAGCTAAGATCACTCCGGCTACTATGGAGGATGGAAGGAGATGACTAGGTGCTATGCTGTCCTCTAGGTATCCAACCACGTAGGTCAACGTGAATCAGTGTGATTGGACTACCCAACTTGGCTGTGCTACTTTTCCCAAGTGTCAATAACCATCAGTCAACATTACACCCTCCACTGTTCGCTCTGTTCACACTAGCCCATTAGATACCGGGTAAGCACTCTCTGGTCCCTCAATTCACCTCTTTGGAGCTAAACTGCAATATGGCTCTAGTCACTTCTACTTCCTCCTGCCCAATACTTCTGTTTTGGATTACCCTCCACACCACACCACAGTTGTGTCTTCCTCCAAACACTGTAACACCTCTAAGAACTCTCCACTTTTATGAACTCCTTCCAAACCAGGGAATACGTAACATTATAACATTAAAAATATTGATACCACTATACATACAAATACACATTACACGTAAAACAATGTCGTCTTCAGGGGGTAGGCCATAGATTTATGCTCTCCTGCACAACCGGCCTGACATTCACGATCACACTGGGATAGAGACAGCATGTCGGGGAGGATGTGACTCCACACTGAGGGAAGCGGGTAAGAGCTGGGGGTGGGGGGACTGACAACGCACACTGCGGGGAGGGGAAAAGGGGGGCTGTGCAGTAACTCTGTGGTGAGTGAAGAAGGGGGGGCTGGAGACCTTTGTAAACATTTGGACAGTCCCACTGCTGAAACCATTGTCACAGTGATGCTTTGTTTCAGGGAGGGACTAAGGAAGTGACTGGAGCCTGTCAGCTTGATGATGCTCTGTGTGAGTGTCTGGGGCCAAGGACTTGGGGTACTAGGATCTCGGGCGTACTGGTACGGGGATGTCATGGGTGGTCAGTGCCTGAGTCCATGCCCTTGAGCAGACAATAAGACGGGGAAAATAAAATAAATAAAGCTGTTTGTGACGCCACCTGTAGTTCTGGTGATGGCACCGGCGCTGCTGGAACCTCCGGGGTGATGGGCAGCAGCAAGATGTGGTAGCTATCTACAGGAAGAGCAGGGTCCCCAGGGTGTTGGAAGTAGTAATGATGAAATAGGGCAGCGTAGTCACTGTGGAGCAAAGCAGGTAGATCACAGTTCTCTGAGAAGAAGCATAGACACATTGCTTACTCTGAACTGGTACTTTACTCCAGTAATCTGCAGATTTACAGGGTAATGCAGTTCTTTCAGCTAAAGTCGTGGACCGGGTGGTTCTGGTAGTGAGCAGTGTCCCTCCGAAGCTCCACTAGTGTTCCTTCTCTATCACTTCCTCTGTCCTTACTCTGTGCTTCCCTGCACGGATCCCGCTTCTTGAACCAGGCCTGTCGGGTCATATGGGAACCTTTTACTTCTCCTCTACTGTTCTCTGTTCACTGTGCTGTTCTCTCTCTCCAAATTCTGCACTCTTCACTGCACTGCTTCAACTCTTGCTAACTGTTCCTCTTTCCCCTCTCACTATGTAACCTAGCTTCTCCTCCCACCAGGACTGGTTACCCTAGTAATGGGCATCCGATTGGTCCCCTATCACTAGGTGTGTGTGTGCGGTGCTGGAGCTTCAGGCTTCTACTACTCCTTAGCAGAACAAAGCATACTGCACCTTCTGTTAGGGGTGCAGTACCCTTTTGTAGCGCACTGGCTAGCGGGGCGCTACACTCCCCCTTGGGAAATTACACTTGTCCCCAAGTGTCCATTCTACCCTACCCGGTACAGAGTAAAATTTTTAAATGTGCACATCAATATTTTAAATAATAATATTGTATTCTTCTTTCTTCCTGTCCGGGAGGCTAGTTTCTTATAACGTTGCATAAAACACACAAATTTGAACCCATTCAATGGAACCGGGTTAACTATTGCGTATCCAGTGGTGACTATCACTATCTTTTCCAATGTCCCGGGTTAGCAAGGCTGTAAAAGAAAAAGCACACTATTTACAATTTTACATAATCATCAAGTTACTGCACTTTATAGCTCTGATTTGCGAACTAGTAAAGCATACCAGCCACGGGGTCCTGTGTGTCTCTTATAAGTAATTATGTCCTGTCTATATAGATCACGATCTGGGTGTCCCCTAGGCAAAAAAATTCCACATCTCTACGTGAGATAAAAATTAGAGATGAGCCACCACCCTAATGTTTGAATTCGATTCGATTCGTTGAATTTGAGATTTGTTCGTCAACTGTTCGTCGAATGTTCGACGAACAACGCGAACCCCATTGAAATCAATGGCAGGCTACAGAAAACACATAGAAAACACGTTCAAAAGGCTCCAAAAGCTGCCAAACTACTCAGAATGGACAACAAACACCACAAAAAGTGACAACAATTCAAACACAGTACAAACAGTCACAGGCTAAGTGGCTTAAGTTTTCTACATTAAGTAACAAGAGGTGGAAGAGTAAGGGTAAGTTCACACATACAGTTTTACCCTCGGTTTAGCAGCGAAAACCGCCGGCGGTTTAGCATAGGTTTTATTTAAATTTATGTAAATCCTTAGCAGCTTTAGGACTTACATGTAACCCTATGCAATTTAGAAACCGCTGTGCACACATAGTCGGTTTATGTGAGCGGATCCGCCAGCGGTTGAGCGGTTTCCGAGTGGTTTAGCAGCATACAACATGTCAATTCTTCCGAGCGGTTTTGGATCAGTTCCATGAACAAAATCCTTCATAGAAAACCGCTGGAAAAACCGCTGGGAAAAACGACTATAAACCGCTGTGCACACGCTGTAAAAAAACGCCGGAAAACCGCCGGAACACAGCTGGAGACTTCAGAGCTCAGAACTGATAATTTCCAGCGGTTTTCTGACGGTTTGAACGCCACTAAACCTTCCTGTGTGAACTTACCCTAAAAGGAGAATGAGACACAAGTATGGACATGTCACACCCTTCTTAAATCATGTAAAACATAGCAAGGGGACTCCAACAAGAATCCTTACTCCTTTCAAAGGGTCACACCTACAGCAAAATGGCATCAATTCTCCCAGACCCAAAATTGCTGAATGGCCCAGCTTGCATGCATGGCCCAGGGTCTGGAAGAGGACCTGGCCTAGCATTTCATGGTTAAAGCTTGGTCAGCAACTAAACATTTTGTGTAGTATTACAGTAAAAACTTCAGAGGTAGGTCAGTGACCTGAATAGGCCTAGTGGGCCGGATCCCCTCGAAGCTCATGCAAGCACTCCCGTCAATGTTATGCCCCGCTACACACAGGTGGGACGACCATTACTTTTGTGGAGTACTATAGAAAAAACAGAGAGGTAGGTCAGAGACCTGTTTAGGCCTAGAAGGCCACATGAAGTCAAAGCTTTTGCAAGCGTTCCCATAAAAGTCATCCCCGCCACACACAGGTGGGACCACAATTATTTTTGTGGAGTACTATAGAAAAAACAGAGAGATACGTCAGAGACCTGTTTGTGCCTAGTAGGCCGGATAAAGTCAAAGGGAACCTGTCACTGAATATTATAGATGATCCACCACCCTAGTGTTTGAATTCAATTCGGTTTGTCGAATTGGGGGTTTGTTTGTTGAATGTTCATCAAACTCCGTCGAATATCATTGAAAACAATGTCAGGAAAAAACAAACACATACTAACACATAGAAAACACATAGAAAACAACTTCTAAGGAGTCCAAAAGGTGACAAACTTCTCAGAAGATACAACAAACACATGGAGAAGTCACAAGTACATATAAAAACGAGAAAAGAAAAGAGATGGACGAGTAAAACGAGGAGGAGACACAGATATAGGCATGTCATGCCCTTCGAAAATCTGATTTTACTCCAGCATTTGTAAGGCATCATCCAGACGATGAGTATTGCTTGATTTTAACTTCAGTTTCTGTAAGGCCTCGTGCAGACGATGAGTATTGCTTGATTTTTACATCTGTATCTGTAAGGCCACGTTCAGACGATGAGTATTGCTTGATTTTTACTTCGGTTTCTGTAAGGCCTCGTGCAGAAGATGAGCATTGCTTGATTTTTACTTCGGTTTCTGTAAGGCCTCGTGCAGACGATGAGTATTGCTTGATTTTTACATCTGTATCTGTAAGGCCACGTTCAGACGATGAGTATTGCTTGATTTTTACTTCGGTTTCTGTAAGGCCTCGTGCAGACGATGAGCATTGCTTGATTTTTACTTCGGTTTCTGTAAGGCCTCGTGCAGACGATGAGTATTGCTTGATTTTTACATCTGTATCTGTAAGGCCACGTTCAGATGATGAGTATTGCTTGATTTTTACTTCAGTATGTGTAATGCCACGTTAAGACTATGAGTTTTTTGTGATGTTTTTCCTCATAATCTGTAAGGCCTTGTGCAGACGATGAGTATTGTGTCACATTTAGGGGACTACAATATAATAATAATAATAACATTTATTCATTTATATAGCGCTATTAATTCCATAGCACTTTACATACATGAGAAATGCTGTCTCTCTTGGAGCTCACAATCTAAATATCCTATCCATATGTCTTTATATTGTGGGAGGAAACTGGAGTGCCCGGATGAAACCCACGCAAACACAGGGAGAACATACAAACTCTTGCAGATGTTGTTCTTAGTGTCCTTGGTGGGAATTGATCCCAGGACCTCAAGACCCCAGTGCTGCAAAGGCTGCAGTGCTAACCACTTGAGCCACTGTGCAGTCTCGTTTTTTTCAGAAAATTTGGGCACAGACACCACTTAAGTGGCATCAATTGCACCACGGTTGCAAACTTTAAATGATGACTTTTAGGCAAAAATTCACAAGGCTTTAGTCTCCCCAGGATGACACAGGAGTAGAAAAGTCCTTGCGGATCCATGCCTTGTTCATCTTTATGAATGTTAGTCTGTCCACATTCTGGGTGGACAGACGCGTGCGCCTCTCTGTCAGCACACCACCAGCAGCGCTGAAGACACGTTTTGAGAGAACGCTGGCTGTGGGGCACGACAAGATCTCCAAGGTGTGAGTGGTGAGCTCAGGCCATTTTTCCGGTTTGGATGCCCAAAATGAGCAAGGCTCCAGTTCCCCAGTCATTGCATCGATGTTAAGTTGGACATACTCGTGTACCATCCGCTCCAGGCGTTGACTATGTGTCAGACTTCTCGTGTCTTCAGGCCTTGAAAATGATGGTCTGAAAAAATCTTGAAACGAGGCCACAAAATTGCTGGTACCACCACCAGATATGGTGTTACTGGTACAGTGTGAGTGATGATGACGCGACAGTCCCACGGTTGACAAGTTGGAACTGTGAGATTCACTCTGTCTACTACTACCACTGGTGGTTTGTGGAAAAGCCGATCAGAGATTATGTATCAGCTTCTGCTGATAGTCCTGCATGCGTGAGTCCCTTTGTATGGCAGGAATTATTTCAGCAAATTTGATCTTGTACCGGGGATCTAATACTGTGGCAACCCAGTAGTCTGCATTACTCCTATTTCGCAAGTGCAGCAAGAAGGCGCTCATGTGTCTTGTGCACCCTGGAGGACCAAGTCCTTGTTGTATTGGTGGTGGGGAGGTGAGAATGATGCTTCTTTCCTCTGCCCTCTCCCCCCAACCTAGCACAACAGAAATGTCATCAAGGTCTCCCTCATCTGCTGACTCTTCAATGCCCATCGCCAGTTCATCCTCCATTTCTTCCTGGACTCCTGCACCTTCCTGAAGAGGTTGGTTGCTAACATGCGCCCTCGTGAATGCCTCTCCACCACCCTCCCTTGTCTGCTGTCTTGGTGCTGCTGACTGTGAGGATCTTGCACATGTTGTCATCCCTTCCACATAGGACTCCTCCTGTACTTCCTCAACCTCCTCTTGTCCCACCACCTGACTCCGAATGTTGTTTAGGGTGTGCTCCAGCATGTAGATGACCGGAATAGTCATGCTGATAATGGCATCGTCAGCACTAAGCATCTTCATCGCCATCTCAAAACTGTGCAGAAGGGTGCATAAGTCCTTGATCTGAGACCACTCCTGCAGCATGATCTGTCCCACCTCTGGATCTCGTTGGCCCAGTCTATATGTCATAACGTATGGTACCAGGGCTCGGCGGTGCTGCCACAGTCGCTTCAACATGTGCAGAGTAGAATTCCAGCGTGTCGGCACATCGCATTTCAGCCGGTGAACGGGCAAGCTGAAAGACTCTTGAGCTGCGGGATGCGAACACCGGAAGTGAGCACACAACGACCGTGCCCTCTGCAGAAGCTCATCTAGGCCGGGATAGTGTGTCAAAAATTGCTGGACAACCACATTCAACACGTGAGCCATACAAGGCACGTGTGTGATATTGCCCCGGCGAAGGACCGCACCCAGGTTTGCAGCATTGTCGCACATGGCCTTCCCTGGCTGCAGGGTGAGTGGAGACAACCATTGCTGAAACTAGGTCGCCAGAGCTGACCACAAGTCCTAGCTGTGTGACTCACATTTCCTAGGCATTTCAAGGTAAAGACCGCCTGATGGCGTTGAGCCCTGCTGCCAGCATAGTAGGGAGGTGTGCAGGATTCCTTCTGTGCAGTTACAACGCGGGTGGCATTACCAGACAGGCTTTGGGTGGAGGTGGAGGACCGAGACGAGGTTGAGAAGGCAGAAACAGTGGAGGAACATCTACCTACAGATGACAGACGCACAACTCGTGGGGCGGCAAGACTTGGACAGCAGACCCTTCTCCAGCTTTCACCATAGTTAACCAATGCCCAGTGAGCGACATGTAATGCCCCTGTCCATGCTTAATGGTCTAAGTGACTGTGGTGAAATGCACCCTGTCACACACAGAGTTTCTCAAGGAAGCAGTGATGTTATCTGCGACATGCTGGTGTAGCGCTGGCACACCTTTCTTGGAGAAGTAGTGGCGACTGGGCATCTGGTACTGGGGCGCTGCGACGGACATACAGTTAGGGCCAGAAATATTTGGACAGTGACACAAGTTTTGTTATTTTAGCTGTTTACAAAAACATGTTCAGAAATACAATTATATATATAATATGGGCTGAAAGTGCACACTCCCAGCTGCAATATGAGAGTTTCCACATCCAAATCGGAGAAAGGGTTTAGGAATTATAGCTCTGTAATGCATAGCCTCCTCTTTTTCAAGGGACCAAAAGTAATTGGACAATGGACTCTAAGGGCTGCAATTAACTCTGAAGGCGTCTCCCTCGTTAACCTGTAATCAATGAAGTAGTTAAAAGGTCAGGGGTGGATTCCAGGTGTGTGGTTTTGCATTTGGAAGCTGTTGCTGTGTCCAGACAACATGCGGTCAAAGGAACTCTCAATTGAGGTGAAGCAGAACATCCTGAGGCTGAAAAAAAAGAAAAAATCCATCAGAGAGATAGCAGACATGCTTGGAGTAGCAAAATCAACAGTTGGGTACATTCTGAGAAAAAAGGAATTGACTGGTGAGCTTGGGAACTCTAAAAGGCCTGGGCGTCCACGGATGACAACAGTGGTGGATGATCGCCGCATACTTTATTTGGTGAAGAAGAACCCGTTCACAACATCAACTGAAGTCCAGAACACTCTCAGTGAAGTAGGTGTATCTGTCTCTAAGTCAACAGTAAAGAGAAGACTCCATGACAGTAAATACAAAGGGTTCACATCTAGATGCAAACCATTCATCAATTCCAAAAATAGACAGGCCAGAGTTAAATTTGCTGAAAAACACCTCAAGAAGCCAGCTCAGTTCTGGAAAAGTATTCTATGGACAGATTAGACAAAGATCAACCTGTACCAGAATGATGGGAAGAAAAAAGTTTGGAGAAGAAAGGGAAGGGCACATGATCCAAGGCACACCACATCCTCTGTAAAACATGGTGGAGGCAACGTGATGGCATGGGCATGCATGGCTTTCAATGGCACTGGGTCACTTGTGTTTATTGATGACATAACAGCAGACAAGAGTAGCCGGATGAATTCTGAAGTGTACCGGGATATACTTTCAGCCCAGATTCAGCCAAATGCTGCAAAGTTGATTGGACGGCGCTTCATAGTACAGATGGACAATGACCCCAAGCATACAGCCAAAGCTACCCAGGAGTTCATGAGGGCAAAAAAGTGGAACATTCTGCAATGGCCAAGTCAATCACCAGATCTTAACCCAATTGAGCATGCATTTCACTTGCTCAAATCCAGACTTAAGACGGAAAGACCCACAAACAAGCAAGACCTGAAGGCTGCGGCTGTAAAGGCCTGGCAAAGCATTAAGAAGGAGGAAACCCAGCGTTTGGTGATGTCAATGGGTTCCAGACTTAAGGCAGTGATTGCCTCCAAAGGATTCGCAACAAAATATTGAAAATAAAAATATTTTGTTTGGGTTATGTTTATTTGTCCAATTACTTTTGACCTCCTAAAATGTGGAGTGTTTTTAAAGAAATGTGTACAATTCCTACATTTTCTATCAGATATTTTTGTTCAACCCTTCAAATTAAACGTTACAATCTGCACTTGAATTCTGTTGTAGAGGTTTCATTTCAAATCCAATGTGGTGGCATGCAGAGCCCAACTCGCCAAAATTGTGTCACTGTCCAAATATTTCTGGCCCTAACTGTAAGGTCTCGAAAATCCTCTGTATCCACCAGGCAGAAAGGCAGCATTTTTGAAGCCAACAGCTTGCAGATGGTGAAATTCAAGTGCTTAGCTTTCTCAAGGCTAGGAGGAAATGGCCTTTGACTTGTTCACATCTGAGGGACGGAGGGCTGGCTGCTGTGCTGAGACACAGTTGAGTATGGTGTCCCCGGCAAACTGCTGGTCTGCGAGGGAGGTGCAGGCAAAGATGTAATGTTGCCTTCATCCAAAGGTGGTGCTCGCGATGTTTGAAAGAGCTCAACACCAGCAGCATTGTCCACTTGAAAGCCAAGTGACGACCTGCCAATCACACTGCCTGTTGCGGGTAAAGAGGTGGAAGCTGTACGTCGAAAAGCATATGTGACAGCTGTCCCCACAGTCACAGATGATAAAGAGCAGGGGCGGACCTACAGTGGTGCAGCTGGTTCAGCTGCACCAGGGCCCCAACCAGGTAGGGGGCCCCTCAAGCCTGCAGGGGGGCCCCCAGCCGACCCCCATGTCCCTGTGTCAGAGGAGAGGGGGTTAACTGAGGGAAGCTTCCTGCTTCCCTCGGCTGATCCCACCCCTCCTCTCCTCTCCAGCCCTGGCACCCAGATCTACAATGCGGTGCAAGTAAGAGCCGCACGTTCCCCCCTGCCAGCAGCCCCCCCTTCCCGCTTCTCACCACCAGCACCCGCAGCCCCTCACCCGAAGCTGCCAGCACAAAACCCCCCCACGGTCCTCGCCTGACGCTGCCAGCACCCCCCCCCCTTCAAGTACTTACCCAAGTCTGCACCAGGGCCCGGCAGGTTGAAGGTCCACCACTGATAAAGGGTACACAGATGCACTTGATGGGGCAGACGGTGGTAGGCCCGCCCCGCTAGCCTCATTCTAGCACGGTGAGTTTCCCCACTGCGACTTGTGCTTCATATCCATGTAGCGATTCATACATGAAGTACTCAAGCTAGTGAGTTTTTGGCCTCTACTCAGTGATTGGTGACAAATCTTGCAGATGACATGAGTTGGGAGATCCTTGGCGATGCCAAGAAAGACCCAGGCTAGGCAAGGCTTAGAGCCCATGCGAGTTGCAGAGCCAGCACGACTTCCACTCAGAGGCAGAGTTGTGGCTGCGGATGCAGTTGTTGGCGTGCTTCCAGTGCTCCTTCTATGTCCAGGAAGGCGCAAGCTAACCTCGTCGTCAGTAGCATCCACCTCCACCTCCTGTGCTGACCTCATCGACAGGCTGACTGTGGGTTGACAGTAAATGGGATCTACAACCTCATCATCATCCTTTGTGTTCTCACACCCCTCATTCTCAGAGACAACCTCTTCCTGCCTTGACCAATAACTTAATTTGTCAATCAAATCCGGTATCTCATCAGCATCATCCTTCTGGTGTCCACCAACAGTATGTACTGTTACGGAATGAGGGTCTGCATAAAGGTCAGAAGCTTCTTCATCTGGGCCTGAGTCTGACTCACAAAGCTTTTGGACATCAGGGCAGATAATTAACTCATCTGGACTCACTGCAGCTTTGGAGCAGACCTCTGATTCCCAGGCTATTGTGTGACTGAAGAGCTCTGCAGACTCAAACATGTCTGTTACCCAAAACTGAGTAGGGCGGCTGGACACTTGGGAGCTTGGAGTAATCAAGTGTGATTGGTCTGACACCTCAGATGACTGGAGGGTTTGTGATGTAGAAGTTGAGGTGGAGGAGAGGCCACTTGATGGAGCACTTGAGATCCATTCAAGCACCTGCTGTTTTTGTGCCTTACTTACAAGTGGTATCGATGGTCGTGTCCGTAAGAAAGGGATCATATCCGATTGGCCACGTAAAGAAGTAGACATCTTACTTTGGCTGGAAGATTGTCTATCTTCAGCAGATGTTAATATAGCTTTAGCATCTACCCCACGAACACAAACCTTTTTTCCCTTTCCACCATGCCTACTCCCATTTCCACCAGAAGCAGGCCTTTTGCCACTCACTTTGTATGTGAAAAATTGGGAGCAGTACAGTTGTTTTACAAAAAAAAGGTGAATGTCAATCAAGCAGAGGTGACTGAACCAACACTGCTACTAGGCCCAAAGTGAGACCTGGGCAAGGTGCAGTTAATAATTAGTAGGAAGTACACTGGCGGTGTAGTAGATTGTATTACAATGGCGTACACTAATAGTTTTTGTCACGGTGCGACTTGACCAGAAGTCAGATGTGGCCAAGGTGCAGTTAAAAATTAGTAGGAAGTACACTGGCGGTGTAGTAGATTGTATTACAAGTGACCTACACTAATAGTTTTTGTCACGCTGCGACTTGACCAGAAGTCAGATGTGGCCAATGTACAGTTAAAAATTAGTAGGAAGTACACTGGCGGTGTAGTAGATTGTATTACAAGTGGCCTACACTAATAGTTTTTGTCACGCTGCAACTTGACCAGAAGTCAGATGTGGCCAAGGTGCAGTTAAAAATTAGTAGGAAGTACACTGGCGGTCTCGTAGTAGATTGTATTAAAAGTGACGTATAGTAATAGTTTTTGGCATGCTGCGACTTGACCAGAAGTCAGATGTGCCCAAGTTGCAGTTAAAAATTAGTAGGAAGTATGTGGCGCCCCGCAACGAGTGCGTCACAGGAGGGTATTGCATCCCTGCCAGAAGATGTAATATCTTCCGTTTCAGTGCTGACATGGTTAAACTCAGAGCTCCAAACCACACACAACACACTAGAGGTAGAGGGCCAATCAGGTCTTTGTGGGAGGAGTGTCAGGAGTAGTGTGGAGGAAGTTAGGAGGAGAAGTCAGAACGTGGCTGGAGAGGAATGAAGAAGGAGCAGGGCTCTGCACAGTCCCGTGCAGCCCTGAAATCCAGCTTACCGGCAGGGCACCATCAAGCGGAGACTCATACCGGAACCTGGGCGACTACCTAAACGGGTAAAAATACACCCGCACCCATCAACCACTGGATCACTGGTTCAGAGGCGAGCAAGTCGTTCATCGCAGCTCAGCAAACCAGAAGTGAAGTAACTGCTTGCTAGGAGCACCTCACTGCAGCCGCAACTAAAGCAGTCTTACCAGCGGAGTACCTACCATAGGGAATCAGGCTCCCCTCACACCGGAAGGCTACTGGCAGGGAAATTTAGGTACTCTCCCTTGTACCCGAACTTGGCACACTAAGGCGACATCGGCAACCAAGCTAGACAAGTTAGGAATGGAGGAACACCACGGAGCTCTGAGACAACACCCGTCATTGCTAAGTCCATACAGTCCGTTGCCCGTTATCTGTATACCATGTATCACCTGCTGGTTACAGTAAAAGACCCGTTACAGAGACTACTGGTGTCCGTGCTTCTTTCAGAACTGTTTAACTCTGCATACTAAGGGTAACTCAGCTGCCTCACAGCATCAAGTGCAGCTTCAGGCTCCGGGGACTCCCGCTCGTCCTGTGGGGAGCGTCCCATCTTGCTGCATTCCATACCCCGGAGGCCCAGCAGCGCCGGTGAAATCACCGGAATTCCCGCAGGTGGCGTCACGACAAGAATTAACCTTCATCTGTTTATTTATCTGGACCACTGGGCCTACACGGCCTCAGACGCGGAACCGTGACAGGGAGCAGCGACAGCCCGAGACATGTATCCCTCAAAGCCTGCACTGCCCCACTCTACATGCGGTCTGGAGAAAAAAAAAAAGAGCTCCATCACTTCAGCCGCACTGATCTAAACCCCGCCCCCCCCTGCACACTATACACTGATAATAGATATTAAGATTGAAGATCAGTATTAGTTTGAAAAGCCAGGTATGCTTTTGGTGACCGAAGCGTTATCGAACATAACCTCGAACTGCCGAATTTGAAGCTAATTGTTCTAATTCGGTAAATGACTCGAACACCACCCAAAACAGGTTGAATTTGAGATTGGCGAACATTTCAAATTGAACATCGCTCATCTCTAATAAAAATCTCCTCATAGAGTCCTTCCTTTCTGGCAAAACCCCAACCGTTGTCAAGGTTAAAGGTGGTTACAGCACCTCTTTTCCAGTGCTCAGGGGAAATGGGTGGCTGGCGACAGGCCTGTGCTCTGATCTGTAGATTCTCCATCTCACGAGACCACCACTCCTCTTTGTGTTGCTGCCGTTCCTCCTGGTCGGATTGGTAAAAGGTGCGCACATAGTCCGTTCTGTTGGACGCGCGGTGAGTGTATTAAATTTGGCAATAGCTTTCCACAACGGCTCTGGTGTTGCTATCGCTGCTGGATGGGGTTGCTGCCGACCAAACGACCTGGACCTCGCCGAAATTCCTCTCTGGATCCTCTTCTGGATCTTCCTCCTCCTTCTCGGGGCTTGCTGGTCTGGTTTCTCATCCTCCTCAGGGAACTGGTCGTCATTCTCTTCCTCAACGGCCTCTACAACCAGGTCTGGCTCCTTAGTGGATGGCTGCTCCTCCTCCGGCTCAGGATCTGCTGGGTCATCGGGCTTAGCTGCCTCGTGATCATCATCCACCTGCGGGTCTTCTGGGCTGCCCGCCTCTTCTTCCTCGATGGGCGATAGCATCGGGTCCTCTCCAGTAACCGGGTGGGTCTCGGGTGACTGGTTCCTCTCCACCGGTTCCGGTTCTGGACAGCTGGGCTGCCGCTTCTTGGCCTCATGCTGTAGCTGGTGGGCCACGCTGGCACTCCAGCGCCGGATCATCCACTCTGTGGCTTCCAAGAGCTGGAGTCTTAGGTCCTGGAGCGCGGTCTCCCAGAAGGTCGGGTCTCCATCAGTGGTGTGGACGGAGATCACCCCTGGCTCACCGACGGTGGCACGGGCCTCTTCCTCCACCTCCCACATTAGGTCTCGCAATCAGATAGCCGACATGTCTTCTCCAGAACCCATACCCGTTGTTACTGGCAAAGGTCAGCTCTGCCCTGTTCTTCAAACCACACAGCCAAACTCTTGCCACCTCCTGTCACCTCTAGCTCAAAAGTAATTCCAGAATCCGTCCTTTCCTCAGCCTTCAATCTACTAAAACTCTTGTATATGCCCTCATCATCTCCCACCTTGATTACTGCAACATTCTCCTCTGTGGCCTCCCTGCTAACTCTCTTGCACCACTTCAGTCTGTCTTCACCTCTGCTGCCCCTGTTTCTCCCCTTTGCAAATCCCTCCACTGGCTCCCAATATCCCAATTAATCCTGTTTAAACTACTAACACTGACCTACAAAGCCATCCATAACCTGTCCTCCTCCCCATTATCCCATAAATTGTAAGTCTTCAAGGGAAGGGTCCTCTCCCCCCTGTACCAGTCTGTCATTGTTAATTTGTGTACTGTAAACTATATCTATAATCTTGCATGTAACCCCTTCTCATGTACAGCACCATGGAATTAATGGTGCTATATAAATAAATAAAAATAATAAATAATAAAAATGTGAGAAGAAAAGCTGTATGAGCAGTATAAAAATTTGGTTGTATTTGCTTTTATATACACTGCTAAGCAGAAGGGATGAGCGAACCAGACTTTAAAGATCAGAGTTTGTACCAAACACAGATTTTTTTTTTTTTAAAGTCAGTGTTTGGGTTTGGACCTCGGGTGCTTTATGTATGCAGATCTCTGGAGCGAGCACTTAGTGCTCAGTCCAGTGCAAGCCTCTTGGAGAGTTTGAAAGGGGGAAAAATCAGAGTTATCGGATGTGATGTGTACCAAAAAATGAAAATGACAAACTCACACCCTCAGTTCCCCAGAAGAGCTTTGTTTATGGCTGGATGTATGTGGACAGGGAGCCAAACTGCCCAATCAGTGGCTTCCAGCGAGGTTTGAGTCAGGTTTGGGTCCAGAACAGAACTTTAAAAAAAAGTTCAGCTGAACCCCCAGGTCCCAAACTTCCATGAGCCTGCTCAGTTCTACTAAACAGCCATCACTCGTCGCACTCTCTGATACCCCAGACTCTACTGCCTGCAATGATTTACTTACCGTATATACTCGTGTATAAGCCGACTTTTTCAGCCCAAAAATTGGGCTAAAAAGTCCCCCCCTCGGCTTATACACGAGTCATATACGAGTCATATAAGTGGGGACTGTGTCCGGGAGCAGGAGGAGGCAGGAGAAGGCTGGAGGAGGTGGGGGAAGGCTGCAATATGAGCGGCTCGTGACGTGGAGCCGCTCATAACTTATTCATGATATGCACTGCATCCCCCGCCCATCCGCGGGGGGAGCAGTGCATATCGCCTTACAGCCCCCCAGCACGGGGTATACAGTCCCCCCCCCATCCCTGACAGTATGGCGTCCCCCCCTCCATGCTGCCGCTGCTTAGTGTATAATAAATATAGTGTTATTATCACTCACCAGCCCGGTCTCCGTGCATCCTCCCTCCTCCCTGTGTGTCATGTGACCGGGGCTCACAGCGATGACGTCACCGGCCGGTCACATGACACGCAGCCTCGCAGGGAGGAGGGAGGATGCATGGAGACCGGGCTGGTGAGAGATAATAACACTATATTTATTGTACACTAAGCAGCGGCAGCATGGAGGGGGGCGCCTGTATACTGTGAGGGATGGGGGGGCCTGTATACTGAGGGATGGGGGGGCCTGTATACTGATGGATGGGGGGGCCTGTATACTGAGGGATGGGGGGGGCCTGTATACTGTGAGGGATGGGGGGGGGCCTGTATACTGTGAGGGATTGGGGGGGGCTGTATACTGTGAGGGATGGGGGGGCCTGTATACTGTGAGGGATGGGGGGGGGCTGTATACTGTGAGGGATGGGGGGGCCTGTATACTGTGAGGGATGGGGGGGCCTATATACTGTGAGGGATGGGGGGGCCTGTATACTGTGAGGGATGGGGGGGCCTGTATACTGTGAGGGATGGGGGGCCTGTATACTGTGAGGGATGGGGGGGCCTGTATACTGTGAGGGATGGGGGGGCCTGTATACTGAGGGATGGGGGGGCCTGTATACTGTGAGGGATGGGGGGCCTGTATACTGTGAGGGATGGGGGGGCCTGTATACTGAGGGATGGGGGGGCCTGTATACTGTGAGGGATGGGGGGGCCTGTATACCCCGTGCCTGGGGGCCTGTATACCCCGTGCCTGGGGGCCTGTATACCCGGTGCCTGGGGGCCTGTATACCCGGTGCCTGGGGGCCTGTATGCCCCGTGCCTGGGGGCCTGTATGCCCCGTGCCTGGGGGCCTGTATACCCCGTGCCTGGGGGCCTGTATACCCTGTGCCTGGGGGCCTGTATACCCTGTGCTGGGATCTGTATACCTGTGCTGGAGTCCACCCTCGGCTTATACGCGAGTCAATACGTTTTCCCAGTTTTTGGGGGCAAAAATAGGGGGGTCGGCTTATACACGGGTCGGCTTATACACGAGTATATACGGTAATCTTCCTTTGAGCCGGGGGTTGGACTAGATGACCTGAAGGTCTCTTCCAACTCTACCATTCTATGATTCCATGAGATCATTATCAAGTTGAATATTGGGTATGCTTTTGATTACAGATAATTGAAAAAAAAAGATTTAAAAAAAAACTGCTTTACCCTGAGAATTTTTTTTTTATAATTCTATCAGATTAGTCTATCACTAATTACTCTTTATGGAAAAGTTGAAAAACAAAATATTGTGTTATTTTAACTTTATTATAACTTTTGAAAGGTCACTCCTATTTTACTTCCTATAACTTTGATATTTCTGGCTTAAAGGGAACCTGTCAGTTCGTTTATGCTCCCCAAGCTATCACAATCTTTACCTGAAGCTTCATAGTACTATTCTAAGCATCTTTGTCTAAGACAACCTAAGATGGCCGCCGGGGGTGATGGACGCATATAAGGAGGCTCCGGGCACTTGGACACCATCCACTGCATCCAAGCTCGCCTGTCCTCCCTACACACTACCAGCCTCACCGCTTTCACCCCTGAGCACCCCATCGACCATCTGAGCCACATACTCCATTCTGTGGCCGGCCGGCCCATAGGGCGAGCGGCTCCCCACTCAGGCCTGCGACCCCAACCGCACAGGCACCAAGGCACCTCCACCGCCTCCCCGCTCTTCTTACCCAGGGACCCACTCCAGCAGGACCCCCTCCGGCAGCACCCTGCAAATACTGCGTGCTGCAGTTGAAACTGGAGGCCCACGATTCAGCACCATCTTGCCGGCGGCTCTCCCAGCACAGTGGGGAGCCCTTCACTGGCTCCCCACCCCCCAGAGACCTCAGTTTAAAGTCCTAACCCTGACATACAAAGCCATCCACAAACTGGCCCCCCACCTTACATCTCTGACATGGTCTCCCGATACCTACCCGCACGCAACCTGCGCTCCTCACAAGAACTCCTCCCCCCTTATCTCATCCTCCCACAACTGCATACAAGACTTCTCCCATGCCTCCACCATACTCTGGAACTCTCTCCCTCAGCACATCAGATACTCACCAACCCTGGGAGTTTCAAAAAGAACATTAAAACTCAACTATTCCAACAAGCCTACAACCTATGATGAGTTCCAGCGCCGCTCCACCACACGCTTGGTGCTTCCCCTCTTATTGTGTCCTCACCCACCCCTGTAGACTGTGAGCCCTCTTGGACAGGGCCCTCTCCCATTGTGTATCAGCAAGCCTTCACTGTTCATATGTACTGCATTTGTCCTTGTTACCCGCACTTCTAATGTAAAGCGCCATGGAACCAATGGTGCTATAAAGATAAATAATAATAATAGAGCTAATTATGTAGTATTAAAGTGGAAAAAATGCATAGATACCCTCACATTGTCTAATGTTAATGAGCTTCAGATGGGATTGAGGGGCCTTCCTATGGTATCCTCCCCTGCCTTGGTTCCATGGTTATCATGCTCCTGTGGGTGCGATAACCTAATTTACAAGCATTGTCCCCTCTATTGAAGATTCTAAAATCTATGGGTTGCTTCCAGGTATGACGCGCCCAGCCACACCTATTTCCGGTCCTGCACATTGTGGGTGAGTATTGAGTCTACTTGTCTGGCTCCAGATCATGTGCAGTGTGCATTCTGAAGCTGGCAAATACTCCCAATACTCACTCACAATATGCAGGACTGTAAATAGACATGTCTTACCTGGAAGCAGCCTATACATTTTAGAATCTACTAAGAAGGACAGCACTGTTAAATTAGGTTAGCACACCCACAGGGGCAGCTTGATAATCATGGAAGGAAGGAATGGATGGATACCATCGGAATGCCACTTCAGACCAATTTCAAGCTCATTAACATTAGAAAATGTAAAGCCCCCTTTACACATAGTGAGATCATTAGTGAGATCGCTGTTGCATCACAGGTTTTGTGACGTAACAGCGACCTTGCCAGCGATCTCGCTATGTTTGACATGTAGCAGCGACCGGGCCCCTGCTGTGAGATCACCGATCATGTCAAAATGGCCTGGACCATTTTTTGATCGTCAGGCTCCCTCTGGCCAGCATGCATTGGTGTGTTTGACGCCTTAACAATGACCTCGTGGCGAATCAAAATTCAGCCACGTAAGTCTGAGTCGTCAGACTAGCTGCTGTGTGACAGGGTCCCAACGACCGCCGAGGTCGTTATACGTGTCGCCGAATTGTTGCTGTGTCATTGTGTAGATCTGACTGTTTGACATCTCACCAGCGACCACATAGCGACTTTCCAGCGATCCTTACCAGGTCGTATCGTTGTCGGTATCGCTGGAATGTCGCCAAGTGAGACAGGACCGTAAGTGTATAAATGCATTTTATCCACTTTAACACTACAGTACTAGCTAAGAGTCCTTTCACACTTGCGTTTTTTTCCTGATCTGGAAGATCAGGAAAAAAACAGATTCTTACAGGATTCATTTTTTTGCCCATTCACTTTAATGATTTCAGGTAGAATCTTGTTGCTTCAGGTTTTTTTCCTGAAATCATTAAAGTGAATGGGCAAAAAAATGAATTCTGTAAGGGTACCTTTACTTGTCGCAACATTGCATGCAATTTCACTTGCAACTTACTGGTTGCAGTGAAATCATGGACACATTGTTCTATTTGTACACAGCAACAAAATGGAACAATGTGTCCATGATTTCACTGCAACCAGTAAGTTGCAAGTGAAATTGCATGCAATGTTGCGACGTGTAAAGGTACACTTAAGGCCACTTTACACGTCACGATATCGCAACGCAACTACGATAAAAAGTCACGTGGTACGGGGTTGCAGTTGATATCATTCGTGCGTTGTGTCGTGTAAATGGGCAACGCGACTCAAAAACGATGCAACTACGAGATCGTGTTTGGATTGTGCATGCTCTTCAACCGTGCAATATTGGCTAGGCGATCTGGCAGGATCGTGTTGTGTGATAGCGCAACTACGATTTGGAGCGCAACTTACCCTATTCACTACAATGTTAATTGGTCGTTCCCTGAGTTGCTCAGACACAGTGTGAAAAAGGGGCGTAGACATCGTAGTTCCGTTGCCTGCCGATATCTCCCTGTGTAACATCTCCTATGCGATCTTGGACAAGTGTCAAAAACGTGCGCGCTCCCGTAAAATCGTATGCAATATTGCGAACGTGTAAAGCGACCTTTAGAATCAGGTTTTTTGCTTATGTGGCACCCCAGGGGTTAATGTGCCACAGAAACATCAACACAGGTTTACTCCCCACACAACACTACACTAGAAAGTGGGAGGAGCTTAGGTGGCACCTGCACTAGTGGGAGGAGCTAAAGTTGTTTACCACAGAGCAGGAGTGACAGTTAGTCAGTTCAGTTTAGTCTGGAGCAGGAGCAGAGTCAAGTAGAAGTGGAGGTCCTGAGAGGTCTGAGGAAAGGAGACGGAGTAACAGAGGAACATTCCCGGGATAAAGAGTTACCCCAAACTTAACCCTGGAGAGGCGCTTAAGACGGATACCGGATCCGAGGCTGTGCCTGAGACAGACAGGACAGTTAATACAGGAATAGTGAAGGTCCATCATCTTCACTGTACCATAGCAAAGCAACACGGAGGGGTCAGTGACACAGAGGACTCAAGTTGCCCAGCAGATTGGTACCCGTGAGCAGAGACAGGGCCAGCAGTTCAGCTACAAGCAGCAGCAGGGCCACACACGGCACACAAGTAGGAAGCCAAGGACCCGGTCAGGGTGGGAGCAACCCGGTAAAGACTCCGTGGACAATACTGAGTTATACCATCTGCAAGTAAAGACTTGGAAAACAACAGAAACCGTGAGTGTGTGTGATCCTTATGCTGAAGTTCCACTTGCCCTCATAAACTGCCATTGCCTCTACTCTCATCATCTCTACTGCTACCCCCTACTCTCCTGCAGCATCAATAACCACCATCACAGACTACTACTACTATCACCACTGCCCCGGGGAACCCAGTTCTGCCCACTGGAACTATTCCATCCAAGCTGCTATCCCATCATCCCTGGAGGTTCTGCAGCAGCGGCGGCCCCATCACTGGCTGCATATAGTGGGTGGCGTCACGACTGACAAATCCCCTCTAAATAACCCCCATTTTATTGTGCAGGCCCGGGACATGGTCCGGACCAGGACCGCCGTGACATCCTCCAGCAGCACCCCAGTCCGGCACCGAGTACCCCGTCCAGTGGGCTCCACACTTATCTTCCAGATCAGGAAAAAAACGCAAGTGTGAAAAGCCCCTTAGACAGGGATGTTTAGAATAGTGCTAAGAAGCTGCAGGTACAGATAGTGATTGCTTGGGGGTAGAAACGATCTGACAGGTTCTCTTTAGAATGTAGAGATTTGCACCCCAAGACAACATTTTTTACGATAGTGATTATAACTTTTAGTTAAGGATTAAATAAGAGTACAGCAGCACTTTACTTAAGATTGGATGAATGTGCTATACAACCTAATCTATTCTATATTTATTGTGACCACTTTACATTTTTTTCTTTAAATAATTTAATACAGATTAAAGGAAGAATAATTTAAAATAATAAAATAAAATCAATTCCCCCAAATTCCAGAGCCAGACTCGTGTGATAGCTACTTGGAATGTGTGGATGGTTTTCAAAGGATTTGGAGCTAAGAGAGAGAATAATAGGCTTAGCCATGGAACAGTGGGTGTGATTAATAAGAATTATGCATTAGTCTTAAACCAGTTTGCTTTAAGAAATTCCTTTAGAAGACTTTTACTTTATATAGTTTAGTTTTTATTTAAAAAAAAATATTCTGTTAAAATAAAAAAATTGGACAGTGTTGCTTTATAAGTATTATGATTGGATAATATTAATTTGTATAGTATAATGCATGGGTATAATTATACTTAATCTGCGCTTAATTCAATTAGTTATTTAAAAATAAAATGTTAATTTGGACAGGCAATTTGTATAATGAAAAATAGTTAAATCTTTTGGGTGGGATGGGTCACTAGCAGCAGAAATAGAATTGCAAACTCTTTGAAAATGATCATAAAACACTTTGGTGAAATGAAAATACTTTTATTTTTTATACATAATTTTGCCTTTATAGCTACTGCCCTATTTCTACAAATCTGTAATACTAATTATGTTATTTTATTTTTACTATTGAACACATAATAAGGGAAAATGTTAAAATAGTGAAGTAGGTCTGTAAGTTTATACACAAACATTAATGAGCACCAACCGACTTTAATACTCACCACCTCCATGTGTCTTCAGAGCTGCCTGCTGTTTATTAACAATTTTATATATTTTTTAATTTTGTTCGTCTATATATGATAAAAGTTAATGACTGATGTAACGCTATACTATTTTTTTTTCCAAGTCAATAGCACTTTAGCATGGTGGCTATGAAATATTTATTTGGCACGAGGCTTACGACTTCCTGCTGTGCAGCAACACGAGCGTATCTTGCGACAATGTAGCCAATTTATTATTAAAAGTCTCCTGCATGATAAAAAAAATAGATTTTATAAGAAATCTGGGTGTCTTATTTTGGATAAGACAGTGGATTTAGAAATTGTCAAGTGATTTTTGGTAAAATGCTGGATTTTAGGACATCTATGCTTCCTCTTTATGTAGTAAGATCTTAACTGGATTAAGGATTTGGAACAAGTTTGGCCCATTGCAAAATTCTCATTTAATCCTTATTCACACTCAGTTTATCAAATTAAAGCAGACAAGATGGATGCAGAGCCTTTTCAAGATGGACATTGTGTGTGAAATCTGGAGACAAGAGGTTTTAAAAAGTGGCCACCATGACTTGTCACATCATCTCTCCTAAGATTCAGCTGGCCTTGCACAGACCAAGGCAGGGTCAGCGTTCTCCTTAGTGTTACACTATGGACTGCTGCAGAGAAACAGTCCTGCTACACAGTCTCCAGCAGAGTTACTTATTACACCCTGGCCCTCTTCACCTGCCCCAGCCATTCAAAATAACATCACACCATAAAATATTCATGAACAGCCAATGCTGCCGCTATGGGCTCGCTTCTGCAGGTGGCCGTCACATCAGTAATTGCCCAATACTTCCCTCCACAGCGTAAAATTGTTTTCATTATGTGTCATGCACACAGAGCCAAGTAAATCCCTCTTGAGTGCTTTCCCAAGAGCTAAAGGGAGGTGGTACTTAACTTAAACAGGCGCTTTTGGCTTACAAGGAAAAAAAAAAAAGAGGGAGCTCATCATTAACTTACTTCTTAAGGCGACAAAAAAAGGAAGAAGTAGCTAATGCAAAAAGTCTCATAAAGATTATCCAAAATGTCTCAGTTACTAGGACTAGCTTTAGTGGCTTTAGATGTTCTTATGATGCTTAAAGCTACTTCAGCCAAAGAAACTGGAATAACTTTCCACCCGACTGCAGTTCCCATGGTTAGCAGTGCAGGACGGTAAGCAGGTTTCAGCTATAAACTGCTGTATTGTGCCACAATAATGCACAGTCAGGTCTCCCCTTTCTAAATCAAGGGTGTCTTTTTCTTTGCCCCCTGCCGGGGACTAATCACAGTTCCACTTTGTTTAATTGCAGCATGGGAGAAATATGTTTGAGAGGAGTGATGCACACAGCAAACGTACGACAGCGGTCTTCAAGCAACAAACAGATTTCATTAATGCAATTATGTTTGGTCTGGTAGTAATTATACTATATTTGCCGTACACTGAAACTTGTATCCTGTAATTGTGAGATGACGAAAATGCATCCGAACGACAGTTCAAAAATGAGGACTTTTTTTATCTATATTTTTGGATTCATTAGTTACTTATTTATCACACACATACATTTTTTTAAATGTAGATAACAAGATACTGCGGGAGAATTTATCCTTCCTCCATCAATTAAAATAAATGACCTAGAAAAAATAAAAAAGTACAGAAGAGTAGTTACTTTGTAAGATTGAGCTCACACAGAACAAATTAGTTTTATTTTTTTGTATATTCCTTATTATTATTATCAGCTATACATCCTGGTCTGTAAATTTTGATATGTCTATAATGAAGCGGGTTATACGACTGCAGATGGCAGGTATTCCCTCTTAACACTTGTGTCAGACCCTTGAGCACCAACAATGATTCTTAAAACTCTGAAGATCCCCTTTTTCAATGTATTGTAAATTATGGCTTAGAGGTCATGAACTCACGGAATGGAGGGGGCAAAGAAGCATTTATCAATCAAGTGAAATGTTTTCTAAGTTTGACAAAATTCAACCACAAAACAAGTGAGTGGAAAGGGGGGGTCTTCCATTCATTATTTTTAACTTCAATAATTTATCTCTCTTTTTCCATCTTTTTTGTATGAAAGAATCTAGATATAGAAAAAGGCTGTGCAAACACTGAATTACAAAAGTAGATGGTAAGCCAACTTTTTCAATAATGCTTTAATTTAACATTTTATTTTCATGATATAAATTGCAACAAATTCTACCTTTTTTCATATCTAGCTATTCCATCCAGAGGAAGGTATAAGATTGGAAAATATTGGCTTCGTGAGGGGGAAGGAGGATGTTTTTTCATGCATAAGGGCAACGGAACAATTCATTTAGGTTGTGTTCACGAAACAGAGCTTTTTTTGCGCGGGCGTTTTGTCTAGAGTTTTGACCCACACAAAAAAGCACAAAATAGCCCCGAAAAAATATGCGGGTTCATTCACATACCGCGTGTTTTTACAGGGCTACTTCTTCAGTGACATCTGTCACAGGACCATTTGATTTTGCAGTGCATTATACACTGCGAAATTAAATGTAAAATAATGACAAATGTATTAAAAATAATTAAAAATTCTTATACTTACCCTCCGCCGTGTGATCGGTAACCGGGAGCCGGGAGCAGGAGCGGGTATTAAACCTGCAAAGACCCTGCATGAGGTCATAATGACATCGGCGCTGTGATTGGCCCGCTCGTGGTCATGTGATATGCGCGTAACATATCACATGACCACGAGCGGGCCAATCACAGTGCCGATGTCATTAAGACATCATGCAGGGTCTTTGCAGGTTTAATACCTGCTCCCGGCTCCCGGTTACCGAACACACAGCGAAGGGTAAGTATAAGAATCTTTATTATTTTTAATACATTTGTCATTATTTTACATTTGATTTTGCAGTGTATAATGCATTGTGAAACCAAATGGGGCTGTGACAGATGTCACAGAGGGGAGGAGGAACAGGATTCTTCCTCACCTCTGTGACATCAGCGCCGGCGTACTCCCGCTGGAATTACGCATCGTCTGAACGGTGATGCGAAATTCCAGCGGTTATCATGGGGCCTATGGGAGAAAGCACCCTCAAAAAGGCGGAAAGAATGAACATGTTCATTCTTTTTACGCGCGTGCTTTCTCCCATAAAAGTGCAGCAAAAAATAGCGCTGCATGTGAACAGCAAAAGTGAAAGTCCATTCACTTTGCTGTGAAGTGCAGACGCAGGTGCGCCTTGGGGGAAAAGCGTGCGCACAAATGCGCGCAAAATAGCACTTTGTGAACGAGGCCTTTGACCAAATTAACTTCATATCTAATTTCATATTAATTATCACTTAAAATGTGTTTATAAAATTGTTCTACATATTTTCAAAAGTTATAAGGTTCAGTTGTGAAATCAGCCATTTCTTAGTGATTTTGACCTCGTTAATTTAAATCTGACAATTTTTAGTTGCCTCTTCTTTCTATTATATCAAAGAGTTTTCTTTTTACTGATAGAGTACACATCATGAATGCAAATATCAAGATGCAAAATATTTTGTCACACCCATTTTCGCATATTTAGAGAAAATTTAAAAACACTTTGGGCCGCTTCACACTGCGGCGTGATCCGGTCCGGTTCTGTCGGGAGGACCCTGACAGCCGCGGACCGAATCTGCACCCAGGACTGGGGGGCTATTATGCCCTCCGGTCCTGTGTGTTACGCACGCAGTTCCCGCTGCTGATAAGTCAGGACCGCGGGCACTGCGGTCCTGACCTGTCAGCGGCTGCAGCTGCGTGCGCTGCACACAGGACCGGAGGGCATAATAGCCCCCCAGTCCTGGGTGCAGATTCGGTCCGCGGCTGTCAGGGTCCTCCCGGACAGAACCGGACCGGATCACGCCGCAGTGTGAAGCGGCCCTTTGAATACCTAAAACAAGTCTGAACACTATTGCAAATTATAAACAATTACAGAAATTGTACTACAAAGTTTGGTCCTCTCTGTGACAACTCTTTTTTACTTGCCTTCCTGCATCGTATCAATCCTTACAAATCATTCAACAGTAATCTGCAAGCTTTGATGGATTCCATTTTCCTTGATATCTTTTCTCTATAGACACAATATCTTGGTGAAAGCTCTCAACATGCTTGTCGCTCACTGCTCCACAGTCTAGTGGAAATCAGTCTAGATGTGAAAGTAAGAAATTAATCATTAAGGACATGTTACAGCTAATATGTGTTTTGAAGAAATTATCCACCAATACTTCATAGTTATCTGCTCCTCAGTTTCCAAAATTTAGTTACCACTAATGCGAATGCTGCCCATGCAGTCTTTTCGTTGCAACAAATGGAGAAATTCTGCATCTTGAAGATGCTTACGAATCTGAGGTCTAATAAAAATTCCTTCTTTTATCTTATCTTCACTCAACCTTGTAAACTTATCAATGAGATTTATCCATTGCCTTTACAAATTCTTCATTAGGCCCAACTTGATATGCAATGCTGGTAACAAAAACATATGTGGGTCATCAAGCGCTAGATGCAGAATATTTTTACTCTCTAGTTGAAGTCAATGTCAGAGAGGCCAGTCACTCTTTTTGCATTGATATTCTCATGCACGACTATCCCACTCAAACAGAAAGCAGCAGTACTTTGTATATTCACCCTGGTGGCCAAGTAAGAGGTCAACCACCTTTATGTCACCACAGAGGGGCTGCAACATAGTTCGAGCACCTCAACAGCTGTTTCATGTTTTCACAGGATTCTTTCAGGTGGACTGCATAACCAACTGGAATTGAAGGTAGCATAATGCTATTATGCAGAAAGACGGCTTTTAGGCCTGTTTTGGACAAATTGATGAAGAGTCTCCTCTGGTTTATGAATTATCTTCAGAGATTCCATTAAACTGTTGATGTTTTTCCATGCCACAAGATTGCCCTCCATCAAGAATTCTGGATAACATCAAGGTTACAGAACAAAGAAATCCAAACATCGCAAATTCCACTACTGTAGCCTGAAACCTAAGATTTCAGCCTTACTCCTGGGTGGATCCAAATCTCTAACAAGATCGTTCAGTTCACTTTATGTTATAAGGTGTGGTTCAGTTGAGGTTGCTGAAAGAAAGACATGGTCATGGAGGAAGATGCATCATGACAACAAGTGTCCTCTTCTTCCTCAATTGACTCAAATTAAAATGTTTCTGGTGCTTATGGAACCTGCAGTTCTGCTGTATGTGGTACTGGGCATTTTGCATATGGGATACTGTAAAGTCCACTTTTTCTTCCTTGAAACTCCTTTCCTAATGGGGGGCACCATACAGAAATAGCAATTAGTAGAGTGATTGGTTGGCTGTCCTCAGTTCATTGGGATTGCCAATTGGGTTTGCCTCTTCCCATGCAACCACTGGATAAGATGTGATGCACATCTATTGTAGCATATATATGGAGCCCAACTCTTGTCTTCATCTGCTATTCTGCAGCATCAATACAGTTGTAGCCTTTCCTTTTGGTGGTAGTCAAGTTTTGACTTTGTGCTTCAAAAGTGACTTCTCCATATATGTAGCAACTATCTACTTTGGTAATGCAAGAATAAAGCATATCTGAAAAAATATATAGAAAAATGTCAATATACTAAGAAACTAAGATAAGACATCCTAAAACTGTATACCTGAGGCTGGGGTCACACATAGAAGTCCGTTTTTGGAAGTGATTTTCATCACCAATCTGTTTTTTATAGGGTGCTTTTTGAGCCTTTTGCACCCCTGAACGTTTTTGGACTTAGTTATTTTTTCATTAAAAACGCATGTGCGTTAACGGCGCAAGTGCCTATATGTGCCATGCGTTAACGCATGCGTTTCCCATAGGGCCCCATGTTAAAAAAACGCATGCGTTTTTTAACTGATGCCAAAAATGCTGCTAGCAACGTTTTTGGCTCAAAAACGGACAGAGCAATGTTTTGAGTTCCAGAAAAAAACGGACAGGGTGTTTATTACATCCAATCCGTTTTTCTGTCAGTTTTTGGACTTAGAAAAAAAGCCAAAAACGGACCAAGGGCTTATGTGTGACCCTAGCCTTAGGCTGGTTTCACACTGACATTTTTTGTCATCTATGAGTATCCAGCTTGAACTAAATGCATCCATTTTCATCCCCATTGAATTTCAATAGGGCTGCAAACACTTGTGAGTGCATCCACTTCTTCCTGTTTGCCCTGGATCTGGAAGTCACCCGTGTTTGCACTGAGGCCAAAACTGTGTATTGTTGGGATTTTGGTCTCCGTGACAAAAAACGGAAATTCCCGGATCCCGGGCATTCCAGGTTGAAGTAAAATGTGTTCCTATAAAACTCGGATACAGCAGACTCCGGATCCAATTTAATCCGGACACCGAATCCGAGTCTTTGGTCTGCGCGTGCGCAGAACGCAGTACTAAAGCACAAGCCTCCTTTTGTCCTTGGATCCGGCAGAAATAGGTATAAAGCCGGAAGCAACTGTCTGCTCCTGATCATTATTATCACTGAAACGGAACTGTAATAATACCGTTGTGGGGGCATCAGTTGTTAAAATTCTGGGCAATCCAGGAGAATTCGGGGGGATGCAGGTAAAACTTGCATCCCCATGGATTTAAAAAACACCAGTTGGAAATTAGCCATACACAGAGACAATTTATAAAAGTAGGTGATGCTTCTGTAATTGGGATTACATCATCAAAGTGGAATAGACATTTTTTGATTGGTCACCCTAACATGATAGAATACTGAAGGTTCAATAGACTAAATAGATGATGTAATAGACTAGCTTTTAACAATGCAATAATGATGAAAAGATAAAGATGGAATTTTTATAGAAGCCTGCGTGAATGGTGTCATAAGTAATTACATCCTCCTATGTATCTTGAAAATTAGAGCTAATCAGCAAATTTGGGTGTCATATTCACTGTCAACACCACAAATTTAGTTGAGTTTAACTGTTTTCATTTCTGCACTAATTTGGTTGTTAAATAGAGTAATTTAGCCATTCTAACTGTAAAGAACCCTTTTCTTTATTGATAAAAGGAACATATTTCCTTTATGCAGAACTTGAGACCCCAATGAAGTATAAATTCTTGAAATGAAAAGCTTCATATTTCAATATTAAACTAGCTTATTCTTATACATATTTAAGAAATCACCCTAAGACTGTTCCAGTAAAATGTCTGTGTGTATGCCGGAGCCAGAATCATTTTTTTGAGGTTCTTTATTTTGCACAAGTCGTCCATAGGCCTGGGTCAGACTTTGTTTCGGACCCAAGTTTCCAGGCAGGGCTAATACCGGACAGCGTTAACGACAAGCTCTGCCTGGAAACGGGGCCCCATAGAAACCTGTTGTGTACCCTAGTTTCAGCCACAACATATTTTTTTATTGCACTACCCGAGTAATGCTTTAAATTTAAGTCTCCTGCCTTCTGTCTTATGCTCACTTTTCAGCAGGTTCACCTACTTCCAGCAGTGCTCCGGTCAGTCTGTGATGATTTGTGACCTGCCAACAGATCCAGTGTTTCATGGAGCAAGTTGGAGGTCACAACTTAGAACAGTCTATGGGAGTTTCGTTCTGGCTCTCGTAAAGATGCAATGGTAACTTGTGACGTAACGTCTGACTTCCATCCAATCAAAAGTGACGAGTGCTGTAGGAGTGGAGTTGTGTTGATAAGATGTGAAGACATCGGAAGGCGAGTATATGACAGGGAAAAGGGGGCTTACATTTAAAGCAGCATTCCAGCGCTGAACCTCCCCCCGACTAGATTGGTGCTTTAAATCTGCTAAGATTTAAATTTGGCAAATCACACAATTTTGACAAGGAAATTTAATTTGCATCAAAGATATTTGAAGCAAATTGAAAGTTCCTTATTATATGTTGAGATCTGTCCAGACCCTTGAACGTAATAAGTTAATGCTATAAAAAACTACTCACCACCCTGCTCACCTGTCGTCAGGTCATCATCCATGCTACTTTTTGCCTTTCACTATCCTGTGCATCTTCTTCAACTTGCTTCACTCTGATGGTGCTATCACTGTGCATATCATAATCTTATCTGTCAAGCGAGGCTTAGTCAGTGTCTTGGGGGATGCACATCATGTCGTGCCATGACGGTATACCGCACAATGATATTAGAGGGCTACTCATCGCCAGACGCTCCAAGTGAAACAAGCCAATGTCAATGTACACAATGGTTCAAATGGAAAAGGAGCGGCATGGAAGAGCAGACAGTGTGATGTCGGGAAGGCGAGATAGGTGAGTGGTCAAATGAGTATTAATTTATGTTCTCCCAGTGTTTGCATGGGTTTCTTCCGGTTTCTCCGGTTTCCTCCCAAACAAGATATACTGATAGGCAATTCAGATTGTGAGCCTCAATGGGGACAGCGATGAGGATGTCTGTAAAGCGCTATAGAATATGATGGTGCTATATAAGCAAAGTATAATAATAATAGTAATAATAATAATTTATTATTATTATTTAAACCTTTTGGTAGCCAAGTAGCTTACAGCTGTAAGACATTTTGCTAAATTTGTGCAGAGTGAATTTGGAAACATTGCAAAATTTGAGAATTAAATTCTATTGGAACAAATTCGCTCATCTATACTAATAACTATTTAAAATATAAAACATTATAAAACTCACAAGTTAAGTTTCATGATGGAGAAAGCAGAGCTGTTTGTATCTTTCAGACAATATCACACACATGTAAAATGCTAATCACTATATAGAAAAAGCCCCATAATGTAGAATACCTTGGTTGTGGAGATTTATAAATTGCTCTATTTTACTTATTTAAACTAAGTACATTTGGGTAAACTTTCTCAAGGTATAGCACATACTTCTTGTGCTTGTATCGACCATACAATAATTGTAAGCTTTAAAATGTTGGATCGCCATTAAAAGAATATGTCTGCACAAGATGTGTCAGCATGATGAGACTTTGTAGAAGTATACAACGTGTCAGGCACTATACAACTTTGGGTCTTTTGTAAATGGAACAACTGACTGTTTCAAACTAGAAGGCAGTCGATGCAAGACTGTAGCATTATACTTAGAGTGAATGGGGCTTTATAAAACTTAGGTATATCATTGCCAAAAAGAGCTAAATAGTTCTGTCAGCATTTTAAGAAGGGCTAGAGTCTTTTTTTTTTCTTCCTTCAGAAACGCCATTCCGGACAGCTGTTAGTGACTTACCAAACTTTTCATATGGATATATATGTTAATGGCAAGCAATGAACTGAGGATGAAGAGCCACAAACACAGACCAATCTCTTCAGTGCACATCAAAAGCCTTCACAAAAGGGGCAGTAAAAGAGGCAGCAATGGTGGAGCCTTCACTTTTGTACACTGAATTAGTTCTGCAAGCAATGAAACTGATCTTTTCTCCTTGCCAGAAAAGTCCGGTGATTTTTGTAAGTACTCATTAGCACAAGAGGCATTTATGAAGATAATTGACTGACGCTGATACCTCTGGCTGTCACAACAGTGCCAAAAGACCATGTGCACAGTTGTGTTTTGTCCAAAAGATACTAGATTTAAAGGCTCACCATAATGTGTGCGATCATCCTCCACACCCCTATGTGCCAATCACCCCGTCAATTGTCTGCTTTTTTTCTTATTTGTTAATCATAAAATAAGGGAGGTTTACTATTTCAATGAACATGGCAGAAATCTCCTGATCGTTCCATAAACAGTGGATGGAGAGGAGCAACTTTTCTGTTAGTGTGTGCTGTCAGGCATAAGGGAATAAATATAAAAATCCTCATTTTCTCTGCAACATTGTGTTATGCAGCGTACATGTATATGGCTAGGGTCACACATACAAATCTGTTTTTTGAGCCCTTAGAAAAACAGATTCCATTTTTCTAAGGGAGCCAATAGTGCCCCCTGTGGTCCAGGACGTTTTTTGGAAATTTTGGGACTTAGTAATTTTTTTCCTAAAAACGCATGCGTTAACGCATGGTGCCTATATGTGCCATACATTAACGCATGCGTCTCCCATAGGGCCCCATGTTAAAGAAGAGTATGCGTTTTTTGAAAGGACCCCAAAAATGCTGCTAGCAGCGTTCTTGGACTGTTACATAAAAACGCATGGGTTTTTTGAAAACCGCACATGCATATGCATTTTTGGACCTTAAAAAAAAACTCCTAAATGTTCCCAAAAATGGATTTAGCCCAAATACGGATGGTGTGTGTGACCCTGACCTATGTCAGCTAAGTATAGTATTTCCTTATCTCATAGTAAAGTATAATATTGTACTGGATATAGTTTATAAAAACTATATAGTATACTGGTTACAGTTTACGAATTGTATTTGACATTTTTAGTTCTACTCGATAAAATAAACCATATAGACATCAAAAAACACAAATTTTTTTTGGCTACATTAGAAAATAGTATCTCTAGTTCAAGAGGTTTTCTGGATGACTCTTAGGTCACACGAGCGTTTTGGATTGTGTTGAGAGAGTTCCGTTAAAAAGATAGAATTTGGCAGCATTAACCCAGCGTTACCGGAACAGTAAGGCTATGTTAACGCTGCCAATACATTCCTATGGGTGACGGATTCCCCAGCGCAGGTCAAACACCAGCATCTAAGTTCTGGAGTTTGAAATCTTGCGCTATTTCCAAGCGCATCACATCCTTGTCATGTCATTTGCTTGGAATTAGTGGGAGATTTCAAACCATGACACTTAGATGCCGGCATTTGACCTTTGGTTGGGAGTCCGTCACCCATTGCTATGTATTGGCAGCGTTAAACCAGCCTTACCTTTCCGGTAACACTGTGTTATGCTACCAAATTCTATCTTTTTAACAGAACTCCCTGAATGCAAGCCTAAATGCTAATGTGACCCTATCCTTAGTCACAATTATTAAGATGGTGTAATGTGCTATTTCCCTGATGAATCTCTGGATGAGAGGAAACAGATAGGAAGGCATTGATAGTGAATGTGGATGGTCCAAAACTAGGGTCAGTTGTGGAATGCCCTTGTAAGGCAGGAAGCTATGGGGTATACCCATATATGAGTATGATATATGGCCCTGTTGGATTCCTCTCCTGCTGATGGATTTAACCATCCACCTGTGACTTGTGAAGGCGACTTGGATTGAGGATTTTGACAACATACCCCTCAAGATATAAAATGAGTAAGATTGATTCAATTGCCATTATTCTCAACATTAAAAATGCTTAATTTTGGAGGAGGTATTGTTTTTCCTTAATCATGATAGTCACTCACTTAATCTAAGTGACTGGGGGTGTGTTAGGGAGTTTATCACCTCCACCTATTTCATTGCTTTTCTAACTGATTAAATTTCTCGCAAAAGCAAATGTAATTTATTAATTCAGCTTTCCAATGCTTACCGGATCCCTCAATATTCTGCTTCCTAGTGTCATCTCAAATTACAGGAAATGTAAGCTGAGCCAATCTTCGGGCAATAGCATTGACTTGCTTCAGCCAAACACAGGAAATCCCCTCCCAGTCAATGACTGGCTGTAGTGGTATCTACCCTTAGCTAGTGATTGTATATTTTCTGTGAGTAGAAAGATATCAAAAGATGGATGCCAGCAGGGGATTCAAAATGGGTTGGAATGGGAATGATGGGGGATCAGTGAAGGTGAGTATTTCATATTTTTAAAATCTATTAAAGCCTTTTAAAGAAAATTGATTGGTCAAGCTAAACCTTTAACATAATGTCAATGTTAAAGAGATTATCTGCTCTAATGCTATTGATGATCATCCATGGAAATTCCTAATTTTAACAAAATCAAATAACTGGGGGTTTGACACTCTGACCTCAGCCAATCGGCTGTCATTAGCTATGGCCGCTGATTGGTTTTAGAAATTGAATGCTGTTGCACTGCTATGTGTTGAGCAGCAGTATTGGTATTCCTGAGTATTGGGTTTCAGATTCCCATGGATCCAATATTTATGGACCATTCTAAGAAAAGGTAATCAAGATCATTTGCCCGGAGAACCCCTTTATGTTTTGAAAAAATGTGGTGATTTTCACAAAATTCAGTTCATGCAAGTTCTATTTTCCTTAGTTTCACTTTAACTGAAGTATTTGTTGTGTATCAGCTTTGCACCTGTCCAGGTTCCCATTTATTGTTGTTTGAACGTAAAAACTCTAGTAAATCATATCCAAATTTTCAACAAGTGCAACTTTCAATGTTCAAGTTGCAAGGAGGTGCACAACTTTTGCCCTAGTCTTGCCTCTAAAATCCTGATGTGATAGAGTCTTTATTAGATTAAATTAATTGAATAAAAATATCCCATTCCGTAAGTGATGACTATTCATTAATATAAAGCCCTATCCAGCCGATCACCATGTTTTTGGAGTATCAGGGCCGCTTTACACCTCGCAATATCTTTCCGATATTGCATACAACTTCACGGGCGCGCACGTTTTTGGCACTTATCCAAGATCGCATAGTAGATGTCACACAGGAAGATATCGGCAGGCAACGCAACTACGATGGTGTACGCCCCTTCTTTGCGCTGGGTATGACCAACCCAGGGAACGACCATTTAACATTGGAGTGAATAGGGGAAGTTGCGCTCTAAATCGCAGTTGCGCCGTCACACGATGCTGCAACATCGTATATACAATACCGTACGGTTGAAGGGCTTGCACAATCTTCATGCAATATTGTAGTTAGGTTGTTTTCGAGTTGCATTGCCCATTTACACGACACAAAGCACGAACGATATCAACTGCAACAGCCACACCACGTGACTTTTTATCGATGTTGCGTTGCGATATCGCAACGTGTAAAGTGGCCCTTAGGGTACTTTTACACGCTGAAACTGGCGGGTGGCTACAACCGGGTACATGAGAGAAATGTATCTTGCACCGCCAATTCAACCCGTGGTAGCGGCGTGTGAAGACGGTTGTAGCCACCCGCCAGTAGCGGCACCTGTTTCCGAGCACTGCCCTGAAACAGGTGGCTACCCAGGCGATTGTAGCGACCTGTATCGGCGTGTAAAGAAGGAACAGAAGGGGTGTCACTACACCATGCTATGTACCTGGTATGTACCTGGGGCGTGACACAGCCTCCGGGAAACCACCCCCCCTTCAGCGATCATTGGAGGAAGCTCCTGCGTGACGATTGGATGTTGCTGCATAGGGCGGCATATTTAAGGAGCTGACCAGTCACACTACACAATTGCTCGAGCGTCATGTAATAATCAGCCTCCTGCGATGCCTGCCCAATCATGATGTTCTTGCTTTGTCCTATCAGCGTACAGACGTCTCGTAATCCACAATTGTGGCACGCCTATGTGTTGTCCCTGCTGCACCAGGTCCGCCCATATTAGCTTGTTGTAGCGGTGTGTAAATGAGGTAAGGTGCTCGGCAGAAGGTAACTTGAGACACCCGGCGGTGTATCTAGAGATAGATGTAACCTACTGTAGCGCACCTTGTTGCGGCGTGTAAAGGTGGTGCGATTACCGTTTGCAACCGTTTGTGCGTGCTTGTGCACGTGAAGTACCCGGTTGTAGCCACCCGCCAGTAGCGGCGTGTAAAGGTACCCTTAGAGTCATACTGATGATGATAATATATCCATAAGTCAAATTTTCTTTCTGAAGGTGTGGAAATAGATAAAGAAAATTGAAAAGATATGTATGGGTATGGTCATAAATAAAAGGAAAATATACATTTTCATTGAAAAACACAAAAGCAAACTTAAGAGTATTAGTTATAGAACAAAAGCTATGGGAATGTTTTCATAGGAAAAAAGAACTCTTGAATAAGAATTTCACTTCATTGTAGTTTTGTGTATTATAAGAAGACTTTTTGAGAAAATGAATTCCTTATATTTGGTTTTCTTTGAGTCCGTGAGTTATGCATTACCACCTCCAACAAAATACCAGAAATGTCACTTTTTCTTGGCGGGTCCCTTCAAAATAGTATGTGTAACTTTTCCTTTAAGTGTAAGGACAGGTAGAGTATTCTTTACATTTTATAAATGAATAATGCCCAGTTCATCAATGCTACTCAGATCCAACACAATTGACCTATTCTGTGTATACAAATGTTTTAAATTCAGTGTGGTCTAGATGACATATGGCTAAGTAAGTACACCTACAGATTAGTGTACAGTGATTATTATATTCCCTGTTATATTCAATTTAATTACATAGAAAATCTTTGTGTTATGCAAACTAAAAACTAAAAGAAAAATACTTGCCATGAGATCCACAAGCAGTACTTGGTTCTAAGAAAGACAAACATTACTTTTACCGAGACATTGCTGGGACTCCTATAGTGTCACTCACTATACATATGATAGTTTTCTTCACTGGCTAAAAAAACAATTACAAGCACTGTATACCCCCAACCTAGAATAGTGGGGAGGGTTCAGATCTGTTTCTCCCTCCTAATAAATCTTTGAACTGTTCTTGTGAGAATAGTTCCCAGCCTCCTTTTATACTTACAAATTACCTGCTGAGTTCCTGCCCAGAAGCGTCTGCTCAGCTCGGAGTAATTCATTATCTCTTCAAATTTACTATTAACATGGTGACTTCCTACTCTTAATGGATCTGTAAATGGGTTACTATTACAGAAATTGTTTTCTGATGTTACAGAAGTTGGAGTGGTGCAAATATAGTAAGAGAATCCCATTCTTTACATATTAAGTTGTGCTCGCTCTCCTCACACTTTCCCTATCACACTTTTTCCATCTACCGTTACAATTGCTGATCCAACAATATGCAAACAATTTGCCTTTGCCTGCAAATCTGATTAATGGGATCCACACTTTTGACACTTCACTTGAGTGGGGCAGAATGCAGCTTCCATGCAGGGGATGGGAACAAAACAATCCCAATGGACCACTAGGTTTTACAAATACTGAGACCTAATTTTTCCAGGTATTGGTGGTGCAAAGGTATGTTATAAGAATCATGTGTATCTGTCACTAGACTGACTGCTGCATTGAACAGTTCAAGCACTATGGATGGATCTCATGCCCACTGTGCTTCCTTTAAACACTCTGTAAACTGATATGTAGCTTTCCGAACTGCAGCATGTCAATTTATTCTTGTGGAGTTGCGAGTGTTCTCAGCTGGAGAACACAGCGAAAATATGCTGCACCCAGAATCCTGATCATGGGCACTGACATGGTGTGACCCTAATTAATAGAGGACAGCCAATGTGTTTCTTTTTAGCGGTCCCCTGCACGGGCCCAATGATGCTTTTAAAGATTTCAAACTGATAAAGAACAATGAATAAGAAGAAACACACCGGTTAACCTGGATGGATGCCAAACAATCACACTGGTGGAGGAGTCTGTGAGTATATTGCGGTGCAGCTGCTCTCCTTACCCCACTCTCCACAATACTATGGTATGAACTTAGCCTTATATACTTATTATAGACATGGTGTGAACCTAGCCTTACATATTTACTTTAGATGTGGTGTGAATCTAGCCTTACATACTTGATATAGATATGATGAGAAACCAGCTTAGGCTAGGGTCAGATTTGCATTATGCATTTGCTAAATGCATGCGTTATTTTCATGTGCAAATGTGGAAAAACGCATGCGTTAATGCACCCATAGGCTCCAATGCAAAAAATGCATTTCCAAAGTGCAATTCGTTTGACACTATGTGTTTTTGGAAGTGACACAGTCTGCAGCATTTTTGGGCCCGCTATTGAAAATACATGTGTTTTTATAACATGGGAGTCTATGGGAAACACATGCGTTAACGCATGATACATATATATACCATGCATTGACGCATGCATTAACGCATGCACTAAAAATGACCATGCATATCGTAGAAATGGCAAAGGGAAAAAAGCATCACTACGGCTGTGGTCACAGTAGCATTTTTCACATGCTTTTTTGGAGACCTGCGTTTTCAAAAACGCATGTAAAAAACGCACCCATAGGCCCCCATGTTAAAAAACGCATGCCCTAATAGCCAAAAAGCATGTATGACAGTCCCATGCGTTTTTGGAGCATATCCAAAAACGCATGCGTTTTTTAATAAGGGGCCTTATGGAAAACGCATGCAAAAACGCATGTACAATTAGTGCCATTCAAAAACGCATGCGTTTCCCATAGGAGCCCATGTTAAAAAAACGCATGCGTTTCCGGAAACGCATGCGTTTTTTTTTAACATGGGCTCCTATGGGAAACGCATGCGTTTTTGAATGGCACTTTAAGGTACTAATTGTACATGCGTTTTTGCATGCGTTTCCCACAGGAACCCATGTTATAAAAACGCATGCGTTTTCTACAAAAACGCATGCGTTTTTCAAAACGCTCAAAAAAATTCTACAAGCACTATTTTTAGGTGCAGATTCAAAAACGCAGCCAAAAACGCAGGGAGCCATCACACACCTTACAAAACTCATGCTGACATGAAAAAACGCATGAGTTTTGTAAAGTCACTAAAAAAAACGCATGGCAACTGTGACCACAGCCTTAATGAATCTCTTAAATGGATGCAACCTCCCAAATGTGACCCTAGCCTTACTTCCTTACTATAGACATAGCGTGAACATAGTCTTAAAACTTATTAGAGATAAGGTGTGAACCTAGTCTTGCAATACTTAGGCCCTTTTCACATCACAATTTTGCTGCATTTTGAACGCATTGTGTTTTTCTCTGTCTTTTTGCATAAAACGCGGTATAAATGTAAGTGTTTTTAATCCCATTGATGTGTATTGGAAAAACGCATGCAAACGAGGTAAGACGCATTGGAAAAAGCGGTCGCATTTGAACGCATGCATTTTTGCCCAGGCATAGGAAACGTTGCTGGGTAAAAAACAAATCCGTTCAAACGCAATTGCATTTTGCATTGCGTTTGCAATGCATTTGCATGCGTTTCCCCATACAAGTCTATGGGTGCGTTAACGCATGCGTTGAATCACGTTTTTATGCGTTAAAGCAGATTAAAAAATGCATTGCATCAAAAAGCAACAAAAACATGATGTGAACTTAGCCTTACATGCTTAGGCTAGGTTCACATCGCGTTTAGCATTGTGTTAGAATGAAATGCGTTTTACACTGCATTAACGCAATGAAACGCAATTAACGCAGCCATAGACTTCTATTGTAAAACACAGTCAAACGTATTGCAAACACAATGCAAAATGTGGTTGCATTTGAAATGCTGCGTTTATCCTGAGTTCACAGGGAACGTTGCCAGCAACTTGGGAAAAGTGCATGCGTTCAAATGCAACTACATTTCATTTTGCATTGCGTTTGTAATGCGTTTGACTGCGTTTTACTAAAAGTCTTTTGGTGCATTAATGCTTGCGTTTCATTGTGTTAATGCAATGAAAAATGCATTGCTTTCAAAAGCAATGCTAAACACGATGTGAACCTAGCCTTACTATGGATACAGTGGGTACGGAAAGTATTCAGACCCCTTTAAATTTTTCACTCTTTGTTTCATTGCAGCCATTTGGTAAATTCAAAAAAGGTATTTTTTTTTCATTAATGTACACTCTGCACCCCATTTTGACTGAAAAAAACAGAAATTTAGAACTTTTTGCAAATTTATTTAAGAAGAAAAACTGAAATAAGTATTCAAATCCTTTGCTCAGACACTCAAATTCAAGTCTAATCTCCATTTCCTTGTGATCCTCCTTGAGATGGTTCTACTCCTTCACTGGAGTCCAGCTGTGTTTAATTAAACTGATAGGACTTGATTTGGATAGACACACACTTGTCTATATAAGACCTCACAGCTCAAAGTGCATGTCAGACCAAATGAGAATTATGAGGTCAAAGGAACTGTCCAGGGAGCTCCGAGACAGAATTCTGGCAAGGTACAGATCTGTCCAAGGTTACAAAATAATTTCTGCAGTACTCAAGGTTCCTAAGAGCACAGTGGCCTCCATAATCCACACATGGAAAAAGCTTGGGACCACCAGAAGTCTTCCTAGACATGGCTGTCCAGCCTAACTGGGCAATTGTGGAAGAAGTAAAGAAGAACCCCAAGATCACTGTGGCTGAGCTCCAGAGATGCAGTAGGGAGATGGGAGAAAGTTCCACAAAGTCAACTATCATTGCAGCCCTCCCTCCACCAGTCGGGCCTTTATGGCAGAGTGGCCCGACGGAAGCTCTCCTCAGTGCAATACATATGAAAGCCCGAATGGAGTTTGCCAAAAATACATGAAGGACTCCCAAACTATGAGAAATAAGATTCTCTCGTCTGATGAGATGAAGACAGAACTTTTTGCTGATAATTCTAAGGCTAGGTTCACATCACGTTTTCTTTGCGTTTGAACGCAAGCATTTGATTGCATTAACACATCCATAGACTTCTATTGTAAAAAGCAGTCAAACGCATTGCAAACACAATGCAAAATGTGGTTGCGTTGGAACGCATGCGTTTGTCCCAAGCGTACAGCTGACATTGCCAGCAACGTTTCCTGTGCGCTGGGGAATAACGCATGCGTTCAAATGCAGCCGCAATTTGCATTGCGTTTGCAATGCGTTTACCCATACACGTCTATGGGTGCATTAACACATGCACTTGACTGTGTTTCTATGTGTTAATTCAGCACAAAAAGAGCACTGCAGTCAAACGCAGCAAAAACTTGATGTGAACTTAGCCTAAGGCTAGGGCCACATTACCGTTGGGTTTTTGCAGGATATATCTGCCATAGAGTAGTTTTGACCGCAGCCTTAATGCAAGCGTTAATGCAGTCTAACGCTGTGTTAATGCTGCCAATAAATAATATGGGTGCCAGACCCCCAGCGCATGTTAATGCAGGCACTAAAGTGCCAGAGATTGTAAACTTGCGTTATTTTGAAGTGGACGGGAAAACACTCCTTGTAATGTTTTCCCATCCGCTTCAAAATAACGTGAGATTACAATCTCCGGCACTTTAGTGCCCGCGTTACCATGCACTGGGGAGTCCAGCACCCATATTATTCAATGGTAGCATTAACACAGCGTTAGACTGCGTTAACGCTGTGGTAAAACTACTCTATGGTGGATATATCCTGCAAAAACCCGCCGATAATGTGGCCCTAGCTTTACATACATACTATACGATATGATGTGAACCTAGTTTTACATATTTGCTATAGATATAGTGTGGACCTAGTCTTACATATTTACTATGGACATAATGTGAGCATAGCCTTACATGCTTACTATAGATATGGTGTTTACCTAGCCTTAGGCCAGGTCCACATCACGTTCTCCTCTGTGTCAGCATTCCGTCCATGTGGATGTGCTTGACAACATCATTAACACATAGTAGTGTCAGCGTTTACTTGGCCAATCGTTACTCAGATGCCTCTGCTCTGTGCCAGTCATTGCACTGGCTGCCTGTACACTACATGATCCAATTCAGATTGCTTGTTCTCACCAACAAAGCTCTATACAGTGCAGCACCTCCCTACATCTCCTCCCTCATCTCTGTCTATCACCCTACCCGTTCTCTACACACTACAAATGACCTTCAACTAACATCTGCACTAATCCAAACCTCCCACGCCCGACTCCAAGACTTCTCCCGAGCTGCACCAATTCTCTGAATGCTCTACCCCAAGAAATTAGGACTATCCACAATTTACATAGCTTCAGATGCTCCCTAAAAACAAATCTTTTTAAGGCGACCTATCATGCTCCCGAATAGAAGTCCTTTGTACTGTATATAGCCTATTCACTATCTCTCTGGACATAACTCTTTTTCATATCCCACCAAACCCAAAAGCTCTACACAGATTGTCTGGTGACCATTCATGTAACTATTTCTATCCCCCACACTTCCTCAAGATGCCTGGACCATCACTGCAATAAGCCCCTGTACCTTGTGTAACCCCCATCTTGTTGTAGATTGTAAACTCTTTTGAGCAGGATCACCTTAATTTTTGCTTTAATTATTGTGTTGTGCTTTTTACATTGATTCTCTGCTTATTGCATTGTATTTAATTACTACACAGTATTTTTTACATTGTTTCTCTGCTTTAATTATTGTACATTAATTTTCTGCTTAGTTTATTTGATTTTTTACATTGACTCTTCACTTTAGTTACTGTATTGTATATTTTTTATTGTTACCTATGACCGTTTGTAGACGACCCACTGTATTGTAAAGCACTGCGGAATGTGTTGGCGCTATATATATAAAGATTATTATTACTATTATTATTATTATTAAGGTTGCTATAGTGATGCATTGTTGAACGCATGGTGAACACATCCAAACGCAAGCACAAAAGTGCACGCAGTGTTTAGCTGTGCACTTAAAAAACTACATACTTTCAAACGCAAGCACTTTTGTGCTTGCGTTTGGATGCATTCACTATGTGTTTACCAATGCATGGCTATGGCAACGTTAATGCAAGTGATCGCTGACGTTGCTATGCGTTGATGATGATGACAAGTGCATCCGCCTAGATAGAATGCCAATGCAGAGGAGAACGTGATGTGGACTTGACCTTACTTACATAAATATAATCCGGAATTAAAGGGAATCTTTCAGCAGGTTTTTGCTACTTCATCTGACTGCCAAATAATGTAGGCAAGGAAACCCTTAATCCAAATATATATCTTTCTTTACTGTGAGAGCAGTGAAACTATGGAACTCTCTGCCACATGATGTTATAATGAGTGACTCACTACTAAAATTTAGGAGTGGCCTGGATGCCTTTCTTGAAAAATATAATATTACCGGTTATATATACTAGATTCTTTGATAGGGCGTTGATCCAGGGAACTAGTCTGATTGCCGTATGTGGAGTCAGGAAGGAATTTTTTTCCCCAATGTGGAACTTAGTGTTGCCACATGGTTTTTTTTGCCTTCCTCTGGATCAACATGTTAGGCTATGGTTGAACTAGATGGACTTAAAGTCTTCCTTCAACCTTAAAAACCATGTTACATAGATTGCTGGCTGCAGTCATTCACACATAATCAAAGAATTTAATTACAAGAACACAGCAGACCTGAGATAACTGTCCCCACCCACCCCATGCTCTTAATAAAGATTGTGCATTGACAGTGAGGTGTCAATCACAACAGGGGGAGTGTCGGACTGCCTTGACACTGTATTCCTGTAATGGTAATCACCAGGGTATAAAGCACTTAGATTGTGTAAACAATAGCACACAACCTAATAAGAGAACCACAGTTGCTTTTTGTTTTTCAATCCCTGCAGCATGTTGTCCTCAGCTTACATAGCCAAAACCTGATGACAGATTCCCTTTAATTTCATGTAAAATATGTTGTATGTCTACAAAACTAAAGTATGATGAAATCGATGTATTAAAATGACACATCCAGATTTAAGTTTAGTTTATGTGAATTCAAATTATTCATTTAATAGTAGCCATTTTTTATTAATTAATATGTTTTAGCAATGACAAATGCAATAAATTTCGTTATGACACATGACAGTCTGAATACAGATGAGTGCATTTGTAAAGTATATTTCATTGTAGTAATTTTATCCATTTTGACCCCCCTGAATAATGTTATTTTCATTCTACCTCTTTATAAACAAATTCCAATCTTTTTTTATATCTCACAATAATATTTTCTTGTTTTTATTGTTCCTGAATATGTTTTCTTCTATGTTATTTCCATAATTAGATCAGGGGTAGAAATGTTTCATCCATTTCTTCTGGTTCTATATTGACCATGTTTTTTTTCTTTCTCCTTCTCTCAGTTGTGGCAATGAGCAGTAATTGCAGTAGTCTAGACACAGAGACAGATGCAAAGTAGAGCATTATTATACCGGACATTTGCCCTAGTACCATACCGTCTAATTGCCCAGAAAATATATTTCTCCATGAATTACTTGTAATTTGACTTTAAATGGACCAACTGTTGTATATTTATGTGAACAGTCCTTTTAGAAATTAGTAAAAAAAAAATATATATTTTATTTAGATGTTATGTATTTGTAGAATATATGATTAAGGCGTGTTGATGTGAAATGTCAGTTTTTCGAATTACAATGATTTTCTTTGACTTCGCCCTTTTGTCTTTCTAAGTATTGATTAAAAGTTTTTGAGCACAGTTTCTCTTTGTGTCAACTCTTTATTGGACGTGTCACGCGTATAGAAAAGTGTTGGGTAATAAAGACTAAACTTATAACATGAGGTGCGTCTGGGCACTTAGCTGAACCATTCGCTAGGTTCTCACTTTATATCATGGGTCAGCAAAACTGAATGTCTTAGTCATTGTTCATTTACTAGCCTTTCTTCTTGCAGGAACTAAAGCGATCTACCCAAGTACAGTGCGGAATCTTAAGAGAAACTACCTACTTTTCTCCTCTAAATATACAGCTGAAATAATTTAAACTGACAGTGCCTTTTAATCAAGTAAACACATTTTAACTAGTTTTTTTCCCAATCCTTCCATTCATGCCTACTATAGAAATTAGCCTTCACTCTTCCTTCACTTACACATGGATACACAGACTTGCATGAACACAAGAAAAAAATTCTTTTCTCCTGTCAGCATTCCTAACCAACAATAGTTAGATTAGTGAAAATGAGGGCCTCCGCAGAGAAAAGACATTCAGCCACAGAAGGCTCCCTGTAGGAACAGCTGGTAGGGGTTAATAGCCGCTGAACCTCACAGCCAGGGTCTTTTCTCTATTGTGTGTTCCACTCCTGGGAAGGAAGAAGACTTGTGACAGCCTCTGGGGTGCAGGGGATAAGGGGAATAGTAACAGGTCAAAGAAGCTCTGCTCAAGGATATGGCTACCTAAGGACGGCCAAAGAAAAGAAAATGCTCACTTTGTTTATGCATGGAAATTGTACCTGTTTATACAGTCCTTTTGTCAGTCTGAAGAAAGCCCTACTGTATTCACTACCTTGGCCAATAGCATTTTAATTCATGTTACGGCTTTACGAGAACAATTGGCACAGGGGCGTTAAATGAATTATTCACACCCTGTAAAATGGGAGCAATTCAAGTCTCAAAGTTGCTGTAGACCTAGTATGCCATTTTTTGCTATGACTTGCCTTAAACATGGCGTAGTTTCCAACTTTTTAAATTTAATGGACTATTAGTCCTTAAACTTTGGAAAAAAAGAGAACGGAAGCCAGAAATCAATAAGTGGTGGAATGGAAGTGTGGGTTTCTGTAAGACTGAGGGGTGGTTTCTGCAAGGATCAAATCCTTTTCAAGACCTGTGAACCATTCCCCGCGTGAATATTAGATTATCTCCTTTGCCGCTGTGAACATTTGCCCGGTTAGGTCATCTCAAATGGCTTATAAAAGGCGCATATAAACATTAGGTGATAGTAGGGCATCCCTACAGAAAGCAAGGTGTCTATGAAAGGCTTGTGTGTATTTAAAGTAACAAAGACATTTTCTAGCAGCAGCCGGTTGCTGTGATGCAAGTTGCACAGCGTTCAATGCATCCTAGAGAATGGGTTAAGCTTTCTGACTTTCTGGTTACAGTGAAATTATGACAGAAAGAAAATTGTTCCATTTTAGCATGAAAATGCTTGTACAAATACTGTCGTTCCTTCCTTCTTGCTTTCTTTATAATGCTTCAACGATAGCTAAAATGACAGACATTTGACAGGTATCTGTAAGCATACAACCCAGGCAGCTCATTAAAGTTTTTATTCCTATGCATTGCCTTTCACAAAGGCAAAAACCCATTAGCATTGACTGTTTTGCAGATTAGAAGAATTAAGGGCTTCAAATGTTGGCTTATACCAAGCAATGTCATTTGTGAAGTGATGTTTGCTTTATTATTTCCCGTACTCTCCCTCTGAAACCAGCCTGACATGACTCTAGCTCAACATAGGGCGTAATGTGCAAACCAAAAGACTGGCTCATCGATGAAAAGAAACACATTTCCTTTTATACATGACTGGAATGGCAAAGAGGGGAGACTTTACATGTACTCTTTAGGCTCATTAGACTACTGATTATAATAGTTCTCCGATGTAATCTTTAATCGACTTTGACACTAGATTTGCCCCGTTACAAATCCTGTCATGCAAATTAAGTCATTTGTGTTGTTTGATATGGAAAGATCTGCTATGAAATGAAAGATTAGTTCACAGATGAGGCACCAGAGACTGCTGCCCTTGTGCACCATGCAACTGATTACAAGGATGAGATCATCTATTTTTACACTGCCGCTAACATTTATTTTTATATGGCCGCAACATAAGGAAACAGTATTAACCATTTCAGCCCCAGGCCTTTCTGTGGAAATTATCATATGTGTACATTGATATCTTTTGAGCTTCGGACAGGACAAAGTAAACTTTCGAAAATTTCTGGGTGCCATAAAATACATTAAATATTACTTACATTCTAATAATAATATTTAGCCACTATTAATTCCACACCACTTTACATATATCACCTTCACCACTTGGGCTCACAATCTAAACATCCTATCAGTATGTGTTTGGAGTGTGGGAGGAAACAGGAGAACCTGGAGGAAACCCACGCGAGCAGGGGAGAACACACAAACTCCTTGCAAGTGTTGTCCTTAGTAGGACTTGAACTCAAGACTCCAGAGTTCTAATCACTGAGATACTGTGAGATACTAATCAAAAATGCATCATTCAAGTGATACCTATCACTCCCATGTACAGTCCCAAAGTTTAACAATTTGCACTTGTCTTTGCACACTTTATCATGAACTTTAGAGAGAATTTTCAACAGTAAAATTTTGCGCTACTTAGCTTTCTGACCCATATTCATATCTAATCTCAGAAAAAACTATTAACGGAGAAAATGATCTTCTGTGAACCATAAAATATGACAATTAAGGAAGTTGCAGCTGCATAGATTTGCTGTGAACATATGTGCTTCCATAGGATGGAAGTCAGTGACGCATCACCTACATATCTCCCCTTTATGGATAGAGAACCAACCTATTTGTATAGCTACAGCTCCTTGAGATCAAGCCTGAAAGTTTAAGCCATTTTATGATAAAATGGTAAAACATGGTAAAACAATGAGTGATGCTTATTATTTTGACATCCTCTAGGTTTTTTTCATTAAGATGGACAATATTCTTGTACGTGTGCTAGCCATGGTGTTCCCAGATGGCACTCATACCTGTGATAGTCTATGGGCCTATTTACATGTCTAAAACTTTTTTGTACTGAGCAATTTGCAGAATATCGTGGCGGCATGTCCAATTTTAATTTGATTGGGTTGATCAAAGTAAAAAAATGCTAGTGTATTGGTGTGTGAAAAAGTTGGACTGCACTTGGATGACATCTGAGTGTGGTCTGATTTTCCTTGACGCTCAGAAAGCTGAGAAGCTGGAAAAACATTTCTGTCTCCTTGCACAAGAAATGCTGAAGACACTTGGACTAGACTCTTATCAACCTGTGATCAAACTCTTATCCAGACTTGGTCCATTTTTCTTGTACATGTACAGCCCCTGGCAAAAATTGTGGAATCACCTGGCTCAGAGGATGTTCATTCAGTTGTTTAATGTTGTAGAAAAAAGCAGATCACAGACATGGCACAAAACTAAAGTCATTTCAAATGGCAACTTTATGGCTTTAAGAAACACTAAAAGAAATCAAGATAAAAAATGCAGTAGTCAGTCAGGGTAATTTTTTCAGACCAAGCAGAGGTAAAAAATTATGGAATCACTCAATTCTGAGGAAAAAATTATGAAATCATGAAAAACAAACAGAAAAGAACACTCTAATACTAGTATTTTGTTGCACCACCTCTGGCTTTAATAACAGCTTGCAGTCTCTGAGGCATAGACTTAATGAGTGACAAACAATACTCATCATCATTCTGGCTCCAACTTTCTCTGATTGCTGTTGCCAGATCAGCTTTGCAGGTTGGAGCCTTGTCATGGACCATTTTCTTCAACTTCCACCAAAGATTTTCCATTGGATTGAGATCAGGGACTATTTGCAGGCCATGACATTGACCTTATGTATCTTCTTTCAAGGAATGTTTTCACAGTTTTTGCTCTATGGCAGGATGCATTATCATCTTGAAAAATGATTTCATCATCCCCAAACATCCTTTCAATTGATGGGATAAGAAAATTGTCCAAAATATCGATGTAAACTTGGGCATTTATTGAAAATGTAATGACAGTCATCTCCCCAGTGCCTTTACCTGACATGCAGCCCCATACCATCAATGAGTATGGAAATTTGCATGTTCTCTTCATGCAGTCATCTTTATACATCTCTTGGAGCAACACCAAACAAAAGTTCAGCATCATCACCTTGCCAAATGCAGATTCGCGATTCATCACTGAATATGATTTCATCCAGTCATCCACAGTCCACGATTGCTTTTTCTTAGCCCACTGTAACCTTGTTTTTTTCTGTTTAGGTGTTATTGATGGCTTATGTTTAGCTTTTCTGTATGTAAATCCCATTTCCTTTAGCGGTTTCTTACAGGTCGGTCACAGACATTGACTCTAGTATCCTCCCATTCATTCCTCATTTGTTTTGTTTGCATTCCTGTTTTGGAGACATATTGCTTTTAGTTTCCGGTCTTGATGCTTTGATGTCTTTCTTGGTCTACCAGATGTTTCCCTTTAACAACCTTTCCATGTTGTTTGTATTTGTCCAGATTTTAGACACAGCTGACTGTGAACAACTAACATCTTTTGCAACATTGTGTGATGATTTACCCTCTTTTAAGAGCTTAACAATCCTCTCCTTTTTTAAATTGACATCTATCTTGTTGGAGCAATGATTCATGTCAGTCCACTTGGTGCAATAGCTCTCTAAGTGTGATCACTCCTTTTTAGATGCAGACTAACGAGCAGATCTTATTTGATCCAGGTGTTAGTTTTGGGAATGAAAATTTACAGGGTGATGCCATCATTTTTTTCCTCAGAATTGAGTGATTCCAAATTTTTTTCCCTCTGGTCTGAAAAACTTACCCTTACTGACTACCACATTTTTTATGTTGATTTCTTTTAGTGTTTCTTAAATCCATAAAGTTGTCATTTGAAATGACTTTAGTTTTGTGCCATGTCTGTGATCTGCTTTTTTCTACAACATTAAACAACTGAATGAACATCCTCTGAGCCCGGTGATTCCATAATTTTTGCCAGGGGTTTGTATAAGGCTAGGGTTAGATTTACGTCTGCCTCTAGCCTGGCTAACCCATCAGAAACTTAGTTTCTGCACTGAGCAGCGCATACCATTACCACCAGGCTATGTATCTTGGTATGCAGCTGCCGTAAGGTCTCCGATTGCCACAGAGAACAAAAATGCTCGGCGGCGCATCAGCGTACCTGCTGGTATTCAAGTGCTGCTCAGTCCCAAGAAACTAGTAGTTTCTGATGGATTTGGCCACTGCTCAGTTCAGACGCAAGTCTGACCCTAGCCTAAAGCAAATAGTCTGAACAAGACCAAAGGATTAGTGATGGGTGAACCTGCTGATGCTCAGGATCGGCAGACTCGCCCGGACCTTTTTGTAAAGTCCAAGTTCGGGGCCAGACTTAACTTGAACTTGCTTCCAATCCCAAGTTTGGACTTTACAATTATGGTATGGGGCAGGGGAGCTGTAAAACAAAACACATTATTAATAAATATTATCTTTATACTTACTGGATCCCGCAGCGTGCAACATGTCATCCCGCTGTCCCAGCCGCATCTACTTCCAGGGCCGCTCATTAATTTACAGGGATATTCACTTCACTGCTGAGAACCGTTTCAGTTCTCGACAGTGTTTGCAGTGACGTCAGAGGTAACCAGAGTTCATGGCTAAGCTATGAACTTGATTGACCCCTGCTCTGCCTGTGGATTATGTCGGAGGGAGGGTTTGTTTTAGTAATAAGATGCTTTATCTGCGCTGAGAATCAAAAATACCGGGAAGTGCTATGTTATTTTTAAAAATGATTTCTTTATTTTTACATTACTATGATGTCAGTCACTCTGTCATGGGCCCAACAGCCAATCACAGATACTGTCACAGAGCATCAAGAATGTATGGACAGATTTCAGGTTACACAAAGCCAAACACAGATGCCTTTCTGTCAAAACATCTGTGATTGGTTGTTGGTCCGTCACACATATAGTAGTGTAAAAATAAATTATTTAAAAACATGAGTAGCAGTCCATGGTATTTTTTATTCTCAGTGCAGATAAAGTGGTCATCTATGGGCTGCCACCCCCAGCTGCCTAACTTTACCTTGGCTAGCTATCAAAATACAAGGAAGCCCATTTCTATTTAAATTATTTAAAGAAATAATTTTAAAAATGTGTAGGCTCACATCATATTTTGATCACCAACTAGATAAAACCAGGCAGCTGAGGGCTGAGATTCTAAACTTGATAAGTTGTAAACATTTGTGCCCCCCACACTGAATACCCAGCATAAAATTATAGTGTCATTTCCAGGTGCTTTACCCGCTCTGCCAGCAGCCGTGATGGGAGGTGGCTACGCTGGGTATCAATTGGATTAATACCAGCTTTGTATTGTCAGTTGGTACTAAGCCCAAAATTTGTGGTGTCAGGCTAAATTAGACCCACCCACCATGAATTTCTAGTAAACAAAAAATAAAACCACAACACAGAGACAAATGTTTTTTATTAGAAATAAAACAAAAAACAAATTTAGAGACTCCATCTTTAATTACACAAAAAAAAACCTCCCTTCATGTAATCCACAGGCAAAGCAGGTTCAGCTCTAGTTCACGGCTCTGAACAGACAAGCGACTGTCCAAGCCAGAGCGACAAGCAGGCTCAGGCTAACAGTTACAGAGGTCAATCGAGTTCATAGCTGAGCCATGAACTCAGATAACCCCTGATGTCACCACGAAGAGCTGAAGCGATTCTCAACAGTGCAATGAATATCCCCAGTAGTTAATGAGTGGCTCCAAAAGTAGATACGGCCAGGATGGCAGGATGGCAGGACGCGCGCCACGGGACTTGGTAAGTATAATGATAATGTTTATTAATAATGTGCTTTGTTCTACAGCTCCTGGCCCTGAACTGTAACATGGATTTCCCTGGATTTCCCAGGGATTTCCCAGGGAAACCTGGGTTTGGGATCTGTGCACTCCCTGACTATATAAGTTATAATGTGTAAGGAGTGCACCATTAGCCCAACTAGGGAATACGTACTCTTTGTGTAAGTATTAGTATTTTTTGGAGGGTGTTCAATATGGCGCAGGCTGCAGCTATGGCACACCTGAGGAAGAGTTTATCGCAGGAAGTGACTAAGGCCAGGTCCAAATCACGTTCTGAATCTACGTTTGGACAGATGTGCTTAACAGCAGCGTTAACGCAATGTTAACATGCATTGGTGAACGCATCCAAACGCAAGCCAAAATGTGTTTTGTGTTTAAAAGTATGCATTTTTTAAACGCACAGGATAATGCAGAGTGCAGTTAACCTGTGTGTTTAAAAACCGTATATACTTTCGGAGTCTAAGGAAGCTTGTGAGCTATAGTTCAAGTTCTGCCCTCATTGATCAGGGAGTGAGGAACAGTGGGTGGGGATTGTAGTCTCTCTCCTGCAGGCAGATCCCCAGGCCTTCCATCTGCTGATCAAGTCACAGTTGTTAGTGTTGGTGGATGAGTTTTTTACAGCTCTGGCTCTTGTGTACGACGACCCTGATTGCATCCCCTTTGCTGAGTCTAAACTAAGCAGACAGTACACTGGAGTACTGCTCTGAGTTCCATAGATGGGCCACTGATACCGAGTGGAATGATCCTGCACTTAGAAGTCATTTTTGTCGGGGTCTGTTAGTTAGGCTTAGAGACAGCCCAGCTCAATATGCTTCTCCAGTGTCATTGGAGGCTGCCATGGCCCTTGCAAAAAAGGTAGATAGATGCCTCATGGAGGGATCTGTGGTGATTTCACCCCCAGTTGTTTTCCCTAGGGAGGACGTTTCATTGACGAATTTAGATGAACCCACGCAATTGGGGGGGCTGCCCTCAGACTAGGGCACTTGTAGCTCACCATGAGAGAGGAAAGCGTGTTTTTTCTGTGGTCTTAATGGTAATTATGTTTGAATTTGTCCTTCTATACCCAAACATGTAACAACTTCTAAAAAGCCACTCTCCCAAGGTCGCAACCTCAGTGTGTATATTTCCTCCATATACAGTATACGTCTCAATTCACCATAGCTGCTGATGTGGTTTTTGGTGCTAATGCAGATGTGACACCCTGTGCCAGGTCACCACAGACACCCTTGGGACATGGAAGGATGGTACACAGCGAGTAACCCCACTTACACACACAACACTCTTTCACCCCAGACCTGTAGGGGGAGCCCAACTGGTTGCCTTAAGCCAGTTCCCACTATAAATACGGGTTCTGGAGGGAAAACACCAGAGTGTGCAGTCACTACAGAACTGTGAAGAGCTGAGTGAGCTGAGCTGGTACTGGAGCCGTGCTAGGCCCATACCAGCATACACCTGAGACAGTTTTAGACCCGCAGAGTAGGGGTCGCAGGCAGAGGAGAGAAGCGTTTTAAAAGAAGGGGGCAGAGGAGTCATACCGACTCACACCAGCAGAGTTCTGATCACTGGGTCCGAGCTACAGGGACACAGAGAATAGGCCCTGCAGAGAAACCAGCACTACAAGGAGGTTTAGCTTCCAGGACACCCGAAGCACCACCAAATGAGAGCCCGGAGTCTAGGCCAGACAGGAAGTCCCATAGAAGTGCCCTCAGTGCAGTAAACCGGGTGTGGAGAGTCACACAGAAAGAGAAGTAACGGTCTGGTCGGGTTTCATGCCTGCCAGACTCTGACAGAACAACTGACACAAGGAGGCCAACAACCCTGCTCGCTGTGGAAATCCTGAAGTGTTTCCCTCCTCTCCGGTTGAGTGTACCGGACAGAACACCAGTAAAGGTACCAAAAGACTTTATGTGTGTGTTTCCCTGCTTCCATCTACACCACACTGACCGCGCTACCCTATTCCCCCATCACTATCTACAGCCCCGGGGACCTCCGCTCGTCCTGTAGAGAGCGGTTCCACCTAGCTGCCGCACATCACCCCGGAGGCCCAAGCAGTGCTGGTGCCATCACTGGACCCCTGCAGGTGGCGTCACGACAGACACTTTTATTATTTATTTGCCATCTCCATCTTTTATCTGCATCCCCTGGGCCCACAGCCTCAGGCACCGCTACCCGTGACCTTCCCCAGAGACCGCACCTGAGTGACCGAGTACCCCCTGGGCCTGGGCCGGACACAGAGACTATTTCTGTCCTGGTGGACAGTGGAGCAGGAGTTAACATGGAGGAATCTTGTTTTGCTCCAACCCATGATCTGTTTTGTAGTGCACTAGCAATAGCAATTCCTGTATTGGCTATTGTGACACCCCAGAGTCCGGTTGCCACGATGGCCTTGCGTTCCTCGGGGGGTAAGGTCATGCTTGGAAGCAAGGTAGGGTATCCACACCAGGTAACCCACAGCACTCAACACCTTGCTGACTCCAGACCAGAAGGGGGAGCTCAAACCCAGGTTCAGGGGAGTCTCCCCTATAAATTCTGGCCTGGGGGCAGGCTTAGGCAATTCAGTTCCTAGGAGGACTGTAGAAGACATCCTGCAGACTGGAGCAGTGTCAGGCTTGTCCGAGGATACTCACAAGTGTGAGGGACTCATAAGCAAGGGTCTGAGGATAGAAGTAGGTCTGGGGAGAGGAGCCTGTTAATGGTACACCCTAGAGCAGAGTGCCAGAACCGGACACCAGAATCCGAGGTTTCTTTAAGCCCAGCAGCCAAACCGGAGGGCGAGAGATTCCAAATCTCCAGGCCACCAAAGCACCTGGAGGCACAGCAGAGTGAAGAGCTCAGGGAAATTGGCCAGAGGAGAGACACCTGAGAAGAGCTTGAGCTGCCTGCCATACCGGTGAGAGACTGTTTAGCAGGAGGAAAGGCTCGCAGCATAGCTACAGGCAGCCAGGACCAGCAGACAGGAGTGCAGCAAGGAGGCCTCAGAACCAGCCGGGTGAGGAGTTCCCTAACTTGCTTCCAGGCCACCCGGATTCCTAAATATCAATTGTGGACTGTACCCTGGCACCTGCTGCTTCAGTAAAGGTAACAGAAACTACCCCTACGTTTCTGTAGGTTATTCAGCACTCTGAGTCCTGCACCCCACTGGCCTACCACCATCATAGACTTAGCGTTTGTCCCGCGGAACCGCTCCACCAGTACGGAGCGATACCACCACAGCTGCCCATTCATCATCCCCGGGGGTCCCACACTGCAGCCCCGGCCCCAATAGCCAGCTACCACGGGTGGCATCACTACACCTACCTTCTAAATCCTATCTCCTCTGAACATTTTAAAGACTGATCCCCAGGGTCATGGAGCCAGGTCTCAACCCCTGTGACTCCCCCGGAAGTGTCAATGCCCAGTCCTGAGTGCCCGACGGTCCTGGGGTGGGTCACTATTGATGCTGCTCCTCTCAGCCAGAGAAATTTTTCAAAAGTCATGCTTAATGTGAACTTGTGCACAAAGCCCTCCTGTCCTGCTATGTCTTTGAGGGTTTACCTACTTCCATCATTTTGGATCTTCCCTGGCTGATGAAATACAATGCAGTGATTGATTGGCGGTCTAGAGAAATTATCGGTTGGGGCAGTTATTGCAAAAATAACAGCTTGTGTAAATCTATCTCTATCTTCCAGATAAAATCTACACCCACTTTCCAAGCTGAGGTGGATAAGGTGCTTCTCAAAAGAAGAGCCGATATTCTACCCTCACTTCAGGGTAAAACTTTGCCTTGGTGTCCCCTCCAGGACAGGTGGTCGAGGGGGATGGTTGTTTCCGCTAATTGTTTTGTCCCTGATGGTAAGTTTTTGAAGGCATGGGGGACGTCTTTGTTGTCTGTTCTTCAAGGTGTTTATATTCTTCTAAAAAATACAAGACTGGTAATAAAGTCAGGTCCGGACCTATGTGTGAATGAATATGCATGGGTGTCCAGTAAAAACATCAGGTAGAAGTGTTCAGCTGGACCTTTAGGCTACGGGGCTATCGATATGTATAGAGTAGTGGCAATTATGACCTTTCAGCTGGAGCTAACCCCAGTATTGAATATTCATAACGTGTGCCACAGGTTGTCGCTCAGATGTGTTGTGTCTTAGGAGCCCACTGGATAACTTCCACATCCTGTTTGCATTCTTGGTAAACTCAAAGGTAAGGTTGTCACTGAAGTGGGGACAAGAAAGCCCTGAGGTCCCTAGTAGAAGGGAAGATACTGTCTTGAGGGTCTCCTGTTTTTGGGAAACATGTGACAGGTTTGGGATTTGAGTCTCACATTGTCTTGTTAAAAACGTAGTTTTTTTTGGTGCAGTAAGAGTTAATGACATTTCCTTGCTGGAATTTTCTAGGTTAGGAGACACTGCTTTTTGACCACACCTATTTCCTTTAAATAGTCACATGATCCATCGACTGATGCCACTTATAGAATTAATTCTGAACTGACCACCATTGAAGGATGTTGTCTGTTGCTGGAGTCCTTTGGCTGAAGTCCTGTTGTCTGGCTGCAGCTTTGAAGTTGTGTTATGTCCTTTTTGCTTATGTCACCTGTCTGTCTACCTTCCCCTGTGTTGTTATACAATATGAGTGACATCTAGTGCACTCACTGGCCTATGTACCAGCCAGGGTGAATGGAGGGACAACACAGGGACTAGGCACCAGAGATAAGCGAACCTTTTGAAGTTCGGATTTGGCTCGGTTTGCCAAATGGGCATATGTTTGCTGAATAGATCGGCAAACAGTTCACCAAATTTCCAAACCCCATTCAAATCAATAGAGGCAAAATCAAGGGTCCATCAAACACATCAAAGAGGCTCAAAAGCTTGTAAACACAACTCAAATTATTTTATAGTGGAGCCCTTCTGTTTTGACACATCCATTAGCTTCCTAGAATATTACTTAGGAAGCTTTAGTGCCGTTATCACCTTGCTTCCGGGCCTGCATATGAATCTGACTGCTTCCCCCCTTGATAGGTTAAAGTCAGACTTAGCCATGCCCACCCTCTCTACTGGCATCTGGCAACCAAGTTGATGTCAGATTATTGTAAAACTAAATAATTGAAAAAATGCATGTGGGCTTCACCCCATTTTTGATTGCAAACCAAGGTAACCCAGTATAATAAGTATAATTGATAGCTCAGGAATCTTTTTGCATGAGGCAAACACAACTGAAAATGTCAGTATTGTAACGCACGGTGATAAACAAACAAAATGCAGTGGAAAATCAAGGTTCACTTAACACACAGTGAAAATATTAAATTAAGTCTACTTTCACATTACGGATTTTAGGGAGCCGATGCTGTCCGATATAAATCGGACAGCATCGGCTCCCTTCTGATGCCTGGAATCGGGTGCCAAATAGGCACCCGATTCCGGCATAAAATCGGCGCCTCCGGGCTGAAAAAAATAAAAAAAAAAAAGCTTATGCTCACCTCCCCCCGAACCCCCGCCGCCTCCAGCCGTCTTCCTGAAGGTTTCCGGTGGCTCCCGCAGGCTGCAGAGGTCTTCTGCATGTGTTCAGGACCTGCGGTGATGTCACAGTCACGTGACCGCGGGTTCCACCATGGTAACCCGCGGGTCACATGACTGTGACATCACCGCAGGTCCTTTACACATGAAGAAGAAGACCTCTGCAGCCTGCGTGAGCCACCGGATGCCTTTAGGAAGACGGCTGGAGACGGCGGGGGCTCTGGGGGAGGTGAGCATAAGTTTTTTGTTTTTTTTAACCCTTGTGCACCCAGGAGCAGTTTTACTGTACTGAGCATGCTCAGTACAGTAAAATGGGGTCCGAGGAGACATCAGATGTTTCCTCGGACCCTTCTCCATAGGGCCCCATGTTATAGGGATCGGGTCAGATCGGATGTGCACTAAATGCCATCCGATTTGGTCCGATCCGATTCTGTCAGATTTTATTATCGGTGCAAAAATCGGTGCAGGCTCCGATTTTTGCACCGATAATAAAATCGGACAGAATCGGATCGGACCAAATCGGATGCCATTTAGTGCACATCTGATTCGGTCCGATGCCCATAGAGCTGCATGGGGCCAAATTCGGATCCGATGCTGTCCGATTTTGATCGGACAGCATCGGATCTGAAAAATACGTAATGTGAAACCAGCCTAAGCCTTTACTGAAAAAAACTCTTGAAAACCACCCAGGATTTAGCAAATAGCGGTGAAGTCTCTTAGGCTCTGCATCCACAATGAGATACTGTAAAAGGAAAGTCAATGGCAAAGTTCACTCAGAGAGGTGCTGTAGCAAAGTCAATAGCTCAATAACTAAGAAATAATTTGTGTTTGTGTGCGTTTTCTCTGGGTACTCTGGTTTCCTCCCACACTTGAAAGACATACTGGTAGGATGTTTAGATTGTGAGCCCCAATGGGGACAGTTTTGCAAATGTATGTAAAGAGCTATGAAATTAATAGCACCATGTAAATAATAAATATTATTATTATTGTTATTAAAAGTCCCATACGCTGAACAGTCCCGTACAATGCTACTGCATCTTTAATATATGAGGAAGCTACAGGGAGCTTATTAAGCAAAATGTTTACGTGACACAGGGCAGGTCTAGCAGGAGCCAAAGCAAAGGAAACAGCAGGATTAACTTGGAACACAAGACAACCTGGTACCAGGTGTAGGAAGCAGAACCTCTGATGAGCAGTCACAGGAAAAACATGCAGGGTTTGCTGGAGGAGGAGCAACCTTGAGATGCAGCAAGGGCTAGAATCCTGGCAGAATACTCTAGCGGAGGACTAAAAGATGGACTGAGATTTTTAAAGCCTAGGAGACAAAAACACATGGAGAGGAATGAAGTAGAGGACACCATCATGGAAAAGGGCAAGAATGCACGAAATTCCATCAGAAGATGAGGAGTCCTGATAACCAGGCAGCTGGTGGCTGGAATTCTCAGCATAGTGAGGATCAAGCATTCTGGGCCCCCTACGCTAAAAATTACAACCTGCAGCCTCCCCAGACTTAGTGCCTCCATCAGAGACGCCAAAACTGATGATTACTCTGCTTTTCCAGTTGCCCTGGTGCCAGTGGCAGACTGGGTAATAAGGGGTTAATGTCAGCTGAGGATTATCCAGCTGATCCCAAGCCCTATATTGATAATGTCAGGCCTATGTTAGACCCGGCCATTACCAATCTATAAGAAAGTAGTAAAAACACTCAACACAGTGAAAAATAATTTGTTCAATCTACTATTTAGGTTGGTGAGGGCCTGTGAAAGATGTCCCTTCCCACCCTGCTTTACCTTGGCAGGTAATCCAAAATGGGGTGAACCCTATGCCGTTTAAAAAAAATATTTTGTTATATATATATGAAAGGCACTAAAGGGTGTAAGCTTACAATATATTGGGGCTGGGACATTGTGTTACTGTTTGTCATCTATCTATCTATCTATCTATCATCTATTCTTTCTACAGAGCTGTGCAAATTAATTGAGACAAAAAAAATCTTTACTTGTTTTTCTTGCATTAGTTTTACTATTTCTGATAAGTGTTTTATCAGTTCTTGGTGTCATTTTCCTTGTTCTTCCACTTTTCCCTTTTCGTTTTGGAGAAAATGATCCAGTTTTATTGTGGGTGCGAATTATTCTTGAAATGGTAGATTTTCCAATACCAACGGTGGAAGCAATTTCTCCAATGGTACCTTTACACGCGGCAACTTTTCTAGGAATTTCCCTGGCAACTTACTGGTTGCAGTGAAATCATGGAGACATTGTTCCATTTGTACACAGCAACAAGATAGAACAATGTGTCCATGATTTCACTGCAACCAGTAAGTTGCCATTGAAATTCCTAGAAAAGTTGCCACGTATAAAGGTACCTTTACAGTCAGACTTGTATGTTCATTAAGAGTAATAATTCTAGACCTCTTCCGTGGAGTAACATCCATTTTTACAGGTACTAATCACACTGAGAGAAAAAGTACACTAAACCACTCCTCACAGAAACAAGCTCTCAACTGAAGCTGAGGGGGCAGCTAGCTGTTATTTTCTGACTAAAACCAGTCAAACCACATTTTGTTACTCAAGGTTGTACACTCATACCTCTTCAAAGCAGTTAAAACTGGTTTGAATCACTGACTGGTAACCAATTACGATTTTACTTACAAAAATGCTTTGTCCCAAATAATTTGCACAGCACTGAATATATCTAACCATTCATCCAGCCATCAATCCATTTACTTAAAAACTCGAATAATCACTAAAATCTTAAAAGAATTTAAAATCTTTAAAAAAAATTAGCGGGCTGCAGTTGCCCTAGGAGTGGGACCCCTATTACATCCGTCACTCCTGGCACTTTGCCCTGTCTCTCTCGCTGCCCTGGTGCATTTTAAAACAGGGTAATGGTATTTGAAGATGATGCTAGCTGGGTAATTTCACTGACATCAAGGTCAGAGGTTAGTAATGCCGAGGCATTAATCAGTTACTCAATATTACTAACCAAGTCAGTAAGGACACAAATATCCACAACGATAAATATTTTATTTAAAAAGTAACACCAATACATTCTACCATTTGTTTAAATTAAAATCCATTATTTAAAGTCTTCCATTTCACCCAACTCAAAAAGCATGTAAAAAATAATTAGAATAAAAAAATGAAACCTCAATAAATTCTGAAGTAGTCAGCATATAGGGGGCAATATCATTGACTGCATCCCCTATGTGGTGGGACAGCAGGCACCGCATGGCTCCTGGCAGTGTGACAATCTGTGACTTCCCTGAGGTTGTCTCAGGTAACACAGTGGGTATTACAAAGCAAGGAATTCCACTATGTGACCTGAAATAACCTCAGTGACATCAGTACTCGTAACACTAGCTGTCTCACAAGCGCCTCAATATTGCGCGAGATGTAGCGGGTATATCTTGCCAATTTCATGAGGCAGCTGTGAGAAGTGGTGACGTCAAGGAGTGCAGTGCAGTTCAAAATTGTGGGATAGCCCCTGTGTGACCCCTGAAGTCTGAACTGCAGTAATCTTTGTGACGGCACCATTCTCATAGCATATGGACAATGCTTTTTGTGAACGTCACCCCCCCCATATGCTTGTAAGAGAATCCAGGGGGAGCTGTAGTGGTGATGGAAGGGTCGGAGGTTCCTCTTACCTCCTGGCTACCTCCACAGAGACTTCTAGGTCATAGGTGGCAACTTCGGTCCTCAAGGACTGCAAACAGTGCAGGTTTTCAGGATTTCCTTAGCATTGCACAGGTGGTAATTTAATCACATGCACACGTGATAATAACAACAATAACTCCTGAACACATGCACTGTTTGAGGTTGTTGAGGAATGGAGTTTCCAAGCTCTGTTCTACAGGAGTGTGTGTAGTGTCTTGTATTTACATACCTCACGTCTTCAGGCAAGAGACTTGCGGCTTGTTCTCCAGCATCTCTAGGGCATCTCTTACTTTGCTTTGCAGAAACAATTCAGCACACAAGGAGTAAAGTAAAAAAGCTTTACTGTAGCACATTTTTGAAAAAAAAGCACATGTAGTACACAGTATATTAGTCCCACAAGAATCAGTAGAATCCATTAAAATGAGTTACAGGCCATCAAAATAATGGGACACCGTCCATTAAGGGCAGAGTCCATTAAGGCCTTTGAGGTGTATCCCGTAGGCTCCAGTCCTGCTAATTCATGAGGGGGAAGTGCAGCTGATGCTAAATTTGGTAAGAGGAAAAATACAATTAACAAAAAACAGGCACTCTCTTCTAAGAACTCCAAACAGTCCTTATCCACTAAGCAGGGCAACTCAAGGATAGGTCAGCGCCCCAGCAAAAGGCCTTTCTTAGGGCAGTCCTCTTTAATCAAAGTAAAAGGACAGTAGCAGCTGTTTGAATGCTGCCCGGGGTGGATGTGGTCATTCCCCACTGTAATCTGCTGCTGGACTCCACCATCACCTGCCCCCAGCACACCTTGGCATGGCCACCGCTGGAGAAGAGGATGGAGAAATTAGAGGACAGACACCTCCTCCAGCAAACACTGATGGATCTTGGGTAACCCCAACAGGCCCATCAGGATCTCTGGCCCCTGTGGGTTTGACTGCAGCTGGCTGTCTAACATGGTCATACTTGGCCAGCAGCTGATGTTTCATCTTCTCTGTGTTAAAACAAGAAAAAAGGGAAACAAAAGCGCAATAGTGTCTTATCCTATTAAAATAATAATAAGCAATTTACCGATGTCACTGCTCACTTTGTGAGGTTGTGAGACCCACAACTGGGGTATACATGTTTTGCAGTTGCAGCTGGACCCACACACCATGCAATTGCTGTGACTGTAGAAATAACCCTAAAGGGATGGTGCTCTTTGATCCGCGCACTCTGCATACAATGAAGCAAACCAAACCTTTGCTTTCTTGATGAAGTAGCATGGAAGCGCTCAGAAACACGTTGAGAATAAAGGTACCATTATTTTTTACCCCCTGGAGTTTGGTTCAGTTCATTGTATGCAGTGTGCGTGGAGCAAAGAGCACTGTCCCTTGAGGATCCTCTCTGTGTTGGCTCCCTACTGCCAGTCTTAGAATTCATCGGCAGTTATGACCTGACTTTTGCCCACCCCTTCCTGCCATTAACCTTCATGAAGGTGACCACCTCCCCAACATAGAGAGTGCAGAGTCGTGAAGGCAGATTGTCACACAGCAGGGTGGACTGGTTTATGTAGTAGCGGTCACAAGACCCATCTTCAGCTAGGGCCCCAAATCCCTTCTTCTGTAATAAGGTCGCCACTGGCTTCTCATATACATTGCTCCTCAAAGGAGTTACACTTAGGCCCCTGCAACAACTCTTGAGCGAGGGCATGTGAGAACCTAATTTATTCCAGAAATGACAAGGGCTGGGGTGGTTCATGCCTGTAAGGATGTCCACTCCTGTTCGTTTTCAGCCCGCCATCCAGAGGTCGTTCATTGTGGAGGTAGATGCTTCTGAAGTCAGGATAAGAGCTGTCTCGCCTCAAGATCCTGAAATGTTAACTAACATGTTGCATTGTGCAATTTTCTCTAAAACATCTCACCTACTGAAAGAAATTATGATGGAATAGTGAGTTACTTGTTATCAAATTAGCCTTTGAAGAATGGAGGTAGTTTTTGGATGGATCAGTTCATCAAGACACAGTGGTGACTGATCATAAAAATGTAGCTTATGTTGAATTAGCCAAACAGTTGAACCAAAGGCTGGCCAGATGGTCATTATCCTTTAAAAATTTAGAGGGAACTTGTCAGGTGGTACATGCCTCCCCAGCTATCACTGTCTGTAGCTGCAGCTTTATAATACCAGTCTAATCATCCCTGTCTGAGCTCATAGTGTAATGTGACAGATGAATAAAAAGCATTTATACGTTTACATTTCCTTAAGTAATGAGGCAGTCAGTCTCCAGCTTGGAGGACGGAGACTGTTTGGCAGGTTAATAGTTAACATTTCAGCCTTATTTTAGAACATGTTGGGAGACCTGATGTGATATCATAACCATGTGACTATGTCGAGCCCCAGGCCCTGGGGTACTCGGGTATCAGGCTCGGCGGGTGTTTTCACGGGGATGTCACGGGTGGCAGCGCCTGAGCCCGTGGCCTGGGTGACACTTCAATAAGGGGTTATGTACAGGGGATAAGAGTTTGTTGTTGTCATGTGACACCACCTGTACTACCTGGTGAGGGGTCACCAGTGCCGCCACAGTCCTCCGGAGGGTGATGGTATTGCGGCAAGGGTAGTAAAGCTCCCTACAGGTGGAGCTGGACCTCCAGGGCAACGTTCCTGAAAGCAAACAGGTTGAAGTCTGCAGCACAAAGACACAGGGGTAAAGTCACTCTCTCCCGGGTACTTTACTGTAAACGGTCATCAGCATACAAGTTCACAGTTCAGTAACAGTTGTTAAAGAAACAGGTAGCTCTACAGGTGGCTGCAAGTGGATGCCAGGTGGTATGGTGGTACCCGTGCCTTAGTTGTCAAACCCGTGTCCTTTCTTCCCCACCTAGGATGAGTCTATACCCAATGACTCCTTAAAGGTAGACTTGGGGCTCCCTCGTGGTCAAGAAGCAGGCAGATCTCTCCATCTGGCAGGGTGCCGCAGCTGGTGAACAGGCTGCAGCAGCCAGTTGACGACTTCAGAGGTGGACTCGGGTCCAGCATTCCCGTGGTGGACTGGGGAATTCCCTGGAGTATGGTCGCTATACGCTGGGGTTCCCCCTTTCTCTCTAGGGCCCAGACTCCCGCGTCAGGCACCCTCTCTCAGGACCCCCTCAGGATCTTCTCTCATCTTCCCTCGTGGTCCGGTTAAACCTTCCGCCTCGCTCCACACTCCTCCTCGACTTCTCTCCAACTCCTACTGTCCTCTCACTCACTAATTCTCTCTACTCCCCCTAGAGGTGAATATATCTCCCTCCCAGGAGTAACCTCCCACTCCTATTCTAATGTGGGAGTGCAGGAAGGGGCCCTACCCACCAGCGTAGTATCCACTTGCCGTTAGGGAAAATTACACCTCTTTTACAGGTACAATACCCCACTGTGACGCCTGACCATGTGGGGCGCTACATATCCCCCTGATGAAATATACTTGTCCTCGAGTATAGGTACCTGTTAACCGGGGAGTGAAAAGTGGCTCAAGTGGTTAGCACTGCAGCCTTTGCAGCACTAAGGTCCCAAGGTCCTGGGTTCAATTCTCACCAAGGATGCCAAGGACAACATCTGCAAGGAGTTTGTATGCTCTCCCTGTGTTTGCGTGGGTTTCCTCCGGGCTCTCCGGTTTCCTCTCACATTGCAAAGACATACTGATAGGATGTATAGATTGTGAGCGCAAAAGAGGGATAATGTTGCAAATGTATGTAAAGTGCTATGGAATTAATAGGCTATATAAATAATAATAATAATAATAATAAAGCTTTATTTCTATAGCGCCAACATATTCCGCAGCACTTTACAATATAGGGTTAGAGTACAGAAAATATACAGTAAGTAATTAGAGTAGAGAACAAATAAAGTACAATAATTGGATACAAAACAATAGGCATAGAATCAATGTGAAAAAAAATACAATAAATAAAGCAAGAAATGAAGGTGACCCTGCTCAAAGGAGCTTACAATCTACAACGGGATAGGGGTTGCACAAGGTGCAGGGGCTTATTGCAATGATGGTCCAGGCATCTTGAGGAAGTGGGGCATAGGGCTAAGCTTACATGGATGGTCATTATACAGTCTGTGTAGACCTTTATGGTTTGGTGGAGTTTGTAGAAGAGTAATGTCCAGAGGATAGGCCATTCACTGTCTACAGTACAAAGGACTTCTATTAGGGAGTATGATAGGCCACCTTAAAAAGATTCGTTTTTAGGGATCGTCTGAAGCCATGCAAGTTGTGGATAGTCCTGATTTCCTGATATAAATGAATAAATATATATATATATATATATATATATATCTTTTTGTATTCAACATCACAATCAACGGGTAACTATTTACATGTAAGCATACTTCAGTTTTTTCCTATTTCTAGGAGGCACATTTTCTTATAACGTTACACACACATTGCAGTAGTTAGTACAGACCCCACGGTCCTCGGGTCACCTGTTAGCCAAGATATTGCTCTCTGGTTTGTTACTATCTGCATATAAAACATAATATTTTTGAGTCTAACTCGGCCCAACGGGGACCGGTACTAACAGTGCGGGTCTGGCGGTAACATATTGTCCAGCACAGTCCAGTGTGAGTTATCACCGCCGGACCGCTATATATATATCACACATCATCAACTTGTAGGGGAAATAAATGTTCTGCACAGGAGTCCATGACTCTGACTCTTCATAATGCAGGGTAATAAAGCTGGATAAAGGGGCTATTTACAGTTTAAGTCTCTACAACGAGAGTCTATTGTTGGCGGGATATTCATATAGCGAACCAGCCTAAGCGGCCTGGATGCCTTTCAAAGGAAATCTGCTCACCTCGGTACAGATCACGATCCGGGTGTGCATGCTGCAGGTACGATTCAACATCTCTTCTTGCAAAAAAGATGTCTTCCTGAAGTCCAGGTTCACGTAGGAACCCCCATCCTTCATCATGATAAGTAGATACTATAGTTCCTTGGCGGCTGTGCTCTTGCTTCATCACGAACTCGCTGGGTAGCTCGTTCTTTCTGGAACCATTGCTCTCGTCTTCTCTGTCTGGATAGTTGGTCTCGCTGGTTCAGGGATGACTGGTATTCTGGTGGTGGCGAGTTGCCGGTTGGGACTCTGGACGATGCTCTGGTCTCCGCTGTGCTTACAATGAGGGGGGTACCTTGCTGCTGCTGCCATGCGGATCACCATGCAGCCTCTGGGGTACTTCCTCCTGAAGATCCTTCTACGTCCTCCGGTTCCTCAAAGTCTGTCTCGTCTCCCTCTTCCTCAGCTTCCATGATCACGTCTGGTTCTGCTGGGGACGGCCGAGCTGGCTCTAGTTGGAGATAGCTGCGGGTACTGGACGGTGGTTCTACAGGGGCTCCGGTCTGGGTCCCTGCATCCTGAGTCTGGACGGATGGCGGTACGGGTGGTAAGGAGGCATGGTACTCCATGACTGCCTGCACTGCTACCGCTGCCTCTCGGCCTTCTCTCATGGTTGTTAGTTCACAGGCCCTCTCCGCGCTCCACTGTCGGCACACCCATGCCAGGGCTTCCTCCATATCTTGGCAGAGCCATCCAAAATTGTCTCTCCAGTAGTTGGCATCCCCCTCTAGTGTTAAGAGGGATGTCTACTTGTGCGGCTCTGGCCTATTCATCGACCTCACGCACGATATCTCTCTAACGGGGTGCCGCCATGCTGCTGGGTATAAAGGATCCTTCCACGTTCTGTCCTTCTCTTCCGTTTTGTCTCTTTATTGGCAGCCACTCCCAGAGCACTTCCTGTGGGCCGCCCCCCTGATTGATGGCAATTAGGGCGACCACACTTTTTGGTGCCTCCGTCTTGGCCCTCCTTCTTCTAGGGGCTGAGGCACACCCCTGGGCCTACACATGGTGTTTACTACATGGCTACAGCGCCATCTTCGGTCCTCCTGCAGTGATGGTGGGAACCCATTTTTGGCGCCAAGCAATGGTGGGAAAAATTTGTTTCAAAAGTCCAAGGCACACAGTACCTGGTAATACCTGGCACGAGATCCTGTTCGTGATACCAGAAAGATATGTCAAGCCCCAGACACTGGGGTACTTGGGTATCAGGCTCGGTGGGTGTTTTCACGTGGCTTGGGTGAAACTTGAATAAGGGATTATATACAGGGGATAAGAGTTTGTTGTAGTCATGTGACACCACCTGTAGGTGTTGACTGTTCCACAGACCATGTGAAATGCTCTGCTGCAGTCTAAATCAGAGTAAATATCCTTTGGTTCTTCCAGGATTAATAGAGTGATAGAGTTTCACTCTGCCTTTGACTGTGTGAGCTGAAGGCGTCTTTGCACTTGCTGAAGCTTCTTTGTGCCTTTCCCTTGGAAGTTGCTGTTTAGCCCTGTCCGTGGTGAAAGGTGAGAGGGAGTAGCACAGGGCTGGCTGAGGAGCTGAGGACAAGGGTGGTGGCCCAGACCTCTTTGCCATCTGAGGTACCTCTAGGTACAGGACTAGCCAGGGACTCCAGTCCAAAGCCACACTAGCTAGCCAGGTTTCCTTGCCCGTTAGTGACACTACCCATCTGAGCATTGTTATGAGCTCAGATCTCCTATGTGCAGTAATGCAAATAGTATGATCAGAGTGATTTTTCTGCTCCAGTAGAATCTATCTGCCCATACAACTCACTTTTACAATGATTACAATAAGGAAAACATATAGGAGAGTTATTAGAACAGGAAAAAAATCTTTGTATCTATTGAATGCTTTTAAAGTGAGCATTGAAATCTGAATTGCCTATTATTTTCTATCATTATCATTTACAATGCAGGATACAGTTCTCTTCTGTGGAGGACTGACATCTAATGACGACAAATAGATAGAATTCATCAATGTGCATTTACCAGTTAATACATTTTTAATTTCGGTTGTGCAATATATTTTTAAGGGAGTGTGAAGGTTAATAGTGGCGTTTGCAATTTATTATAAAAAAAATTCTTTATTTACTGAGTTGTATGAAATATCTGTAATGTAAATCAATAGCATGTGATGATATAGACACAAATCCATTTATTTCTGAATATTAGAGACAATTACAATTTATGACTTTATAGCATTATCTTTATATCATGTGACGGGAACACTTTTCAGAACTTAATTGAGAGAAACATAGTTTAATTACATTACAATATTTAAATAAACCGGTGCTTATAAATCTGTTCTGTATGTCAGCTTCTGTTATACTGAGTAATTTATTTGGTGGCTCATAGTGACAAAGAAATCCAGGTGGTTGAGTTGTGTACAGTATGGCAGCAAGAACATTTCATTCTTAATAAAATGAAAGAGATGGGTAAATATTTCTGAAAAGAAGGTTGTCTGAGAGGGGAAAATATACTCAGATTTTACCTACAAATGGATATCTGCTGTTTAGTTTCAAGCTTAGGTCACAACTATAAATGACCTGATTGGTCAAACAGAAACTGGGGTAGCTTATTGAGAAAATAAACAGATTCTGGATTTATTAGGGTACGATCACGTTGTCTTTGACTTATTTTGATTTGGATTTACTCCAAAATCTACACAAATAAATAATACATAATGACACAATTCTATATAAATACACTTTAAGGTCTCTTTTCACATGTCTGTGTTTCCAGTACAAGTGGCATCCATTTTTTTCACAGATACTGCACATACCCATGATAACCTATGGTGATCTTCAAATGTCTAGGTTTTCACAAGAACAATGTGTCTACATTGACCATGAGGAGACATGTACGTTTTTCCAGCAGCATAGATAACAAGAGCCAATACAAGTCTGGGGGTCCATGAAAAACATGTACAGCACACGCACTTCATCCATGTACCATAAGCCAATAGAAGAAGCCATGGCAGCACACCAAGTACCGTGACCAGGTTACCGAAGCTTTATTGCACAACGTTACAAACAAACAGGCATTGGCCACATGGCCTTAAAGTGTGGTGTGGGAGATGACAGTGTGACGCCCCTGCGACCTGGGTGGCCACATAGGGAACTGCAGCCAGGTAGAAGGTTAGACGGTTTATGAACTAAACACCCTCACGGACATCCCACACACCACTAGAGGTAGCACCCAACCCGGAGCACGGAACTCTAAGCGGGCAAGGGGTGGTGGGTTTAGAGAACAAGTGAGTGGGAAAGCATGTAGGTCAGGTGACAGAAGGTACAAATAGAGGAAGAGGAGGAAGGAGTTAGTAGGCCAAGGGTGCCGACCAGTAAAGACACAGTAGGCCACAGTAGGCTGAGAAGCAAAGACACAGTGAGCGAGCAGCACAGACACCTGAAAGAGAGAGACACACATCCTGGTGGGGTTGGTCTTGATGGAGATGTAGAATCCACAGAGTCACAGAAACCATGGAGAGAAAGCTCGTCCATAGCCGGCATCCCAGGGGAGTGTGAGGAAAGAGACCGGACCAGCAGCACTGGGTCCGAGGAACACGGCAGCACCGACTAACTGGTGGAGAAGTCTTCTCTATTGAAGCTGGAGTCACATGGGTTAGATGGAGTCTGGTAACACCTTGCAGGAAAGGGTTACTGCAGACTAGGCACACACCAGAGTGTCGGCTCTGAGGAGAACAGCGATTCTATACCAGCTTCCCAGATTAACCGACTGGGAGCTTTAACTCCAGGTTGGAGTTCCGACAACAAGGGTAGGAAGCACAGCAGCAACCACGAGGACCCACAGGGGTCTGAGCTGTGCTATACTATCCGGAGACACTTAAAGAGGGAGAGAACAGCCTGGAAGGACTTAGAAGGAGTGAGGGGTCTCAGAGGGACAGCCTGGCTGCAGTGGGTTCAATGTAACTGGAGTGAATTGACTGTGAACTGTTAAGAACTGAATTGCACTGTGAACTGCTGTTAACTGTGAAGAAGCTGACAAGTAAACCCGGTGAACCCTGCCTGTGTGTCCGTGTTTGATTCCAGGTACCCTGAACTGTTTAAAATACCTTTTATCCTGTCAGGAGAAGCCCGACCCGCGGCGAGCTCATCCATCTGGCTGCAGCCCATCCATCCTCCTGTCAGAGCAGCGCTGCAGCGGTGGTCCCATTATTGACCACAACCTGTGGGTGGCGTCACTACAAACTCTATCCCCTGTATATATCCCCTTTTACTTGTGAGAACCCGGGACACGGTTCGGTCCAGGACCTCCGTGACATCCCCAGCAGTACCCCGGTCCGGTACCGAGTACCCCGTCCCAGTGGGCTCCACAACCGCTAGGGAAATGAACAGCACATGTTTAATGCTTAACAGCATTTCTTCGGGACCATGATGGTCACCAGGTGACTATACTTGGAGTGCTGCCACGGCTTCTTCTATTGGCTTAGTGTTGAACCTAAATGCAGAGCAGTATCTTCAGGGAGTGCACCCGCTCGACCAGGAAGGAGTTAAAAGGTCCACTGACAAAAGGCTGGAGTGGTGAGTCAGATCCACATGTATCATTGCGGTCAGTGCCCCGGAGTTTAAACGCTTTTTGTTCTATTGCTAGCATCCATGTACCGTGTACGGTATGTCTTTAACATTGCGAAGTATAGAAGTTTTTTAATTTCTTTACGTATACATAATGGAAAAACACTAATGACCCATGGGTGACACATTGATCACACACTGATGGAAAACACTGATGTGGCAGATACGGTTTTTTCACTTACATGGTTTATACGCACATGTAAAGCAGGCCTAATGGGGATTTCAAGTGATTTAAAATCCACATTAAAAATGTATGCCAACTAGGGATGAGCGAGTCCTAAATTACTCGGAATCGCTAGACCCGCACGAGTCCGAGCCCAGGACTCGCTACTCGTTGCGAGTCTAGCGAGTCCAATGTTAATGAATAGGGAACCGAGTAATAACGAATAATGCTATTTCCAAATCGCTGATGTGTCTCTGAAAGTGTGCGAGTCCAAACTCGCAGGTTTTTCTCTTATTTGGAGCCGAGCTGCAGGCAGGACACCGTACAGCAACGCACTGGCACAGGAAAAAATTGTTTAGTACGCAGAACCAGGCACTGTTAGGGCTCCTTCACATTTGCGTATGGTAACGCAGCGTATGCTGCGTTCCCATACGCATCCAAACGCATGCGCACTGCGTTCCTATGTTTAACATAGGAACGCATAGTGCCTGCGTTTGGCAGCGTTTGCTGCGTTCGGGTGCGGATGCGGACGATATCTGCTCTCTTCAGGGTCCAGCGTCCGCACCCGGGACGCAGCATGTTGCATTTTTTGGGCGCTCGGGGACCTTGGAAGATCAGCAAGCGTCCCCAAGCGCACAAAACCTGCATTGTCTTCAATGGGTCCGCAGTGTTCTGCGCTTGACAGCGCAGGAGAACGCTGCGGACCCATTGAAAAATCTCCCGGTGGCCGCCGGTGATGTCACAGGAGCTCACCGACGGCCACCGGGAGATCAGCTCAGCCTCTGCTTCTTCTCTTCTTCTTCCCTTCTTCTTGTCTTCTTCCCCGCCGGCGGTAATCTCCTAGCGATGTCGGCGGGGAGAACAGCTGATTTGACAGCTGTTTGAATCTTCCCGCGCCGACATCTCCTCTCGGTGTCAGCGCGGGAAGATTCAAACAGCTGTCAAATCAGCTGTTCTCCCCGCCGACAGTCCCGGAGCTTACCGGCGGCCGGGGGGCGGAGATCTCCGGCGCTGATCTCCGCCCCGGCCCGCCCCCGGACAAAGCCGATTGGCTGGCCGGGCTCCCTAGTGATGTGTCCGCAGGCGGACATTATCCGCTGCGGACACATCAAAAGACCATGCTTTTGACAGCGTTTGTGTCTGCATGCCATCAGCATGCAGACACAAACGCAAATGTGAAGGTAGCCTTAGGCTGCGGTGCTGGCTGCGTGAAAGTTTACAAGTACCGTGCGAGCTGCAGGCAGGACACCGTACAGCAACGCACTGGCACAGGAAAAAATTGTTTAGTACGCAGAACCAGGCACTGTTAGGCTGCGGTGCTGGCTGCGTGCAAGTTTACAAGTACCGTGCGAGCTGCAGGCAGGACACCGTACAGCAACGCACTGGCACAGGAAAAAATTGTTTAGTACGCAGAACCAGGCACTGTTAGGCTGCGGTGCTGGCTGCGTGCAAGTTTACAAGTACCGTGCGAGCTGCAGGCAGGACACCGTACAGCAACGCACTGGCACAGGAAAAAATTGTTTAGTACGCAGAACCAGGCACTGTTAGGCTGCGGTGCTGGCTGCGTGCAAGTTTACAAGTACCGTGCGAGCTGCAGGCAGGACACCGTACAGCAACGCACTGGCACAGGAAAAAATTGTTTAGTACGCAGAACCAGGCACTGTTAGGCTGCGGTGCTGGCTGCGTGCAAGTTTACAAGTACCGTGCGAGCTGCAGGCAGGACACCGTACAGCAACGCACTGGCACAGGAAAAAATTGTTTAGTACGCAGAACCAGGCACTGTTAGGCTGCGGTGCTGGCTGCGTGCAAGTTTACAAGTACCGTGCGAGCTGCAGGCAGGACACGTACAGCAACGCACTGGCACAGGAAATGTTTTGTGGAAAAATGGCACCAAAATTATTTGGTAGACTAGTGCCAAAAATAAGAAAAAGCTTAGGATTACAGCTCTGCGGAAAGCTGGGTGAACTAAGCTCTGAGGATGGTGCTGGATTCACTGTAAGGCTGCTCCTATCTCCCCTTCCTTACAGTCCTGTACAGCAATCCTCCGTCCTGGTAGTTCTGAAAAGAACTTTTGGGTTATGTGTGAGGAATCTTGACTCCTACACTCCGTCCTGTTAGTTCTGAAAAGAACTTTTGGGTTATATGTGACTCCTACACTGCCTAACTGTCCCTAGATCTGCTCCAAGTCTCCCTGCACTAGGTCAGCTCTTCTCAGGAATGTGCCCAAAATGGCGGGGGCAAGCCTTATATACTGCCTTGCCTGTCATAGATGACATAGGCATCACGATGGACAGCAGCCAATCATAGTCCTGACACAACCAAAGCTGCTATGGCATTACTGACTATGATTGGCTAAGATGCTTGTCCTTCTTCACAAGTTTTCTGACCTAACACGCAATGCTGACTAGTAACATAAAAGATTCTGGATTCGCGAGTCCCGAATAGAGAATACAGGACTCGGAATCGCAGACTCGCTAGGATTCGGACTCGTAGACTCGCTCAGACTCGCTGCTGTTTGGGAGATTCAAGCTATATAGCGATGTGATAGAGCGAGTCTAGCGAGTCTAGCGAGTGAGATAAAGTAAACTCTGACAAAACTAAGATTGCCATTGACTTGCATTGGACTCGTTACTGAGCGAGTATTCGCTAAAAGACTCGCCGATTACCGAGTCCAGCGAGTCCCTTAAGAATCGCCGAGTAACGAGTCCTAGCGAGTAGACTCGCTCATCCCTAATGCCAACATATCCTTTAACTCTTTTGGAGAATTTTTGGGTAGAGAATAAAGAATGTTTTTAAATAAAATCCCCAGTCAATCACCACTTTGAATTTTGAATACTTAGTCAATCGATCCATTAACATGATGCTTCAGCTAGTCCCTGACCTCAGTATTCACGTGTCTTCAATACAAATGCTACCATTAAGGCAATGAAATGGCTGAAGTGGTCATGTAAGTGATGGACGAAACGTCTGTTAGGTGCATTGACCACTGCATCAGTCGGTGATTTGAGAGTATTGTTTAAGTTTAATTTTCTAATATTCCCTTCATTTTTGCTTTCATTTACAAAATCCCTGACCACTTAATGTACACTGTTGTTAAGAAGTATTCTCTTCCTTCTGCTGTGTCCTCTGTAATTCAGTATTTCATAATGCACCCATTTATGTGTGTGTGTGTGTGACAGAAGCAGCTTGATGCTTTGAAGTTGGAAGTGAGCCCCCTTACCTATTAGGACCCCTGTGCCACTTTACCTGTTTCCCCAATGATGTGTCCTGTTCTGGCCGCCCTCCAGCAAAAATGCCAGGGGCAAGTATTTGTGAGTAAAAAAAGTCTTTATAGACTTTAAAGGCCCAGTTGCACACACAGATAATTCTGCAGAGATTGTTCGCAGATCTCTGTTTGTAGTGAAATCATGGACACATTGTTACATTTGTACATGGCCACAAAATGTAACAAGGTGTCCATGATTTCACTGCAACCAGAGATCTGCCAACAATCTCTGCACAATTATCTGTGTGTAACTGGGCCTTAAGTCCTTCAAGTTCAACCTGTAGCCTACCATGTTGATCCCGAGGAAGGAAAAACCACATGGGGCAGACACTAAGATCCATATTAGTGGAGAAATTCCTTCTCAACTCCACAAATGGCAATCAGACTGATTCCCTGGATCAACGCCCGGGACTGTGCTTTTTAAGGTTTACGCCAATCCTGGATAATTTCTTTAACTCTGTTACAGAATTATTAGTAAGAGATTTGGGACCTGGGAACAAGCATGGTGGTGGAGTTAGCTTACTCCTGTCCACACAATACACTTTCCAGGTCATCACCCCAGCTTCATCACTCTCATTCCCCCCTTTTAAGGTCCAAATTATTAGGCTCTTCCATTACCTCCCCTCAGAGTAGCGGTTTTATACCACCCCTTGGGTTCACCCACCCAGTTCCTTGACCATTTATCTGCGTGGCTGCCATACTTCATGTCCTCAGAATTACCAACCCTTTTTCTGGGAGACGTTAACATCCCTATAAACAGCCCTTCCTCCCATCTACATTACAGCACCTATCTCTAACCACCTCACTTGGCTTCTCAGAGCTCTCTACCTCTGAGACACACAAAGATGGTAACACCCTTGACCTGGTCTTTGTCTGGCTCTGTTCAACCTCCTCCTTAGATACCTCACCTCTAGCCCTCTCTGACCACAAAATTCTTTCCTTCACGCTCACAAACTCTCACCCACCCCAGCACATTCCTACCTATCACACATTCACAAATCTAAACGCCATTAACCCTCATACACTCACAGATTCTCTCCTCTCATCGCTGTCCCAATTCTCTTCCTTTTCCTGGCAAAACATAATGGTGACCACTCTCTGCTTATTCTTCTTGACCTCTCTGCAGCTTTTGACACTGTTGACCACCATCTCCTACTCGCCAAGCTGCACTCAATTGGCATGAAGGACACTGCTCTCTTCTGGTTCTCTTCCTATCTTTCTGACTGCTCCTTCAGTCCTGGCTTCACTTCTTCTCCTCTTCCTCTAACACTTGGAGTCCCTCAGGGTTAAGTCTTGGTTCTCTTCTCTTCTCTTCTCTACATCGCCCCAATTGGACAGACCATCAGCAGATTTGGCTTCCAGTACGCCAATGACTGTCTAACCGCAGTTTCCAACATCTTGCCCTCTATCTAAATATCAACTTTTCCAAAACCGGACTTCTTCTGCTCCCACTCTCCACAAACATCCCTAAATCTGACATCTCCCTCTCAGTGTGTGGCACCACGATAATTCCTAAGCAGCAGGCTCGCTGTTTGGGTGTTATGTTTGACACTGACCTCTCCTTCACTTCCTATATACAATCTCTCGCTTCCTCTTACCGCTTGCGCTTGTAGAACATCCACCCCTTTCTCACCATAGAAACAACAAAAACTCTCACTGTGGTCTTTATTCACTCCACCTTGATTATTATAATGCTCTATCAAATGGCTTTCCCCTCACTAGACTTTCACCTCTCCAGTTGATCCTTATTGCAGCAGCCAGGATCACATATCCAGCTAACCGTTACTCGGATTCTTCCGCTCTGTGCCAGTCATTGCATTGGCTGTCCGTACATTATAGGATCCTATTCAAATTGCTTGTTCTCACCCACAAAGCTCTTCACAGTGTAGCACATCCCTACCTCTCTACTCTCATCTCTGTCTATCACTCCACCCATTCTCTTTGCTCTGGTAGCAACTTTAGACAAACATCTGCAATAATCTGAACCTCTCACTCCTAGCTCTAAGACTTCTCCCAAGCTGCAACAATCCTCTGGAATGCTCTACCCCAAGAAATTAAGTCTGTCCTCAACTTACATAGTTTCAGGCGCTCCATAAAAACACATCTTTTTTGGGTGGCCTATCATACTCATGCAAGTAACTTAGACATAGCCTATTCATTTCACCAGACCCAAATGAATGACAGGTGACCCTCTTGCAGCTCTTATCTATTCCCCATTCCCTCAAGTTGGCTGGACCATCATTGTAAATAAGCACCTGTACTTTGTGTCACCCCCACCTCATTCTAGATTGTAAACTCTTATGAGCAGGCCCATCAATATTTTGCTTGAAGTTTTGTATTTGTATAACTGTTACTTATTGTCACGCTTCCGAGGGAAGGCGCACTAGAGTGGACCCCACTGGGCCATGGTACCGAACTCCCCTGGGTGAGCTGGTCCTAGTTTAATCAACTCCTATACAAGGATTGTCAGGGGCAAGCCCAGGGGGTCTAAATACCACAGCTGCTAGTACTAAGGGGGCGGCTCGTAGGGTTAGCCTATACTACAGTATAGCTGATGTGTGAGCCCGGTGGTCAGCCCACAGGAAGGGGACCCGGCGATGGCTCCGAGATACAGCACACCTGGACGCTGGATGCCCGATCGGTAGAGGACCAGAGGATGAAGACCCAGGAGAGGTGAGATGCGGAGTGGTGCCAGGGGACCTAACACTTATGACTGTTTATATATGAACCTCCAAATTGTAAAGCACTGAGGAATATGTTGGCGCTATGTAAATAAAATCACCATTATTAGGCCCCTTTCACATCAGTGTTTTTCGCTGATTACGGCAGATCTGGCAGATTTACCGCATCTGCCACCTAATGGCCGCACTTAGGGCACACTTGCAAAAAGCCCGATGCATTGTCTTTGGGGCTTTTGGGAAGTGCAGTATTGCCATGATCCGGCACTTGCGGCCGTGCAAAATAACCACAGCTGACCGCGTTTGTTTCCGTGGCTGCAACAACCGCATGTGCCGGATCGTGGCAATAGCACACTTGCCGTAAGCCCCATAGACAATGCATGGGCTTGCCGAAAGTGTGACACAAGTTCGGCCGTTAGGCGGCAGATGCGGTAAATCTGCTGGATCTGCCTCAATCAGCAAAAAACGCTGATGTGAAGGGGGCCTTACTGTAGTAATTCAAATTACTAGATGGAATTTTGTTTAGCTATTAAAGACACCACCTGTAAAGGAATTATGTATTTGTAGGGGAATGTTTCACATCAGCAGTAAATTAATATGTGTTCAAGGCTGCATGTCTACACAAAAGGGGCATAATCTCCCCTTATCTTGATTACAGGAACTGGGAAGCAAGGGGGGTTTCCAGGAGAACACAGAGGGTGTCATTTGCAGCACTTCTGCAAGCTTCAAAAGGACTGAACCCAAATGGTCATTGGTGGCAAGGCCTGCCATCCTGCATTTGCTTTAGGAAGGGGTGTGCTTGGAAAAACAGGGCATTTAAAATGCAGCATACTTATTACTGAATTAGCCATGGTCTGGTTACAGACCTGAGGTTAGGGCCTTTTCACAACACGTTTTTGCTGTGTTTTGAATGCATTGCGTTTTTCACTATGTTTTTGCATAAAACGTGGTGAAAATGGATGCGTTTTTGCTCTCATAGGCCATGTCCACACACCTCCACTGTAAGTATTTAGCGGTTCTCCTCTTTATTGTATCACTGTAATTTTTATACTAAAGCCTAAAACTTTGATCCCTGTGTGGGCTAAAGAATCCATAGCTTTGCAGAGAGTGTTTGACCATTTTATTGTTTGACAGTAGTATATTTTGGGGAATCATCACACCATATGTTTGATGAGTGGTGGCAGCATGTTATGTAGCTGGGGTGTGCGGACTGTGTCGGGGTGTGATTTATGCTCACTTGTCAGCTTAGAATAGAGATTCAATGGATTGAGAGGAGATAAATTAACACTTGCAGGCACACCCCAAATCATGTGCTGAGAAACGGGTACATGACACCATCTCTGAATAAATATACACTAAGTATAGTTCCTATAAAAAAGATGAAAAGGTATTTTTTAATAGGTGCATGCATGTGTTATTTCTAAATTTAGCAACATGTATCATGAGAAAATGGTATGCTATTTAAATTAAATTTTCAGAAGTTACATTTTTTCAACATAATTAGATTGAATAGGCTAACACTTTGCTTTCTATCAATTATTTGTTGCTTTGCTGTATAAACCAGGAGAGAAATAACTGAGTAATTTCCTTATAAGTGTCACACTGCTAAGTTTTGGGTCCCACAGGAAAGTTCACCTTAGGTCAGAGGCCAGGCTCAATGCTCTAAATGACTTGAGGTGAACCTGACTGACGTGACCCCGCTCACAGCGAGACCGGAAACTCATTTGTTTTGGGTCATGCTGGGAACAGGGTGACACGGGAAAGGGCAACTGAGTTCAGAGCTGTAGTTGAACTGAGTTGACCCATACTGTGACACTACCCTGCTCACAGTGGTAGCAGGAAATCAGTCAGCTTCCGGTCCCACCATAAGAGGATGTCGCAGAGGATAATGGAGGGTTTTTGAGAGAGTAAAAACGTTGAGAATGAGACTTGTTTGTGTTCTTTTTCCAAATAAATAATTTTTCTCTGTCTGGTGTATTATTAAAAAAAGGGTTCCCCTATATTTTTGGATTCCAGCCAAGCAAAACTAGGCAACTGGGGGTGGGTTGCGCCCCGTACCTGTCTGCTGAACCTGGCTGGCAACCAAAAATATGGCAAAACCCCACATCTTTTTTTTTTTATTATTTAAAGAAATAATAAAAAAAAAAATACCTGTGTTGGTGACCAAAATTACACCAGAGCCCCATCAGCGCAAAATAATGGACATATGCTATTTTATATGAATTGCTATCACATAAAAGCAGAAGACAAAGCCTTGCATGCTGCTGACCCTATGCAATAATAAAGGTTTGCTCTCCCCCCCAAAAAAAATAAAAAATAATAATAATAATGAAAAAAACATAAAAAGAAATATTTAAAAAAAATATATATTAATTAAGCTCTCTTAAATGGATATTTAAGGACATTGTAAGCTTCTCGGACTTCACAGCTCCTGCCATATCTGGCAGTTTAAAAAATTTGCACTCAGCAGGTGCCAACTCCAGGTAGCTTAAAAAATTAATTTAAAGCTCAAAAAAATTCTATAGCTTGATACAAGCTAGTAGACCCAATGGTGGGAACACTCTTAACCCTAGTTAGGTGTTATTCCCAGCTAACAGGTCTTTCAGCAAACATTATTGCCCCAAACAACAGAGAAAGTTTTAAGGCCATTTTACATTTCAAACTTTTTCCAGAACAAAACCCTGGACTGGCCGACTTTTCAGCAAAAGATTTGGGTTCGAGGGGCTAAACGAACAATTCTAAATTCGGCTCAGATTTGAAATTGGCAAACCTGTTGATCATTGTTTGCTCATCACTAGTAGACATTACTGCGATGTTTCTGTAACTAGTGATTTGTGCTTTTTTCAGATGCCATATAACACACAAACCCACACTAATACACAAAAATATGCATGTACACAAGCACACACATACACACATAAACGCACACATGCATTTACACACAGTGCTGCACTGTGGATACTAAAAATATAGGAAGTCTGTGTGTGTTTCAATTGAACCCCCTTACCAGAAACGTGCTTTTAACAATGGAATACTGTAAAATAATTATGTCTTTTTTGTAGATTTGAATGTAAAAATTTAAATGATATGGAAAAAACTGAGACATGCCCTTTGAATTACCGTAATCTCTGCAATGTATCAAGTTATCAGTCATATATCACAAATATTTTAATATTATAGAAGAAAAGGCATCACAGTTTAAACCTCGAAATAATAAAATAACACTGAGCCAACTGTACTGAAAGAAACACCGGTTGACTTTTCAAACTGACCCAAACATAATATGTTTTCCACGTTAGCATGGTAAGGAGCTGGAAAATAGCATGACTGCTCCTCATTATTACTGAATAAGGTGATAAAAGCATCTTTGTCTTTGAGGCACCCCTATAGTGCAGGTCGCAGCATGTACATAGAATTAGCCATATTCAACTGTGAAATTCACTGTGGGTTATCACACAATAGAGTTTAGCATTGGTAGATTAGATTTCAGTGCCAAAACCAGAAATTATATTATGGAGGCAGAAATACTTGAAATAAGACAGTAGATTTTGATTCCTTCCGTGAGCAAATTGAAACCATTCTCTAGAAAATAACTGCTTTTGTCAGTCTACACAAAGGAAGTTGTTTTTCCAGTCCTCACTGCTTTGCTCATTTCCATGCTCACAAATATTATTATTAAAATGTACACATACTATTAAATGGCTAATAATGCAAAATTAATCAACACACAATTTTTAGAGTAAAAAGGGTGAAACAAAGCAGAATCTATTTAAATGGAATTGAATTCTATTAGAATTTGACAAAAATCGCCATTCGTCAAAATTTGGATTTGTTAAAATTTGATGCGTGTACTCAGCAGAATGGCAGCAGTTGGTCATCATTTTTCTAAACAATAAAAGGCCACCAAACAAAAGATGAAAAATAAATGCTTATACACACATTACCGCTCACTAACATCTTTTGATCGTCTCTTTTGAGCCCTCCCATTTCCCACTGAGCTGGGATTTCCGGCTCTGAGTAGGCAATGTCACAATGCACATTTAATGATCCAGAATCTGACCTTTTAATGGGCATCTGTCATGTCCTTTTTGTTATTAAGCCCCCCCAATGTTATTTAGATCATGTAATGTTCATTAATAAACTTTAAAAAAAAAACACTAATAATTGTATTCATCCCATAAAAGAAATTTAGATACTTCATCAGCTAGCTAACAGTCAACCAGTCATGCAGCTGGTTAAAAGATATGTCACTGAACTTGTAGAAATGCAAACTGCTCTTTATAAAGGATCTGTGTGATGTCACGACCATGTGACCGTAATAGGCGGAGCTAACCAAGTTTAATCATTAAGATCTGTATAGACTTAGCTCCACCTACTATAGTCAAACTGTCGTGACATCATACAGGTCCTTTAAGCATTTTCTGAATTTCGGCATTGCTACAAGTTCAGTTAACTCAACTGTTAACTATTAATCAGCCGGATGACTGCTTGACTGTTTGTCCAGCTACATAGTAAAATACAGTGGGGAAAAAGTATTTAGTCAGCCACCAATTGTGCAAGTTCTCCCACTTAAAAAGATGAGAGAGGCCTGCAATCGACATCATAGGTAGACCTCAACTATGAGAGACAAAATGAGAAAAATAAATCTTGAAAATCACATTGTCTGATTTGAAAATAATTTTTTTTCAAATTTTGATGGAAAATAAAAATTTGGTCACCTACAAACAAGCAAGATCTCTTGTTCCCACAGACCTGTAACTTCTTCTTTAAGAGGCTCCTCTGTCCTCCACTCATTACCTGTAGTACTGGCACCTGTTTGAACTTGTTACCAGTATAAAAGACACCTGTCTGCAGCCTCAAACAGTCACACTCCAAACTCCACTATGGTGAAGACTAAAGAGCTGTCGAATTGTATCCCTGCACCAGGTTGGGAAGACTGAATCTGCAATAGACAAACAGCTTGATGTGAAAAAATCAACTATAGGAGCAATATTTAGAAAATGGAAGACATACAAGACCATTGATCTCACTCTATCTGGGGCTCCATGCAAGATATCACCCTGTGGGGTCAAAATGACCTCAAGAACAATGAGCAAAAATCCCACAACCACACAGGGGGACCTAGTGAATGTAAAATCATATGGTAGACCCAGCGCCATCTAAGGCCCCTTTCACATCAGCGTTTTTTTTAAATCGCAGCAGATGCGGTGAAAAAACCGCATCTGCTGCGATTACCGCATAACAGCGACACTTGCGGCACAGTTGCGGCAAGCCCCATAGAATGTCTATGCGGGCTTGCGGCAGGTGTGGCAAGTGCGGTATCGGCACTTGCGGCAGGTGCGGACGCAAAAAAAACGCGGCTGATCGCGTTTTTTTTCGCGGCCGCACCTGCCGCAAGTGCCGAAACCGAACTTGCCGCAAGCCCCATAGACATTGCATGGGGCTTGCCGCAACTGTGCCGCAAGTGTCGCGGTTATGCGGTAATCACGGCAGATGCGTTTTTTTTCACCGCATCTGCTGCGATCGGCAAAGACCGCTGATGTGAAAGCAGCCTAATATATTATTGTCAATGGCTGAAATTAAACTGAAGGATACTTTAAGGTACCGTACTTTATCCTTTTCTGGGAATTTTATTGGGTGAAATTTATATCTAAAAAATAAACTGATTCTATACCACAATTTTTTTTTAATAAAAGATATAACATTAATATTAATAAAAGATATAATAATAATAATAAATCTTTATTTATATAACGCCAACATATTCTGCAGCGCTTTACAATACAGTGGTTAGAGCACAGAAAATAAAATACAGTAAGTAATTACAGTAGAGAGCAAATACAGTACAATAACTGGATACAAAACAATAGGCATAGAATCAATGTAAAAAAGAAAATACAATAAATAAAGGAATAAATGAAGGTGACCCTGCTCAAAAGAGCTTACAATCTACAATGGGATATGGGTAGCACAAGGTACAGGGGCTTATTGCACTAATGGTCCGGGCATCTTGAGGAAATGGGGGATAGAAATAAACTTACATGAATGGTCATCAGACAATCTGTGTAGACCTTTTTGGTTTGGTGGAGTTTGTAGAAAAGTAATGACAGGAGAGATAGCCCATTCCCTATCTACACTGCAAAGGACTTCTATTAGGGAGTATGATAGGCCGCCTTAAAAAGATGTATTTCTAGGGATCGTCTGAAGCCATGCAAATTGTGGATAGTCCTGATTTCTTGGGGTAGAGCATTCCAGAGGATTGGTGCAGCTCGGAAGAAGTCTTAGAGCCGGGAGTGGGAGGATCGGATTAGTGCAGATGTTAGTCGAAGGTCATTTGAAGAACGCAGAGAATGAGTGGGGTGATAGACAAAGATGAGGAGGAGATGTAGGGGGTGCTGCACTGTGAAGAGCTTTGCGGGTGAGAACAAGCAATTTGAATTTAATCCTGTAGTGTACGGGTAGCCAGTGCAATGACTGGCAGAGAGCAGAGGCATCTGAGTAACGATTGGCCAGATGGGTGATTCTGGCTGCTGCATTAAGGATGGACTGGAGAGGAGAAAGTCTAGTGAGGGGGAAGCCACTTAATAGAGAATTGCAGTAGTCAAGGCGGGAATGGATTAGGGCCATGGTGAGGGTTTTTGTTGTTTCCATGGTGAGAAAGGGGCGGACTCTAGAGATATTCTTCAGGTGTAAGCGACAGTAGCGGACGAGAGATTGTGTGTGGGAGGAGAAGGAGAGATCGGTGTCAAACATAACACCCAGAAAGTGAGCCTGCTGCAGCTCGAGAGAAGTCTTGGAGTCGGGAATGGGAGGTTCGGATTAATGCTGATGTTAGTCTGAGGTCACATTCAGAACGAAGGGGACGGGTGGGGTGGTAGACAGAGATGAGGGTGGAGAGGTAAGGAGGTGCCGCACCATGAATAGCTTTGTGGGTGACAACGAGCAATTTGAATTTGATCCTATAGTGAACGGGTAGCCAATGTAGTGACTGGCACAGAGCAGAAACATCTGAGTAACGGTTTGCTAGATAGGTGATCCTGGCTGCTGCATTGAGGATAGACTGGAGAGGGGAAAGCTTACTGTGGGGGAGGCCAGCTAGTAAAGAATTACAGTAGTCAAGGTGGGAATGAATCAGGGCCACGGTGAGGGTTTTAGTTGTTTCCATGGTGAGAAAGGGGCGGATTCTAGAGATATTTTTCAGGTGCAAGCGACAGGAGCGGGTGAGAGATTGTATATATGGGGTGAAAGAGAGATCAGTGTCCATCAAAACACCGAGACAGCGAGCCTGCTGACTAGGTGTTATCGTGGTGCCGCACACCGAGAGAGAGATGTCAGGTTTAGGGAGGTTGGCAGAGGGTGGGAGCAGAAGAAGTTCAGTTTTGGAAAGGTTGAGTTTCAGATAGAGAGCGGACATGATATTGGAGACTGCGGTTAGACAGTCATTGGTGTTCTTTATTAGAGCGGGAGTAAGGTCAGGAGCTGAAGTGTATAATTGTGTGTCATCAGCATAGAGATGGTACTGAAAGCCAAATCTGCTGATGGTGTGTCCAATCGGGGCTGTGTAGAGAGAGAAGAGGAGAGGGCCAAGGACTGAGCCCTGAGGGACCCCAATAGTGAGAGGAAGAGGGGAGGAAGTGGAGCCAGAGAATGAAACACTGAAAGAGCGGTCAGAAAGATAGGAAGAGAACCAGGATAGAGCCGTGTCCCTGATGCCAATGGAGTGCAGCATAGAGAGTAGGAGATGGTGGTCAACAGTGTCAAAAGTCGCAGAGAGGTCAAGGAGGATAAGCAGAGAGTGGTCACCATTACGTTATGTAGGGAGCTCTGTAATCTAACCCCGCAAAGTAGCTTTTAGGAGTGAGTTTGTAGGAGTAAGTGTTTCGGAGTCTTGCTTGGAGATCCTGTAGGTAGATACGTTGATTTGTATCCACAACCTGTTCAAAATATATATATTATATGGACTACTATGCGTGCTAGTTATACGAAATGTAGTTTTCCATCAGGATCACATTTATAAAATAAAGTATTGTCTTACTGTAGGAGGGGAAGTTAGATGATTTGGTACTGTGGGAACTGGAGTTCTGCAGCTTTGATTACTTTAGTTGTGATTCATAACCGTATTACGGGCGCCCGAAACCAGGAAGTGCGCGACTGCTGGCCACGGCTTTCTACCACTGAATTCCCCCATGCAAAAGGGAAAGCAAAAATCAGTGGAGGACCAGTGCAAACAGCATAACAGAAAGCAAGTGAGGTAAAGTGTACACAATTCTCACCCCAGAGCAGGGATCACTCTTATACCTTAATCAACTGCAGGAATTTTATTGTGAATATAACCTGGGGGATGTAACAATATAATATAACAACTTTGCAGGCATTATTACTTAGCCTGGGGTCAGACTTGGTTATGGACCCACGTTTCCAGGAATCGCTAATACCGGACAGCGTTAATGTCAAACGCTGGCTGGAAACTTGGGTCCATAGAAACCCTGTGTTAAGGTCAGGGTCACACATGACAGTTGGTTTTGCCTAGGATCCGTTTTTGGGATCTTTTTAGGCATTGTTTTCTAAGTCTAAAAATGCATATGTCAATGCATTTTTAAAAAACGCATGCGTTTTTGTTCAGCATCTCAAAACACATGCGTTTTTTTTAACATGGGGCCCTATGGTAAACACATGCGTTAAAGCATGGTACATATAAGCACCATGCGTTAACGCTTATGTGTTTTTGGTGAAACAATGACTAAGTCCAAAAAAGAGGCCAGGCGCTCAGGAGACACTATTGGCACCCTAAATTTAACGGATCTGTTTTTCTACAGCCTCAAAAAAGTGGATTGCCATGTGTGACCCTGGCCTACCTTAGTAGCAGCCGCACACAGAGCTGCATGACAGCCGCTTTTCAGGAGTGCACAGGAAAATGCTCCAGGCAGCGTTTCCTGTGTGCGTAGGAAACGCGGTCGTCCAACAGCTCTGTGTGCGGCTGATACTAAGGTATCACACAGGGTTTCTAAGGACCCACGTTTCCAGCCAGCGCTTGCCGTTAATGCTGTCCTGTTTCAGCGCTGGCTGGAGACATGGGTCCATAACCCAGTTTGGCCCTAGCCTTAAAGACACATGAATGTCAATAACCTACCACTCTGCAGACTGGGGGATTCTTACACCTAAGATTTACAATTGATTTTTGTCCAACATTTATAATGAAACACCAGATTTTGATACAACCTGGGGAATATAGCAATATAACAACTCTACAGGTATTATTTCTTAAAGGAACATGAATGTCATAACCTAGTACTTTGCAGACTGAGGGATTCTTGAACCTAAGAATTACAATTATTTTGTCCAATTTTTATAATGAAACAACAGGTATACAGCACAGATGTAGACTATACCACCAGGAAGAGGCACTAATAATAACTGAAAAACCTCCAGATACAACAAGGTAACCAATGGAAAATATTTAGAAGGAATTCATGTAACTTATTTCATTATATGGCCATGTATTTTAACAAGTATATAATTAGGTGCCATATCCCCGGCACCAGCACATACTATCAAAGAGGAGCAAAAACTAGAAATTGGCACAATCCATATGGCATAATCAAAGGAGGAGTAGACTGGGTCCTCTTTAGAACTACAAACACCACAAATAAGTAGAGACATAAAGGAGGTGAGATACATACTAGGTACCTATTAATACCTGTATACACCTGTAAATTTATATATATATATTTTATGTTTTAAAGACCCCCACCTATCAATATGTACAAGCTGAGACTAATGTGGTCATGAACTACAGCTGACTCATCAAAGCTGCAGCATCCCAGTTCCCATAATACCAGAGAACTACAAAACACTCAAATCTCTCATAAGAAATAAGAGCATATAAAAAGGTGAGATACAGCTTAGGACATCTGTTAATACCTATGTATATATATCTGAAGAATTTATACAAGCTGTTTATTATTGATAGATCTCCACCTATCAATGCACAAAACCAGGGACTAATATGGTCATGAAACACAACTAAAGTAATCAAAGCTTCAGAATTCCAGTTCCCACAATACCAAATCATCTAACTTCCCCTCCTACAGTAAGACAATACTATATTTTATATATGTGATCCTGATGGAAAACTACATTTCGTATAACTAGCACGCATAATAGTCCATATAATATATATATTTTGAACAGGTTGTGGATACAAAGCAACGTATCTACCTACAGGATCTCCAAGCAAGATTCTGAAACACTCCTACAAACTCACTCAAAAAAGCTACTTTGCTGGGTAAGATTACAGAGCTCCCTACATTATAGACCAAGTACATAAAAATAGAAAGAATACTGGCTCTTACATTTTTGATTATACTCCTTTAGGATGCCAAGAAATTATAAAATCCTCCAACATCCAAAACATAGAAGCTTCCAAACACCAACTGTTGTGGGTACAGAAGCCAGTTAAAGAAGTTTCACAATCCCTAATTAATTATGTATACCTACATACCTAGTATTGTATATACTCGCGTATAAGCCGAGTTTTTCAGCCCAAAAATCGGGCTGAAAAGTCACCCCCTCGGCTTATACGCGAGTCACTGTATTAGGGACTCGGATACCTGCTGTCAGTAGCGAGTCTGAGCTATTCCGAGCGGGTCTTAGCGATTCCTAGCGAGTCTGAGCTATTCCAAGAGGGTCTTAGCGATTCCGAGAGGGTCTTAGCGATTCTGAGCATTTCTGAGCGATTCTGAGTGAGTCATAGCGATTCTGAGTGAGTCATAGCGATTCTGAGAGCGAGTCTTAGCGATTTTGAGCATTTCTGAGCGATTCTGAGCTAGTCTGAGCGATTCTAAGCGAGTTTACAATCCGAGTCCTGTATTCTGTACTCGGGACTCGGCTTATACACGAGTCAATAGGTTTTTCCAGGTTTTGAGGACAAAAGTAGGGGGGTCGGCTTATACACGGGTCGGCTTATACGCGAGTATATACGGTATATATTGTGTGTTTTTATCATTTTATATCTTTTATTAATATTAATGTTATATATTTTATAAATATTTTTAGAGGCATCGAATCAGTTTATTTTTCAGATATAAATTTCACCCAATAAAATTCCCGTAAAAGGTTAAAGTACCTTAAAGTCTCCTTCAGTTTAATTTCGGCCATTGATAATAATATATTAGTTTGTGCTGGGCTTATCAAATGATTTTATGTTTTATTATCTATTCTAAAGGGAGGGTTATACTTGGTACCTCCCAGGCCTACAGCAGCAACAAAACATATCATGCGGGGTCTTGCAATCATGCCAACTGCATAAGTGCCAACTGTAGAAGTGCAGTTACACCGGGCAAGAATCTAAATGGTCATCTCTTCTCTCTTCATACAGGTATATGAATCTGTAACTTCAATTCACTCATCTTTCCTGCATGTCTCTCCTCACATGAGAGGTATATGAATCTGTAACTTCAATTCACTCATCTTTCCTGCATGTCTCTCCTCACATTATTATTATTATTATTATTTATTTATATAGCGCCATTGGTTCCATGGCGCTTTACATAAGGAGTGGGGGTAACAACGACAGGTACAGTACACATGAGCAGTCAATGCTTGCTGATACACGACGGGAGAGGTTCCTGTCCACGAGGGCTCACAGTCTACCTCACATGAGAGGTATATGAATCTGTAACTTCAATCAACAATATACTTGCCTTTTAATAATGTAATATACTGAAATCATCTTACTGTGTGTGATGTGGGATGTTCAGAGGTCATCTTTGGTATAAAAGTGTTTATGACCCAGGATGGCCAGAAACTCTTGTTTATTTGTCTTGCATTTATTACCTTCTGCTGTGCTGAGTTTCTTTGATTGATTGATTAACAAGTGTAATAGACCCAGATCTAAGTGGAAACTCACTATATATGTAGACCCAGCTAAGGGGTGCAATCATGCGGGGTCTTGCAATCATGCCAACTGTAGAAGTGCAGTTACACCGGGCAGTTAAACGGGGCAGGAAACGGGTAAGTCATGCAAGACAAACAAACAGATATGCAATTTGTTCACTTGTACTGCAATTATGTATTCACTATGTAAACCCCAGACTGCTCATCACTACTGACCTCTCACCCACCACTACAGCTCTCCTTCCCGCTGCATCTGACCCACACTACTCTCATCCCCTGCTCACCATCCACAATGTATCCCCTCCTTTGCACTCTCACTTCCATCCTTCTCCACTTCCTGCTACCCCCGCTCATCCCTCCACCCAGCAACCAAGTACTTCTCTCACCCTCCATCCTACCTAACCACCTCACCCACTCTTCTGAACTATTCCTTCACTTTCAATCCTCCATCTCCAATCAGGCACGGCCACCACGTAAACTCTCATGCTCCCTCCTGCTAACCCTCTCCCTGCTCCTCCTACTCGCTGGCGACATTTCCCCTAATCCCGGCCCCCCCCCCCCGCCACATCCCCACAGTCACCTGCACCCCATCCCCACGTCCCATCACCAACTCTCATAAACCCACCATCACCCACCCTCGCAAACTGACCAACATTAGACCCATCCCCCCAGCCCCTGCGCCTCTAATCTCCCTGCCAGGCGCATTCTGGAACGCGCCGCTCAGTCTGTATTAAGCTCACAGACATCCATGAACTCTTTATTTCTGATAAAATCTCATTCCTTGGCATCACAGAGACCTGGCTCACCCCCTCCGACATGGCCTCCCCTGCTGCACTATCCTACGGCGGATTCAATCTTTCCCATACACCCCGACCCTCTGACAAACATGGCGGAGGTGTCGGCATACGCCTATCCGACATCTGCTCCTTCACCCCTATTCCATTACCCCCCTCTGTTACTCTCCCATCTTTCGAAGCCCACTCTGTCCGCATCTTCTCCCCCTGTAACCTCCAGCTAGTCGTCATCTACCGCCCCCCTGGATCCATCCCCACCTTCCTCGACCACTTTACCACCTGGCTACTTCACTTCCTCTCTACTGACATCCCCACCATCATTATGGGCGATTTCAATATCCCAATTGACACTGCCCACCAAACCGCCTCTCAACTTCTTTCCCTGACCTCCTCCTTCGGGCTCTCCCAATGGTCCTCCTCTGCCACCCACAAAGATGGCCACAAGCTGGATCTCATCTTTACCCGTCTTTGCTCCCTTACTAATCTCACAAACTCAACCCTCACCCTGTCAGACCACAATCTGCTGTCCTTCTCCTCCCTCACCTCCCCTACTACATCACCTCCTCTCCGCAAACTTGATCATCCCCGCAGAAACCTAAAACACATTGATCTACACTCACTCTCAGAATCCCTTCTCCCTCTCACCAACATAACATCTATATGTGACACAGACACTGCCACCACCCTCTACAACACCACATTAACCAAGGCACTCGACTTAGCCGCCCCCCTCACACACCACGCTCCACGCACTAATAGGCAACCCTGGCACACCACCCTCACTAAAGACCTGAGACGGGCATCCAGGGTCGCTGAGAGGCGATTGAAAAAATCCGGTTCCACTGAGCATTTTGCGCTGTTCAAACAGTCCCTCATCGCCTTCAAGACTGCACTTACCACCGCCAAACAAACCTTCTTCTTATCCCTAATAACCTCCCTGTCCCACAATCCCAAACAACTTTTCAAAACCTTCAATTCCTTACTCCACCCGCCTGCTCCCCCTCCCTCTCCCCTTATCACTGCAGAAGACTTTGCCTCCTTCTTCAAAGAAAAGATTGACAGAATCAGAGACAGCTTTGATCCACTGTCCCCACAGCCTCCCCTTTCACCTACACTGCCCTCTACTTCCATCAACTGCTTCCCCCCCATAACTGAAGACCAGCTCTCCTCTCTCCTGTCAAAATCACACCTCACCACCAGCACCCACGACCCGCTCCCATCCCACCTCATTCCCAACCTCACCTCCGTTATCATCCCAGCCCTAACTCATCTTTTCAACCTATCACTCACCACCGGCACCTTCCCCTCAGCCTTCAAACACGCCTTGATCACACCCATCCTCAAAAAACCCTCCCTCGATCCCACAACTGTCTCCAACTACCGCCCTATATCTCTCCTCCCTTTCGCCTCTAAACTACTTGAACAGCATGTCCATTCTGAGCTGTCCTCTCACCTCTCCTCCTGCTCCCTCTTTGACCGCCTGAAATCTGGCTTCCGACCCCTCCACTCCACTGAAACAGCCCTGACCAAAGTCACAAATGACCTACTGACTGCCAAAAGCAAGCGCCACTACTCTGTTCTCCTCCTCCTCGACCTGTCAGCCGCCTTCGACACTGTTGACCACTCCCTTCTACTACAGATCCTGGAATCTCTTGGCATCATGGACCTTGCCCTCTCTTGGATCTCCTCATACTTAACGGACCGCACCTTCAGCGTCACCCACTCCCACACATCCTCCTCACCCTACCCCCTATCTGTCGGGGTCCCCCAGGGCTCGGTTCTTGGACCATTACTGTTCTCAATCTACACTCTCAGCCTAGGGCAACTCATTGAGTCCCATGGCCTCCAATATCACCTCTATGCCGACGACACCCAAATCTACCTGTCTGGTCCTGACATCGCCTCCCTTCTATCCAAAATTCCACACTGCCTGTCTGCCATCTCATCCTTCTTCTCTGCTCTCTTCCTTAATCTGAACATGGACAAAACCGAGTTCATAGTCTTCCCCCCAAGATGCTCCCCCTCACTACCTGACATATCCATCGTCGTCAACGACTGCTCTCTCTCTCCAGTCCCCCAAGCCAAGTGCCGGGGTTATCCTTGACTCTTCCCTCTCCTTCAAGCCCCACATCCAGGCCACCTCCTGCCGACTCCAGCTCAAAAACATCTATAGGATTCGCACTTTCCTTGACCACGACACTGCTAAAACCCTCATTCACGCTCTCATCATCTCCCACCTCGATTACTGCAACCTCCTGCTCACCGGCCTCCCCAATACCTCCCTTGCACCTCTCCAATCTATCTTGAACTCCGCTGCCCGCCTAATCCATCTGTCTCCCCGCTACTCCCCTGTCTCCCCCCTCTGCTAAGCCCTTCACTGGCTCCCTACTTCCCAGAGATCCCGGTTTAAAACATTAACCATGACATACAAAGCCATCCACAACCTGTCCCCTCCATACATCTCTGACATGGTCTCCCGATACCTACCCTCACGCAACCTGCGATCCTCCCAAGAGCTTCTCCTCTACTCCCCCCTCATCTCCTCTTCGCACAACCGCATACAGGATTTCTCCCGTGCTTCACCCAGACTCTGGAACTCACTGCCCCAACACATCAGACATTCTCCTACCCTGGGAACCTTCAAAAGAAACCTGAAGACCCACCTGTTCCGCCAAGCCTACCACCTGCAATAAGACCCGGTCCACCACACCGCCTCAAGACTGGAATTTCCTCCTCCCACTGTATCCCCACTCGCCCCTTGTAGACTGTGAGCCTTTGTGGACAGGATTTCTCCCCTCTTGTTTCTGTACAACCGAACTGTCAACATTTATTGTTACTTGTATTGTTACTATGCTACTTGTCCTAGTCTGCCCTTTTTAGCATGTAAAGCGCCATGGAATATAATGGCGCTATATAAATAAATAATAGTAATAATAATAATAATATCGATAATATAGCCAGCTGTCTAGTCAAACTGTTAAGGACCTAGTGAATGACCTGCAGAGAGCTGGGACCAATATTACACAGGCTACCATCAGTAACTTACTACGCCACAAGGGACTTAGATCCTGCAGTGACAGACGTGTCCCCCTGCTTTAGCCATTACATGTCCAGGCCCATTTGAAGTTTGCTAGAGAGTATTTGGATGATCCAGA
>JARQOC010000005.1:489537205-489644705 GCA_033576535.1 Allobates femoralis
CAATGTCTCTCAACAGGAGTCTATTGTATAAAGCGTCATTATTCCGTTCGGGAGATTCTTATAGCAAGCCAGACAAGTGGAGCGGGGTACCATTCATATGTTACCTGTTCTCCACGATACAAGAGGGAAAAGCATAAACAAAGGGGCTATGTACATAAGAAAACAATGTCTCTCAACGGGAGTCTATTGTATAAAGCGTCATTATTCCGTTTGGGAGATTCTTATATCAAGCCAGCCAAGCGGGGTACCGTTCATATGTTACCTGTTCTCCTCGATACAAGTCTAGACTGACTCTAGACTCTCGTGCCCCTGGAGGTGACCATATACTCTCCCGGGGTCCCTCCCACCTTGTGACAAGTGTGGGGTGTGGGTATAGGGTTCCACCTACTGACCATAACTGCACTTGAAGTGGGGTGACTACACCGCTTTTATTGGTGTAGTACCCCTTTTGTGGCACCTACATGGTGGGGCGCCACACTCTTTTGCCCGCTGTTGGATAGTGAGGGTTCTATACCTGTCATCTGGACTCTCCGAGGATTTAGTTTATCTATAATGGTGAGAGGTTTCTTGTTAAAATCTCTTTATAGTGACTAGCCCAGGGTATGGGGACTCGGGTATATGGGCCCTCTGCTGTGGTAGAGATGTTACTGGTGGTTGACCAGGCTCGTGGCCCTGGTGGTCAACTGAAGAGGGGTAGTTTGAGTGGGAATAAAAATTTGACCGTTTATTGTGACGCCACACGCAGATTCTGATGATGCAGCACCAGCGCCACTTCAGACCTCCGGAAGGCGATGGTACAGCAGTCGAGATAGTACAGCTCCCTGCACCTGTGGTGGTGGCGCTGAATATGGTGTATGGATAGTGCCGTGACTCGGATAATGGAGACACGGAGGCTGTATGACTCTGTACGGGTGTTTACTTGTCACTGAATAACGCAGTTCAACATGGGTAACAGTCACACAGTTCTCGGTAGCTGGCCTAGGTAGTGGCCAATGAACAGGGTGTCTCTATGTGGCTTTGTTAGATGTCCGTCCTTACTACTCTTCCAGTCCTTGTTGGTGTGAAGCCTGGCTGGCTTGAAACCTGGCCTGGACTCCTGTGCTCTCTTACCACTTGTGCTGTCGTCTGGAAACCCTCGATGGCCTGCCGCTATCTCTTTTCTGGCAATACCTGGCTCCCTTGTAGTGACTGTGCAGATGCCCGGGAGACTGATGTCTCCAAGGTAGACCGGTATTCTCTGCTCGGCTTGGAGCTCTTCAGCATACTCGAACTCCGGTGTCCGGAGTGCTGTTTGGGTGAACCTAAGATGACTCCTCGGTCCCCAAACTGCTGCTCTTCCCTTGAAGACCCCTATCCTCCTTCTCTGTCTCTCTCTCAGACGTTCACTGCCTCTAACTTCCTCCCGCCCTCACACTGCTTGCCATGAACTCCTCCCACTGGGGCTGGGTATCCTAGCAGAGGATTTAACCCTGTAGGCCTATGAGCTAAGGGTGTGTGGATGCAAGGAATAGCCACATATTAACCTCCCCATTTGCTGACCACAGGGATACCACACAAGCTGGTCTGGGTGCAGTACCCCTTAGTGGGGCTCCGACCAGTGGGGCGCCACAATAGCATGCCAAAAAACTCTTTAAAATGCTTATATTTATCTCTGGTTATCCACTTGAAGTGTCAACGCCTAGTGAGTGTGGGGCAGTCTTGTATCTGTAGGAATTATCCTCCTCTGATGATGTCTATAAATAGTAAATAGTTTGATAATAATGCTCGTCCTAATGTGATAGGTACCTATGTATCTATTGTGGTCCCATTTTACCTGTCCTTACAGTCCTGTGGACACCTTATCTCTCAAGCAGGGTCCTCCTTCCAGAAAATCAATAAGGTTCTGGATTCAGAAGCTATTCATAATGGTACCTTTACACGCCGCTACAGAAGGTTGGAAACAACTGGGTGTCTCACGTGCACGAGCACTTAGCAACGGTTGCAAACGGTACCCGATACCGCCTTTACACGCCGCTACAAGGTGCTCTACAGAAGGTTTAATCTATCCCTGGAGGCACCACCGGGTGCCACAAGTTACCTTCTGTAGAGCACTGTCCCTCATTTACACGCTACAGAAGGTAATATGGGAGGACCTGGGGCAGCAGGGACAACACATAGGCGTGCCAGAATTGTGGATTACGAGACGCTCGTACGATGATTGGACAATGCAATAGCATCATGATTGGCCAGCCAGCGCAGGAAGGCTGGCTAATACATGATGCTATTGCTATTGTGTAGTGTGACTGGTCAGCCCTATTCAGCGACAACCAATCGTAACGCAGGAGCTTCCACCAATGATCGCTGAAGGGGGGCGGTTTCCGGAGGCTGTGTCACGCCCCAGGGAGTTAACTAGGTGGCGAAAAAACCTTACCTACCTTATTTAGACGCCGCTTCCATCGGGTTGAAACCAACCTGTTTTAGAGCACTGTTCTGAAACAGGTGCCGACAGTGACAGGTGGCAACAACCTGATTTACACGCCGCTACCTCGGGTTGTTTTGACGGTGCAAGATACATTTGTCTCCGACACCCGGTTGTTTCCAACCTTTTGTAGTGGCGTGTAAAGGTACCATTAGAGTGCATATAATAATAACATATGTTCAAACTATGCAATAGTAGGTCATGCTATGGGGGGATTGCTGTCACTATACCTTAAGGTGTTGTGAGCTCGACTTCTCCTTCGTCTTCCCGTCATGTGTTTGTGGTGTTTGAAGTCCGCAGCGTCTCCTGTCTGGGTGATCGCTACCCACTGTGCGCCGGGCCGGCGGTGGCACAGTGATACGTCAGCAGTCAGCTGTCGGCTGGGTATGGTATCTCTGTGTCTGCTGTGGTCAGGTGACAGTGGTGGGCAGAGGTGTGGTTAGGGCAGAGTGCAGCACTCTACGCTGATGACATTCAATTATGCACCTCTTCTCCTTACATCACACCTGCAGTATTACAAAACACCAGTGATTGTCTGTCTGCTGTCCTCTATCTACCTTAAACTGAATCTGTCAATAACTAAACTTCTTATGTTTCCTCTACTAACCTTCATTAACCCAATATTGCCATTTCTGTGTGTGGTTCTACCATTATTTCCCAGCAGCATGCCTGCTATCTTGGAGTTAAATTGACTCCTATCTCTCCTTCACTCCCTACATCTGATCACTCACTCACTCATGTAACCTACATCTCAAAAACATCTCTACAATTCTACCTTTTCTGTGATTCTGCAAAAACTCTGGTACCGTCACACTCGGCAATATTGCTTGCAATTTCACTGGCAATTTGCTGGTTGCAGCGAAATCATGGACACATTATTCTACTTTGTTGCTGTGTACAAATGTAACAATGTGCCCATGATTTCACTGCAACCAGCAAATTTTCAGTGAAATTGCCTAGCAAAATTGCTGCATGTGACGGTACCCTTACTGTTGCTCTTATTCTTTTTCGCCTGGATTATAGCAATTCTGTACAAAGGGTCTCCCACTTATTAAACTCTCCCCTCCCCAATCCATCCTGAATGTAGAAGCCAGGATCATATGCCTCTCCAACCGCTTCAGCGATGCCTCTACCCCGTGCCAGTTATTGCATAGGTTGCCCATTCCCTAGAGAGTACAATATAAAGTTATCTCTCTCACCTACAAAGCCCTCCACAATTCTCCTCCCTCATCTCTGTCTATTAACCTACCCGTGCCTGTCCATTCAATTTGTCCCTTGGATCATCTGTTTTCACATCCTCTATGCCCTTAATAGCACTTCATCTGTACTTGTACATATCCTGGCTTGTGACTACTTCATGGATGTTTATCTGAATTCCATATTTATTATATTGATGACTAGACCATATTTGACAAGAACTTTTTTACCATTTACCTATTGTGCCTTCCTATTTCCTCATACATTATAAGCTTGTGAGCAGGGCCCTCATTCCTCTTGGCATTTGTTAAATTTTTGTTACTTTGTATTGTCTCATATTGTCTGTACATGTCCCCTCTGAATCTTAAAGTGTTGTAGAATATGGTTGCCACTATATAGTGAAATATATTATTATTATCATTATTATTATTATTACTACATAAGGTTCATTTAAACACAAGTTGAAGATCTTCTGATCCCAGCCTCGCCAGAGGTCTTCCTGGGTGGGACTGGGACACATTCTGGGCAACTCCTTCTCCCATCCCTCTACATGATTCTATCACTATTGATTGCAGGATTTAGGAGGTTAAATATCCAGAGACAGGATAGGTGCCATCCCTGGCTCTGAAAGTCATGGCTTGGCTATCACTTATGCCGAGCTCTCAGCTTGCAATCATGCAGACTAATCCTGTGCCACATGATCACCATGACATAATTTTATGTAATTTTGCGGGAACCCCTTCCTGGCCATGACATAAACTTAGATTAAATGTTTGAAGGGATGATGGGTTGCATGGGCTATTCCCTCGTTAATCAATCCTTAATTAAACAGGTAAAAGTACACTTCAATTGCTTCTCATTTGTTTAATCTTAAATGAAAAATTGTGGCATGCAGAACCCAAATCCCAAATATTCAGTCACTGTCCAAATATTTATTTACCTAAATTTATACATGTACTCCTTCAGCAATCAGCCAACCCCTTTCATGCAGAACTGTGGTCAATCACAGACACAGGAAATGCTATACCATGTTGCAAAGGAACTTACCCAAACCATTGACCAAACCTGTGGCTAAAGATCAAGATGTTTTGAATCTCAAAACATGTACAGTTCTCAGCATACATCCATACAGTATACATGAATACATCCCAACAAATTTGTCAGTAAATCTTCAATTTTTTCTAAATCAATATTTTTAATGAGATACCATTTTATAAAATAACCTCCAAATATGGATTGATTACAAACAAAATTTTTATTTTGTACATATGAAATAGTAAATTTTCTTACAAATTAATTTAAGACCATGTTGTAAAAATGAGTACACCTCAATAAAAGTCTTAAGGTACACATGCAATATTGCTAGGCAATTTCACTGGCAATTTGCTGGTTGCAGAGAAATCATGGACACATTGTTCCATTTGTACACAGCAACAAAATAGAACAATGTGTCCATGATTTCACTGCAACCAGCAAACTGCCAGTGAAATTGCCTAGCAATATTGCCGCGTGTGACGGTACCTTAAGGAGTAAAGTTAAAGTTTAGACTACAAAATTCTAATTAACAAAAATTCAACCACAAGTAAATCTACTTCATTAAACAGTTGTCCAGCAGACAGATGACTACAAAGGGATGTTACTTAACAAAAAAAAATCCTTCCCAGTGCATGCTGTCAGCATGGCACCACATGGAAGAGACATGTCATAAGACCGTAGAAATAAAATAACTTCTCTACACAAAGAATTGTGATATTTGCAAGAAAGTCATCAAAGCTTTTCTTATCAGTCAATACTGCAACAAAAGTTATACAAAAATTTAGAAAGGTGAAACTGCAACATTTTCACAGAGAAGTGCAGACCGACCACAGAGGTTAACATTATACAGGAGCATCTTCTGATGAGAAGGGTTGAAGAAAATCAACATGCAAGTGTGGTACCCCACCGTGTAGGCCCGCACCAGAGGTACTGCACTCCTCCATTAGAGGGAGAGTTGTGCCTCTGCTCTCCAGGTGCTGGGATGGCACAGTTGAGCTTCACACACACACACTTAGGACCTCAGGATGGTGGGAGGACCCAAGCATAGCGGGAGGGAAAAGAGAAGTGCAGGAGAAGAACAACAGAGTAGAGGAGTGGAGAAGCAGCAGAAGGAGGAGGTGTTAGCTCATGCGGACTGGAAAATGGTCATGCTCGCCCCAGGAGGGAACTACCGATGGGTTGGAGGGAGAACGGAGCACTTGGGGTACGGAGTGAGACGTAGATCACTGTATGCCCGTATCTGGCAAGAGTACAGAGGGGCTGGTGGATGAAACAAGGAACCGGCCCTGACACGGCGCAGATGCTGTACGCCCAAACCGTTTAGCCGGAGGCCCAAATTCCTAAGGGAGCTGTGGCCGAACACCCGACACAACTTGGAGAAGGCAGCCAAACTAGGGAGTAGTGCCCAGAACGGGTACAACTGAGCACCCATGGCTGTCGGTACCTGAGCTCTGTGTGCGGAGGCGCTGAGAGCCTGGGGGGAAGAGCAGTGTCGTGCTTGCCCAGATGAGAAACTACCTTAGAGCACTGAGAGACCACCAGAGAAGGAGACACCCAGTAAGAGAGAGAGAAAGGAACACCAACAGAGGCTCGCTGCACTGTTCTGGTTCTGGAGACAAAGCTGAACTGGAGGTTGGCAAGGGAAGCACCCGGCAACCATGCTGAAACAACTGAGTAAAAGTAACAGAACTCCAGCTGTGGTGTGCGAGACTTTATTTAGCGGCAACTACCGGCCGCAGAGGCCGCATGAGACACTAGGGTGCTGTTGACCTAATGAACATCTGCCAAGGTACAAACTTAACCCTCCTTCCAGCTGCCCTGGGGAACTCGCTCCGCCTGTGGGGAGCTAATCCATTTAAGCTGCCGTCATCATCCCCAGGGCCCTGAAGCAGCGGCGGACGCCCATGGCCGCGTAGCACAGGTGGCATCATGAATATCCCTTTTTCCCTGTCATCCCTGTTATTAAATGACACCACCAGGGTTACAGGACTGGGTTCTGGCCCCCATCTGTCCCTGTGAAAAGAACCGAAAGTGAAGAACAACTGCTGCCCGATTCCCAAGTACCCCCGATCCTGGAGTGGGTGTGTCACAAGTTCACTGCAGTTAGCTACAGAAGTAGAAAGCCAGGTTGAAGTGATTCCCATGACACAATATGGCTTAAGCAGCAGAGGAATAACACACACAAGGTTTGCCCTCAAAGGAAGCCTCTCCTAAAACTCCTGCACAAAAGAGCCCACCTACAACTAGCCAGAGACCATCCTGAAAAATATGAAGGCTACTGAGACTTTATACTTGGTGTGATGGGTAGAAGATATCTTTTGAACTGATTGTTCAAAACTGTATTGTGTTGCAAAGGTGAGGAGTACAAAGAAAAATGCATGGTGCCTACAGTGAAACATGGCGGTGGCAGTGTCCTTATGTGGGTCTGCATGAGTGCTGCTGGTGTCAAGGAGCTAGATTACATTGAAATTACTAGGTGAAAGTATGTCTCCTGACCGTAACTCAATCTCATACTATAAGGAATTCTGAAGAAGAAAGTTGAGCTTCACTCCCCATTCAGCATTCAGACTATAAAAGAGGTTGTTTTGGAAGAATGGAAAAACATAAATGGTGCAATATATCACCAATTTGTTAATCACAGAGATTGCACAATATACTAGAGCCAGGTGTTTTTGATATGGAGTAAATTAATTTTTGTATCGATTAATTTAAAAAAGATTTTGTAATGAAAATTATATTATTAAACTTTATTTTATGTTAAGGTTTAAAAAAATGTTCTATAAAATGAGTGATGTCATAATTTTGGAAATTATTCTTTTGTTCAGTGAGATACTAATTAAACTCTTACTTTGCAAAGGGGGTATACTCATTTATGCTGAGTGCTGAATATTACTAATGGTCCCATAAAATACATATTAGACTAATGTTGGCCTATCCTGCAGATATAGATGGGTAGAGAGTCCAATGTTTATTCGATCACTGGTTGACTGCTTGTCAGTCAGCATGTCCGATAGACTGCAGATTTAATTTTTCTCACAGATTTAAGATATGACTTTTTCATAAAGAGCATAGGAGCACAATCAAACAATCACTCTTGTGTATGGGAGAGCTTGCCAAGAGATAGCTGTTGGCCAAACAATTGTGTGATGTATCATTTGGCCGATAGACATTTAAGGTGTGTGGGTGCCTTAAATTTGCTAATTTACTAAAATTAAGCACGTACAATTTAGTGATAATTTATTTTATACCCACAACCTCTTAAAGTCCAGTATTATGTATATTCAAAGTTTTTTGGGTTTCAACTAACTATGTTAGGAAAGTTCAGCAAAACATACATCTGCTTTAAAGGGCTGTCGATCTAAAATGATAATTCTGCTGTCACTCTATGAGAATGCAGAATTATCAATCCTCCTAGGGACCGCACTGAGTGCTGCGAGCATTCACTGTTTATAAACTGGGATTGGACCGCAGTTATGCGGTATGCATATTCCTGGCCACTGCAGCCGGAGCCCCCGTATATGTCGCTCAATACAATTGTATGGAGCAAGGCTGTTACCACTAGGCGGCTGCGCCTACCAGTTGGACGCATCCGCTCTATACACTTGTATTGAGTAAGGCAGTGTGCACTGGTCTTGTTTTGCTAGGAACATGCATACCGCTTAATTATGGTTTGTTCCCGAGAGATAAGTTTGCAGTCTCCTAGAATGACTGCAAAATTATCATTTTAGACCAGACAACCCCTTTAATGACATTGCTGGACTCTTCATAGCTCACAACCTGGCGAGCCACACTCTCTAGATCATTTATGTAGTTGCATATTGTTTTTTCATTCCTATTTATAGTGTCTTACACAGGCAGACATTTTCATCTTAAAGTACTTTCCAGGAACTATCCCCAAAATCAGAACAATCAGCGGAATAAATAAATCTTGGGAATATACATAATATTCTGTCTTGTTCTGCAGATCAGTTTCGCAGTTGCTTGTCTGTTGGTCAGGCTTGGACCTAGGCTCTAGACCCTTCTGATCAAACATTGATGGTTTATTCTAGATATTTAACTCTGGAATACATATACTACAGGCAGCAGAAACTATTTTAAAATCATCTTCATGAGCTTAATTATGTTCTTCATTACAATTAATGTAAAATAAAATATATTGATTTTTTTTTTATAAATCACAGGAAATGCATTTTTTTCTTCTCTTATTTTTTCTAGGTATTCTACAACCATTAGAATAGTCATCACAAAAGATTGTAATGTAGTTATGATTGCTTGTCCAGCAGTATTGTCTACATACCTAATGTGCATATCATTTAGTAATACTGGCATGTCTGTCCCATGTACTGAAATCAGTTCCCTACAACATATCACAGGTAATTATTTACAAAAAGAAAAGTCTTGAAGTTTTTAGCCAGACACTATTCTAATGTGTCTTTAATGTGAACCTCTGCAATTACTTTAATTAAATAGAGGGAATACTGCCATAATGTATAGGTACTTCTGCCAACCACCATTAGCCACCTTGAATCTTTAACTTTTTCTAAGAAGTCAAATTTCTGCATTTGATCTAAAAACATTTTCTTCTTTTTCTTAATTGTGAGAACATTGTAAGGAATATTTGCATATGAATAAGCAGCAGCTTATGTGGCAGATCGCGCGCCATGTTTTTCTGCTATTAGCCTTGCACCTACCGAGTAGATACATTACAAGCCAGATGTTAAATTGCTTTGACTTTGGTGTTAAATGAATAGTATTATGTAAAAAATGTTGAATCCTGTTCTAATAGTTTAGTTTTCAAGCAGAGAATATTAGCCCTGGATTCATATAATACAGAAAATAATCCTTTTTCCTTTTTTTTTGATCCATGAGAATGCCTAAACATAAAAGTACACATCCGATGGTTTGAAGAATAAACTCAGATCTGTAAACATAATGGGAAAAAACATAATTGCTTGGTATAAGACATTTGCAAAGAAAATCTGTAACCAGGTTTTACTATCTAATTTGGGAGCAGTATGTCAAACATAAAGCTGCTTGTAGTTTTCATAAAATCACTTTTTTAAGCAACAGATTATCACTGGAGGACTAGTAAACCGACTGCTCTTTATTTATGAGCTCTACATAACCCCACCCCCACCACTGATTGAAAGCTTTCTACCTATGCACAAAGTACCCAGAAAGCTTCAATGGAGTGGGCGAGGTTATGTAGAGCCCAACAATCAGATAAATGGTAAATCTGCAGCAGGTAAAACTGTGATTTTTTATCAAAATGCAACAAGAAGTCCAGTAGATAATACATTGCTGAAATTAAAGGGAATCTGCACCCCCTTTGGGCATTCTAAACTGTGCCCACCAGCTGTAACATGATGTAATTTGGGCTCCTGTAACCCCTCTGTGCGCCCACGACATCTCCCTGCATACCTCAGAAATGAACTTTTATTCTGTCATGCGCTGTATGGTAATGACTCTTAAAAAGGTCGGGGGATCTGCTCTCTGTGGTCCTCGCTGCCCCCTACTTGGAATACCTCCCCTCTCTTTTGAAATTGCCACCTCTCCTGTGTATGGATGTTGATTGACAAGCAATACTCTCGCTCCTGCGCAGTGCCGCGGGTCACCATACTCCATTGAAGACACACAGTGCCCGAAGTCTCACGAGATTCCACTGCACAGGCGCGAGTCTTCAGCAAATCTCACAGAGTTCAAGCACTGTGAGTCTTCAATGGAGCACGGTGACCCGTGGCACTGCACAGGCGTGAGAGTATTGCCTGTCAATCAACATCCATACACAGGAGAGGTGGCAATTTCAAAAGAGCAGGGCAGATATTCCAGGCAGGGGGCGTGAGGACCACAGAGAGCAGACCCTCCCCGGACCTTTTCATGAGTCATTACCATACTGCGCGGGACAGAATAAAAGTGCATTTCTGAGGTATGCAGGGGTACTCTCGGTATACAGAGGGGTTATAGGAACCCCAATTACATCATGTTACAGCTGGTGGGCACAGTTTAGAATGCCCAAACGGGGTTAGTGGGAACCTGTCAGCTAGTTTATGCCCCCAGCTATCACTCTCTGTCCCTGCAGCTTGATAGTACTATTCTAATCATCCCTGTCTGAGCTAAAAGCGTCAGGTTAAAAGTGAAAGAAAAAGCATTTATATATTTACATTTTCTTATGTCAATGAGGGAGTGACTACACATTGGAGGACGTAGTCACTCTGGCAGGTTAATAGTTAACTCATTGAAAACTTCTCTGTATAAAGGACCTGTGTGATGTAATGATCATGTGACCCCTAGTGGGCAGAGCTAAGCAAGCAGTAGGCTAAGGGCACTAGTAAAACCATAAAAAGTGACAAAAAGTTCTAAAAAATATAAAACAAACTACAACAGTTCAAATCACCTCCCATTCCCCCTTTTCCTAAATTGAAAATAAAACAATAAAAATAAAATATACACATTTTATATTGTTGCATTAAGAAAGTCCAATCTATAAAAATATAAAACAAATGTATCCGATCAGTAAAGAGCATAGCAAAATAAAATGAAAAATCCCAGAATAAAGTTATTCTGGCCAATAAAATGTATTAAGAAGCAATCAAAACACTGCATGTACCCCAAAATGGTATGAGTAAAAAGTGTAGGGGGGTAAAAAATAAGCCATCACAGCCCCGATCTAAAAGAAAATAAAAATGTTGCAGTTCTTGGAAAATGGCGACAAAAGAAATTTAAAACAATAAAAAAACTTCATGCATTTTTTTTCACTTCTTAAATTAAAAGAAAACTATTGGTGGTGAGCGAGTAGTAAGATACTTGCATTCAAATAGCTCTATCTGAATACTTTGAATGAGTAATGAGCAAAGAATCCAATGGAAGTCAATGGGGAACTCACTCAGATCCAAATACTGAAAGGATTCAGATTATTGGTTAGAGCTATTCAAACCTGAATATTTAACTACTCGCTAATCACTAAAAACTATATATGTTTGGTATCTACTGTATATACTCTTACTGACCTAGAGAATCATAGTGCCAGGTCAGTTTTACCATTTAGTGAAAATGTTAAGTAAAAAACTTGTTCCATGTGAAATGCCGCAGTAGTTTAAATCTGAGTAAATTTCCTTTGGCACAGACTTAGTTAATTCCAGAAGCTGCTGTTATGTGTGGCTCTGCAGGTGTAGGTGGGGGGGGTGTCAGATCATTACTTTCTCCACTCCCTCAGCCTTTATGTAGTTCCACTTCCTTCCACTAGATGTCGCTGATAGAGTTTAGTCTTACAAGAACCCGTGTAGTGAAGACGTTCATGCTTGTGCTTGCCGCTGTTTCCTTCTTTGTAGGAGTTGCTGTGTTTTCCTTGTCCGTAGGTGGAGATAGGGGATCTTAGCATAGGACTTATCAGGAGCATAGGGTGGTGACCCAGACTTCCTCACCTTCAAATGTACCTCTGGGAGCGAGGTATTTAGGGACTCCAATCTAAGGGTCAGACTAGCTCCGCTGAATTCCTTTAGTCCATCTTACGATCCTGCTTCCTGATTCCTTTACCACTATACCCTCCCTTCGTGACAGTCCTAAAAAATTCTGTCATTGTACTTTCTTTTTTGCAATTTCACGCCACTTTGAATTTTGTTTGCCATTTTCCAGTATGCTATATGGTAAAACTAATGGTTTCAATCAAAAGTACGACTTGTCTCACAAATAAAAAACCTTCATATGGCTGTAAAGATGAAAAAATAAAAAAAAGTTATGGCTCTTGGGAAAAAAGGGAAGTGAAAACAAAAAACGGAAAATGACCTGGTTAAGGGGTTAAGCCTATATATCTTGAATATGTTTTTGGAAAACAGATAACATACCAAAACTTGTGTCACTGTGGAAATATTTCTGGGCCTAACTGTACTATCACATATAAATACTGCCATAACATATTTTTCAATAGCCCATGCAGCCCAATAAAGAGCTTTGGAGATAATTGTACAATTACCTTTTGGTTCCTTGAAAAAAAGACAGCTACATATTAAAGGGAACCAACCGCCAGGATTTAACCACAGCAGGTGATTGATCCAGCAGGTGCAGCAGGTGATTGATGTGTGCAGCATGACATCACTATTTGTTTTTTTCATTCCTTCCCTCTGGGCATGGCAGTCTGCTGTAAGCGTAACCCAGTCCCACCTTGATTAGACAGAGGGGATTTGGCTTACAGCAGGCTGCCATGTCCACGAGGAGGAATGAAAAAAGGCACAAAAAGTGATGTTATGCTGCACACATCAATCACCTGCTGCACTGATTTACAGGTGGTTAAATCCTGGTGGTTGGTTCCCTTTAAAGAGCTGTAATCAGAGCTGGTGAAAAAATGACAGATGATAAAAATAAATTGCAAGACGTGCCATCTACCATAGAAAACTGTATGTTAATAAAAACTGCTAGAATTATTTCTTATTGTTGGCGTAATCATCTAAACCTTTTGGGGGGTCTCTTATTACTGTATCTAATTAAAATGGCCTTCAGCTCAATCATCTGCTCTGGACATTTCACAGCCACTGATAACATTGAAGATGCCGCTTTATGATCCTGTTCCACCAGCGGTGCCGTAAATGTGCAGATTTATTATAACATTTACCAGTGGTTATTTATAGCTTAAAAAAGCAAAACATCCTGTAGTGAACATCTGAAGATTAGGATATATTGTACAAGAATCCTTGAACAATTTTATCAAAAGCCCATTTCTATGTAGTCTTTTACTGCAATAAATCACACAGGAGAAATCTATCAGGAGATACCACCTCGCAGATAAATGAATAGTGAGGAGAAGGGTCATCACAGATATTCTGTCTTACGGCCTGTCACCAGCAGGAACCCAGTAACATTTTATACATATTTCTTCACTTTAACATAAAAAAAAAACCACCTGGATAGAACTAAGGCAAAAAATATTACAGCGGCTATGGTTAAAGTTATTATTTTTTCAGAAGCCTCAAAACAAGGCATACTATAGTTTATTTAGTTTCTCTCAAATAATATTAGAACAGTCATCGAGATTATGATACTCTACTATATATTACGGTAATTTCTGCTGCTAGAAAAATAAAAATCTCTAGAAAATATTTTCTCCTCTGCAGTTGTAATAAACATATTTTTAATTATTTAATTATATTTTACAGTATATCCGTTACTGGGAAACTATGACTACGATTACCGTGCTTCCCCAAAAATAAGACCTACGTCAAAAATAAGCAATAGTTGTGGTTCAAAAAGGAAATGATGTCCAGGCAACTAAAAAAAAACCTTTGTTAAATAAAGTAGACACCCACAAAAGAAAGAAGAACTACCCCCAGAAAAATCACCAGTATATTGGTCAAGATATGGCACTGGCTAATCCTGTGGCCTGTAGAACAAGGTCATCATACAAAATACGAGGTGGATGGAGACCGATCATTAATTGGGGAGTTGGTGAGGACAATTATAGTGATGTGGGGTTTGTGGGGGCCAATTAACTTGATTGGAGGGCTTTTGGGGGCCAATCATATTGAATGGGGGGTTGTTGAGGGCTATAATATTTATTAGGGGCTGTTGGTGGGCATCATACTGATTGCAGAGTTTGTGGTGGCTATCATACTGATTTTGGAGCTTGTAAGGGCCAATTGTCTTGCTTTGAGGGCTGGTGAGGGCCTATCTTACTGATGGGGTCTGGTGGGGGCCAACATTCTAAATTGGGGGCTGTTGGGGGCCATCACACTAAGTAGGCTGATGAGGGTCAAAATACAGAGAGAAGGGTTGGTGGAAGCCATATTACTGATTAGTGGGTTGCTGGAGGCTCTAATACTAAGTAAAAGTATTTATTGTATGATTCTCATTATTATTGAAAAGTATTGTGAAATACTTTTCTTCTGCAGCATCTGAAACAGTTGCATGGAGTGAACATACCCAGATTCTCCTAGTGATGACAACTGTTCACCAGGCTGGCTTCATTTATTTAAAGGGAACCTGTCACCAAGTGTTCCCCATATAAAGTATGGTCACCACCTATATGACCTTATATATAGCATTCTAGAATGCTGTATATACTGTATCTTTTAAGGACAATCTGCATTACATAAAAATACCTTTTATTATATTCACCTATAAGACAGGCTGGTCCAATGGGCGTACCTCGCCTTGATCCGGTGCCACCTCTCTACTCAAGATTAGCATCCTTCTTCCCTACTTTCTGTGGATGATGCATCCTACATCAACCAAACAGTGTCTTCAATTGCACTACTGCACATGTTAAATTCTCTCTACCTTGCTAAAGCCAGGACAAAGTATTATAGTGCATGTGCACAGGTGCTCTTTGGCCTTCACACATGCATGCACATTACAGTACTTTGCTTTTCCTATGGCAGGGTAGAGAGAAGTGCCCGTGCGCAGGAGCGCAATGGAAGCCATTGTGTGGATGACATAAGCCTGGGGGTTAGCGAACCCAACCTGTAAAGTTCAAGGTACTAAACACCTAATGTCCAGTACTTAACAAATAAGGATTGTAGAAAGGCTGTCTGACTTCCATGTTTCCTGAAAGCTAAGACAGAAGAGCTAGGAGACTGCAAAAGAAAGCAAAATGGGTATTAAAGCAGGAAGAAATACATACTGCTGTAAACTGCTGTCAGACCATTTCTTGGCCCGCTCATTAAACTTAATGAAAATTCTCTGCTTCCCCTCCTACACTCTGTAGCAGCGTCTGTGGTTGGTTGAAGTCAGACAGCTTTTCACTTAGTGCTGGACTGTCAAACTGCGCTACCGCTGTGTCACACTCTCAGGTAGTAAGTTCAATTGAGATCACTTCTTGCAGCTCCCACGATGCGGTCAGTGTGTCCCAGAGGCCATAGCAAGCAGTCACATCTTGTAATTGCTGACCGTGGCCTTTCGATGTAGAAGAGACAGGACTTCATAGGACATCGTGTGGATTATGTTGGACCTGCAGGGATGTTTTTAGGGTTAATAAATTGGTGAAAGAGGGTGTGTTTTTTAGTTAAAATAAAAGAATTTTGTGTTTTTTTTACTTTTTACTTACAGGGTTTGTAATGGGGGTGCTTCATAGACACCTCTCCATTACTGACCAAGGACTTGATGACAGCTGGTGTTTTTGAGAAATCACAGCTGTCATTAAAGAGAACCTGTTACCCCCCCCCCTAGAGCCTATTAAGCTAAAAGAGCCACCTTCTTATGTCTATACCCCCCAGGGACACTGAAATAATTACTTTGTAAGTTATTAGTTTAGGTCCGGGGGTATACTCTCCTTCCTGGACCTAAACACATACCTGCTGTTACCCCCTTCTTCTGTGATGTCTGGGACTCACCTCCTGTGTGCCTTCAGTGCGGCGGTGTAGGCGCCTGTGCAATCTCTCAGCGCTCGGGCTTCTCCATCAGCTATTCCGAGAGCTGAGGTCACGCAATACATACAGCCCCAGATCCCGCCCTGTGTGGGCTTATGAAGCATGAAGACTGCAGGTCTGGGAGTCTGGTGAGGGGAAACTCCCCACCAGACTCCCAGTCTCGCAGTCTGCATGCAGCATTAGCCCACACAGTGTGGGATCTGGAGCTGCGTGTATCACGTTACCTCAGCTCTTGGAATAAATGATTTTTTATCTGTTGTGTGTTTTTGCTACTTACTTATAGAAAATGTGGTGAAACCCATGCCCATTTTTCAATCATTTATTTATTTTTACAGTACTCTGATGTCAGTATGCTTCTCATACTGGAAGCCAATCACAGACGCTAGCAGAGAGGTTGGACCTGGCTAAGTCTGACTTTAACCAATCAAGGGAGGGAAGCAGTGAGGTTCATGAGAGTGCCTGGAAGAAGGGTGATAGCGGTGTTGAAGCTTGGTAAGTAATACTCTAGGAAGCTGATGGCTGTGCCAAAATAGCGGGACTCCACTGTAAAAGAGTTTGAGCTGTGTTTGGCAGCTTTTGGGCACCTTTGATGGTGTTTTCTAGGCCCTTGATTTTACCTTCCATTCATTTTTATGGGGTTCAGAATTCTGTGACCTTATGCCTGTCCGGTGAGTCCAATACAAACTTCAAAATGTTCGCTCATCTCAGGTCATTAGTTACAATTGCCTTCGTATATAATAGTGATCCTCACCATTTTCCTATATTGTAATTGGTAGAGATGTATGGATCTTTTGAAATTCAAATTCATAATATTTTTCCCCAAAATTAGTTTTAAAGAAACTAAATTTGCTTGACTCCAAATACTGGAAAGCATGCTATTGCTAGGAAAATATATATTTAGGGAGAGAGAGATTATCTCACTAACCTAAGAGCTTACATGCAGGAGAGAGAGCGCAAACCCTGCTGACTAAAAAAGCTTATGCTCTACAGGAAAGAGATAGAGAGGACCTCATTGACCATAGGAGCTTACACTCTACAGGAGAGAGACCAAACTCAGCAGACCATAAGAGCTTACTCTCAACAAGTGAGAGAGAATACCGCTGACCTAAAATGCTTACACATTACAGAAGAGAGAGAGCGCAAACTCTGCTGACCATAAGAGCTTAAATTCAACAAGAGAGAAAGGATCCTGCTTACTATAATGGCCGCTTTACACGTCCCGATATCATTGTCCAACTTCGATAAAAAGTCACGTGGTTCGTGCATTGGCGGCGATATCGTTCTTGCGTTGTGTGGTGTGAATTTCAATTCGATGCAAGAACGATGCCAAAACGATATCGGGGAAGAATTGTGCAGGCTCTCCAACTGCCCCTATTGGATGGATGATCTGGCAGGATCGTGCTGTGTGACAGCCCAACAACAACTTGGAGAACAATTTTCCCCTATTCACTCCCATGTTAAATGGTCGTTCCCTGGTTTGCACGTACAAGGGGGCGTATACATCGCAGTTGCGTTGCCTGCTGATATCTCCCTGTGTTACAGTTCCTATGCGATCTTGGATTTCAGCCAAAAAAGTGCACGCTCCCGTGCCGTTGTATACAATATCGAAACGATGTTGGGATGTGTAAAGCGGCCATAAGAGCTTACACATTACAAAAGAGAGAGAATGAACTCTGCTGACAAAAGAGCTTACACTCTACTATTATAGAGAGACAACCCTGCTGACCTAAGCGCTTACAGTATACATGAGTGAGAGAGGACTAAGCTGATCATAAGAGCTTATACACTACAGAAGAGTGAAAGGTAAAAGACCTTGCTGACTATAATAACTTAGACAGAAGACAGAAACGTATCTAAGTACTGATCACGACTGTACAAGGTATGATAATCTTTAACATGGTATACCTGCATCGCAATATGGGGAGGCCAGCGCAGCATTGACAAATGACATTAGCCCAGTCTCTGATGCTTCCTTCTTTTTATCGAACCTCTAAATGTTCAAATTCACGTGAACCCGTGAGTTTCAAGAAATTCAATTCGAACTCGATCCTCCGCGTATCGATCTGCTCATTCCTAGTTATTGTCCATTCGAAAATATTTTGGCTCCATAAATATACAACAATGTGCCAGTTGTGTCTTTGTTGGCTACCATAAATACAAATATTTCATTGCGTCTTTTTTTTTCTTTCCTGTTGTTAAAAATACCCAGGAACACAACACGAACAATTACTCTATTCTGCTATTCGTTTTACACATTTTATTAATTTCATTTTATGTAGTATAAACAAATTGACAGCTTTTATGTCACGAGGCTTTGTAAGGCTTTGTTCTATTTCAATTTGTTCAATTTCCTCACATAATTAGCTACTAAATAATAGCAGAACAAAATAAATGGTACTGTGCATTATGTACATAGCCATTATTTCACTTACCCTTCACATGCTGAAAAAAAATATACCAACATTTACATATATTAAATTGTCCATATTAATCTCTTTTAGTGGTTGGTCTCTGCAGCACCTCACAGCAGCCGCGTTCTCAGACTACTTATCTCTTCTTGGTTACATTTAAATATTCCCTGCCATTGTGTAAATGAAATGATGCTTGTCTAACAACTGGACAACAAATGTTGCTAGCGTTTAGCTATTGATAACCGAATGGATTTGGTCTTGTATAATAGAAAGCATTGTAGGGAATTCATTACACAATTGCTTGCTGGCCTTTCAACACTTGAATGGATATTTATATATTTGGTTCCTCCACATCTAAATGCATGGGTTTTAATATGAATTTTTATGTCATTGTTAAATACAATGACACATTTGCCAGTCAACTGCAAGTAAAATATAAAGCATTTCACCTTTGTTTGAACATACGTGCATGGCTAACATTACAGAATAAGGTATCTTGGTGACTGAATATTTTTATGAGCAAATAATAAAAATTAAAATATTATTTAGTAAATCCTATTGTTAAAGCCATTGGTTAGCAAGCGTACTGTACTTAAAGGGACAATGTAATCTGATCCGCAGTGAGCATGTTATAAAGCAAGGGGTCTAAGAAGATTGAAAGTAGTTTTGTATACAAGTATACTTGTAACTTTCTGTTATACATATCTACTCAACCGGCTTAGGAATCTAGTGGGTGGTCCTAGCAGTGGTTGGAAGTAGAGATGAGTGGATCATTTGAGATTTGATTTTGCCAGTTTAGCCAACATTTCCCCAAAAAGTCAACTTGCGGTGAGTAAAGTTGCATGAATCTCAATAAGGGAAACGAGAGAAATATATTATAGAAATCAACTCTACTGTGCACACTACCAGGCTGTGCTCTACTGATCTCTGATCACCAATTACTGACCACCAATGTAAAAAGTTTGACAATCTGCTAGATGTCACAGCTTAAGGGCATTATGGGGATGCCAACACGGCCATGCAAAATAACATTAGCCCAATGATGCTTCAGGAGCATGGGAAATAATGCCAAGTTTTTCTTTCTTTTAAGAATCAGGAATTGAGTCTCAAAGTGTTTGAATTCTTAGAGTGAAGGCTATTCATCGTTCAGACAGACCCCCCATTGGACTCTAAAGCACTGAGAGAACAGATATTTAGTTGAATACATTTCATATTATATCAAATATTCCACAAAACTATATATTATTCAGCTCAGCTCTGTTAGCTCTATTATATGCTACCGGAAAATCAGACTGCATTTTCTGTGTAACAAGTAAAGACAGGATCCACTTAGAACAGGCCTCAACATGGTCAACAAAAGAAGTTGAGTGCACGTGCTCCCCATCATATCTAGAAGTTGTCTTCTCTAAAAAGACATGAGTGCTGCCAGTACTGCTGGAGAGGTTAAGGGGGTGGGGGCAGCCTCTCAGTGCTCAGACCATACCCTGCACACTGCATCAAATTGGTCTTCATGGCTATTATCTCACATGGACGCCTCTTCTAAAGATCATGCACAAGAAAGCCTGAAAATAGTTTGCTGAAGACAAGCAGACTAAGGACATAGACTACTGTAACCAATTTCTGTGGTCAGATGAGACCAAGATAAACTTATTTGGTTCAGATGGTGTCAAGCTTGTGTGGCAGTAACCAGATGAAAAGTACAAAGATGAGTGTGTGTTGCCTTCAGTCTAGCATGGTGGAGGGAGTGTCATGGTTTGGAACAGCATCAGTGCTGCCAGCTGTGGGGAGCCACAGTTTATTAAGGGGACCTTGAATGTCAACTGTACTGTTACATACTGAAGCAGCTGGGCTGCAGGACAGTATGCCAACATTATAATGACCCCAAACACACCTCCAAGATAACCATTACCTTTTTAAAAAATCAGAGGGTAAAGGTGCTGGATTGTTCAAGCATGTCTCCAGATCTAAACCCTACTGAGCATATGTGGGGCATCCTCAAGCAGAAGGTGGAGGAGTGCAAGATCTCTAACATCCATCAGCCAAAGTCTCTAACATCCATCAGCTGAATGATGTCATCAAGGAGGAGTGGAAGAGGATCCAGTGGCTCCTGTTAAACTATAGTAAATCCATGCCATATGGAGTTAAGGCAGTGCTTGAAAATAATAGTGGCCACACAAAAAAATCACATTTGTTGCCCATGGTTTAGACATGAATGGTTTTTTGTTGAGTTAAACAAACTGTACACTGACTACTTTACATTGTATCAAAGTGTCATATCTTCAGTGTTGTCCCATAAAAATATATAATAAAATATTTTCAAAATGTGGGGGGACAGCTCACTTTTGTGATATGCTGTATATGTGTCCCTGCTATGTACTGCGCAATGATTGTTTTTGACCAAACAGGAACATGGTCTGATCATACCATATTCCCTAGGAGGAAGGGGTGTAAGTAAAATAGTATACAGACATTGCAGCACGGGATTTCAAATTATTCTTTCTTTGCAATAAAACATTTTTTAAAAACGAGGCAGGGAAATGCTTTACTGTACAAAAAGAATCAGCTAAGGAAAGGGTTAACCTGTGCTGCCCATGATGAGACGACAACAAATTCCTCAATTGTTCAAGTTTTGTTATCCAAATCCAATAGTTTTGATGATTCTGTTCTGAAGAAGGAGTTGGATACCTGAAACTCATAGACATTAAATACTCTGCAGTAATTTGCCGTCTTCTCATCATTGGCAGCGCAGGTTAACCCCTTCCTTTCTACACCGGAACGCCATGTGGGTCTGCAGCCACCATTTAAAGCTTTGAGAAATATTTGTGTCTGACACAACTATTGAAAGTGAGATCCACCAATTTCCTTTTTTCACTTCACACCCAGGATAAGGGGTGCACTATTTGTCTTTCTAGCTTCACTATCTCAAAAAAGAATCAGCTGTGATCCTATCTGTATACTCTTTTTGACACGCCCACCAGGGCAGTGGGGTACTCGGAACCGGGTGGGTCGGTCCTTTTCTGAGGAAGTCACGGGGCTGTGACCGTTCCCTGACTCTGGTGGTGTCGTTAAATGGGGAACTAGTTTATATGGGATTATGTGATGCCACTTGTGATATTCGGCTATATAGGGCCGACGCTGCAGTTCAGGCCCACTGGGGCAGTTGATGACGCAGCAAAGATGACACAGCTCCCCACAGATGGAGAAGGGCTCAGGGCAGATGAAACAGTCAAACAGGGCTGTGGTGATCGTTGGGGTGCAAGGTGAGAGAAGCAGGGAAAGAACCAGGAGACAGAAGACACAGGGTTGTAGTTTCCGTTACCTATGATTGGTGGTTGCAGATACATGCCGTGGCACTTATTACAGATGGTGATGAGGTCCGGGTGGCCTGGAAGCAATTGGGTAATCCACGATGCCAGAAGAGTTTGGAGGCCTCCCATTTGGTCCTTGTTGCCTAAAGCTATGCTGTGACCATCTTCCTGCATGTTTAGTTGTTCCTACTCATATAGCAGGTAGCTTGGGCCTTTTTCAGGTGCCGCTTCTCTCCTGGTGGCTCCAAGTTCTAATCGGCTGCTGTGCCGCCAGGCATTTGGAGTGGCCACAAGACTTGCAGTCTTCTGCCCTCCGGACTCAGCTGGTGGGTCTTCAGTATCCGACAACTCAGGACTCCGGTGTCCTTTTCTCTGGCACTCAGCTCCGGGATGAGCTCTGTCATAGCTCAATTTCCCCACAGAGCTCTCCTCAATGTCTCTCCTGTCTTTCTCCTCAACCGTTTCCAACGGTTACCTCCCACTGATTGAACTCCCACTTCCTGTTTGTCTCCTCTTTTATAACTGGTCCAACTGTCTTTTGCGCACTTCCTGCTGCTCCCCTGAAACGAGTTAGAGCTCCCCAATCAGGCTCGGAGCAGGAAAAGTGCTTGGATGCTGAGTATTACCTGGCGTGGGGACCCCTTCTTGCTTCCAGGCATGACATCACCCCCTGGGAGGTAGGTAATGCCACTGTGGCAACCGGACCCTGGGGTACCATATTTTTTTCCCCACAGCCAAGGAGTTGTGATATGATTGGACCATGTCACTGTACGGTAAGATATGGCCGTTATAGGGGCACATTTATTATATAATCTCAGCACAGGAACATTTTTTAAAACACATCCAACTGTGGAAATTATTATTAATGTAAAATTTAATGAGTATAATTCATTTTATGAAAAACTTTAGCGTAGAGGTCCCGTCTCTATGTGCTGATACAAATAAGCACACAAAATAGGCACAAAGGTGTGACCAAGGCAAAAAATTACTTTGTGATTACAGAAAGACAAAATAGAAAAGATTAAGGGGGGCGGGATTAGAATGTGTACATTAAACTCTTTACGACACATGACGCACTGGGTACGTCATGTGCCGGCTGCCTCCCATTGATGTGAACTCGGTTGCTAAGCTCACATCCTTCCCCCCACATCTCAGCTTATATTATCAGCTGAGATGTGTAGCTACCACCTCTGATCAAATTGCTGATCCTATTGGCAGTGTTAACCCTTTGAATCGTGCTGTCATTCATTGACAGTGGCATCCAAAGCCTAGCAGCGAGGATCGCACTATTCCCCGCCATGATCGGAGATCCTGCATAGCGATCGCAGCATGTCAATCTATTACCTAGAGAGTCGGGGTCCTATGGTGACCCTGGAAGCTCTCTGCAATCACTTCCTGTGGATGGCTGGCATCCACATGAAGTGATCATATGTGCTATGTAGAGACGTGCTACAGCTCATCTCTATATAACAAAAGTGATCGGAGTTTTCAGCACTGTGGCACTCTAGGGGCTAATGTAATATAAAGAATAAATAAAAAAAAAATTTAAAAGTATGGAAAAAAAAGCACAAAAGTTAAAATCACCCCCCTTTTGCCCCATTCAAAATAAAACTATTAAAAAAATGAAAAAATACACATACGGTATTTGATATCGCCGCATTCAGAAATGCCAGACCTATCAAAATGTAAAATCAACTAATCAGATCACTAAACTGTGTAATGGAAAAAAGTCTAAACATTAAAATTATATTTTTGTTTTGGTCGCTGCAACATTGCAATAAAATGTGATAATGGGCAATCAAAACAGTGTAGCTACCCAAAAATGGTATCATTAGAAACGTCAGCTCAAGCCACAAAAAATAAGCCATCACACAGCCCCAGATCCCAAAACATGAGAACACTATGGGGTGTGGAAAATGACAACAAAACCGCAATTCTTTTTTTTTAAAATTCTAAATGTTTTTTTCCCCACTTAGATAACAGTGAAAGTATACATGTTTGATATCTACAAACTCGTAATGACCCAAAAAATCATACACACACATCAGTTTTACCATATAGTGATCATGGTGAATAAAAAACCCAAAAACCAATGTGTACTTGCACTTTTTTTGCATTTTCACAGCAGTTGGAATTTTTTCCCCATATTCCTGTACACTATATAGTAAAATAAATGATTTTTCCTGAAAGTACAACTTGTCCCACAAAAAACATGTCTATATTGTCTATATTGATGGAAAAATTAAAAAATGTTATGGCTCTTGGAAGAAGGGGAGGGGAAAACAAAAAATGGAAAATCACCCGGGGGTGAAGGGTTAATCACTGTCCATGCTATAGTGAAAATAAGCTCTCTTGTGGCAATGTTCTTACAGGGTAACTGTAATTTCAAGCAGCTTTTCAGAATAAACTGTCATGTTTATATGAGGAGTAAAACACTATTTCTTGTTAATAAGTTACTTTTATCCTGCATTTTTGAGACCTGTAACAGTCTCATTTATGAGGATCTGGGGCTGTGTGATGGTTTATTTTTTGCATCCTGGGCTCACATTTTTATTGACACCATTTTGGAGTAGATGCAATGTTTTGATAGCCTCTTATTGCATTTTATTTCAATTTTGCAGTGACCAAAAAAAATACCCCATGTAATTCTGTTTTTATTTTTTTCTCATTACTGATCAGATTAATTTATTTTAAATTTTGATAGATCATGCATTGCTCAATGTAGAGACACCAAATATGTGTACATCTTTTTTAATTGTTTTATTTTTAATGGGCAAAAGGGGGGTGATTTGAAAGTTTGTATTTTTTAAATATTTTAAAGCATTTTTTAAAAAACTTTTTACTGGATTTAATCTTGAAGCCATGATTGCCTAATCACCTATGCAATACAGAGCAGGCTGATGTTCACAGGGAAATTGTAAAGACAGGAATGCGGATCTTCAGCTGAGCCCCAGCAGTCATGACAACCCATCGGCGTGTGATCACATGATGGGGGCACCCATGGGTGGGATCAGTGACATGCTTCCTATCAGCGCATGTGAAATGTTGCTGTCAGAGATTGAAAGGGTCATTTAACTAGCTAACAGCAGTGGGTGGATCTCCAATCTACCCATGGGCTTTAAGGTGGCGTCACACGCGTCAATATCGCGAGCGACATCGCCGAAAAGTGACGCATCAGCGATGTCGCTTGCGATATAGCAGGTGCATCGTGCTGTGTAACAGCGTGACGCAACTATGATCTATCGCTGGTCTCAGGTTGACAGGTTTACCAGCATGAAGGTAAACCTATCAATCTGCAACCAGCGATTAGGCTGGGTCGCGCCGTCTGACACCGCAATAGTGAAGTTGGCGGCGATCCAACCTATGCCGCAATATTGCTGCGGATCGCTCTCTGGGTTGATCCCAGCCCAGCAAGCGATGGCTCCACCCGCATCTCTGCGGCGTCACCGGCAACATCCTGCCGTGTGACACCGAGGCTGCAATGTCGGAAGAGAGCGGGCACCCGCGCATCGCTTCCGACATTGCAGCTTTGCTTGCTGCGTGTGACACCGACTTTAGAGGCAATTGATGGCTGATTAAATCAGCTGTCAAGTGCAGGGAAAGATACAGGCTCAGCATGTGAGTGCGCATCAAAGGCAGGGACATAGCCGATGACATAAATATAAATTATTAATCGTAAAGGGGTTAACAAATATATCATGAACAGCTTATAAAGTTATAAGTAGATGTCATGACAGTCTATGTATGATGAGTGGCTCTTCCAAATGTCACATCTTAGGTTTGATGTATATTTCTTATATATATACGCTAAACAGTTTTGCGGAAATAACTGTAAAGGAACCTTTGAGACAATGACTTATACCAATATTTCTCTGCTAATCATGTACCTTATGTATTTACTGTCAGAAACATTTCCGTTACTTGTCTTTATTGGCACTAACAAGTCCATGGCTTCTTTATAGGCACACTCCGCATTGTAAGTTACCTGTTTACCGTACATTTCATTTCAACGATGCTTAAAAAAGCAGCTTTCACCTTACCTCTCCATTTCTAAACTTCCAGTGTCAAGAGGAGAATGCTCTGTATATCATGTTTCCAGCACTTAAAGATCTAATTGGGATATTGTTCTGTACATGCTGTTAGACACTGTAGTGACAAGAGGAATCTTAGCTAATGCTGGCATTGAGCCAACACATATCTTCTTTGAAGAAAGTGCAGGATAATTAAAGTGCAATCTGGGAAAGTGCTCTGTAGAGAGAACAAAGAAGCGCTATCAACAAAGTGCTGGAAAACCTCTTTCTGTGGCATGTTATTGGGCTCAGTTGTTTGCCGTATTCTCCATTTTATCCCTCTTATGTGTTTAGCACTACATTGTGTTATACTCTTCTATAAAGTTCAGCCGTTTACAAAAATGTCACAGTAGAATCATGAGCATCAAGCAGTGACGGAAAATGTCATCGATGTTTTCTTCATAATATGTTAATTAGAGCACATTCAAAATACTGATTATGTTTTTTGTTAAAAAAAAAATAACAAATCTGACTAAATACTATCTCTTATGTTCTGTTTCTTTAAAGCTGAAGATCTACACGTTAACAACAATGGCTCTCTAAAGTGATTGGCTTTAAATACTATGTAGCTATGGAAATATGTCCAAATTTATGTTCTGATTGGTTTACTAATATACTTAAATGAGGTGTATATATAGTAGAATGTATTTTTCATCATGGGAACGTGGAACTTTGGTCATTTTGATCCACAGTAAGCCATGTCCTTTTCCTGATAAGCTCTCCCCCATGTGGTATAGAAAAGTGAAGCTAATGGCTACCCATTCGTTTCTATGATTTGTTTGACAGTTCTTTTCTATAATTATCGCAAAATAACCCAAAACTCCTTAGCGAAATGCGCATCGGGTGTAATAGATCCCTGCACTCTTCATACTTTACTCACCTTGCTTTATTCTATATGGGTAACATATATGTATAGTCATGCACTATTATGTAAATTTCTCTTGCTTAGGCCCCTTTAACATAGCATTTTTGTCCGGATCCGGGTGATCCAGGACAAAAAAAATGCATCTGCCGCTTGTGCCGTCTAACGGCCGCACTTGCGATACACTTGGGCAAGCTCCTGCATTGTCTAGGGGACTTGCGGCAAATGCGGTATTGCCGTGATACGGCACTTATCGGCAGCGCAAAATAACGCAGCTGACCGTGACAAAAACGTTGATGTGAAAGGGACCTTATTTGCTGCAAGTCACTTTCCCCAGAGCAATGCCTTTTTAAAGAAGAAGCAACCTAATTTGACTTCTCTTTATTTGGCATATTGGTGTAGGTTTTTTAACTGCTAATCTCTATTCCCCTTAAAATAAGGGTTACTACAGGACAGTTATAGTTACTATATCATTCACCTATATATAGTTATTCATGTTACTAATTTTTTTTTGTAAATTATTACTTATAGTAAATTATTTAAATGAGAAGTACTCCTTTGTGATGCACTTTAATCTATTGATGAAATTAATTTATTGCTGATTGTATTTTAATGCTATCCATAATTTTTTTAAAATAATTTATTGATCTGCTGATTAAGGCCCCATTCACACACTGCTTTTTTGCTGCATATTTTGAAGCACAAGCTCATCACAAACCAGGAGTGGGTGATTAAACATATAAGTGGAGCATTTGCTTCTATTAGGGTAGGGACACACTTCAGTTCCTGATCATTTTCCTAATCAGTTTTCCTGATCATGTTAATTACGTTTGTGTGCCAAAACCAGGAGTGACTCCAAAACCCACCACAGGTGTCAATCTTTCAATGATACTTTTTCTCTGCAAGGTTCACTCCTGGTTTTGGCACACAAACTGATGAAACATTGAATACAGTAATAACTGAAATTGTGCAGGAAAATACTGATCATGGAAACATGAGATGTTGTCACCCTAAACCCCTTAGACCTTTCCTCTGAGTGTGCCACTCCCGGTTTTGATTGTTCCACTCCTGGTTTTTTTTGAGCTTGTGCGTAAAAATGCGCAGCAAAAAGCAGTGTGTGAATGGGGCCTTAGATTGGAGAAATCAATGGGGATTTGCACCATTCTTCCTACTTCTCACAATTTTTAAAGTATTTCCTAGCATTTCTGCGAAAGACAAAGACTTAATTCATCATTTTTTTTAAACTTCTCTTTGGAGTAACATTTTTCTGAACCATAAAGGGCCATCAAAGGTTAAAAAATTCTTATACTTACTTTTCTGCTCAACTCTACGGCTACTTCACTCCTCATGGTGATCTGTCTGTTCCTTCTCCGTATCTTCTCATCACGGCTGCTTGCGTTAATTGTGACGCGAGTCACTAAAGTAATAACTCATCTCTGAGGTGCAGGAAACAGGCTGTAATAACAGAAAATATATATAATAATATTACTACTTACTGGTAGTAAAGAGAGGTAAAAAAAATTCCAGAGTCATGTCCAGGAAATGGCGCAGTAACAGCTAGGGGTAGTCAGAAGCGAAGTCCAATTCAAGCCGAAGTCAGGAAACCAGAGGAACAAAACAGAATACAGAGGAGTAGGCAGAAAGAGAAATCAGGTCACAAGCAGAGAGTCAAGTCCAGGTCAGGCAGCTAATCAGGCAGGGTCTGGCTCAGAGCACAGAGAGAGCAATCCTACACATCCAAAGGCAAATGTACAATTTACACAGAATAGGACAGCAAGCTTGAGTTCTAATCAAGTGAGCTGAAATGCAAGTGAGCTGCAGCACAGGGCCAGTCCAGACTGACAATTAGAGATGAGCCACCCCCCTAGTGTTCTAATTCGATTTGATTCGTCGAATTAGTGATTTGTTCGTCGAATGTTCAACGAACAACTCGAACCCCATTGAAATCAATGGCAGGCTACAAAGAACACATAGAAAATACCCTCAAAGGACTCCAAAAGCTGCCAAACTACTGGCAGCTGGCAGGTGGGGGCCGATATCGAGGGCTGAAGGGGGCTGAAAGCAGAGCGGCCAGTCACGTGGTGCCGCTCATTTGCTATTCATGATATGCACTGCATCCTCCCGCCCATCAGCGGGGGGATGCAGTGCATATCCCGTAATACAGGCTCCCCCGTATGTATACAGGCTCCCCCAGCACTTATACAGGCTCTTCCTGTATGTATACAGGCTCCCCCAGCACTTATACAGGCTCTTCCCGTATGTATACAGGCTCCCCCAGCACTTATACAGGCTCTTCCTGTATGTATACAGGCTCCCCGAGCACTTATACAGGCTCTTCCTGTATGTATACAGGCTCCCCCAGCACTTATACAGGCTCTTCCCGTTTGTATACAGGCCCCCCCTCACAGTTTTGCAGCCCCCCTCCCCTCACAGTATGCCCCTGCAAGCGCAGCACAGCGCACATACTATACCTTAATCAGCTGTCACCCGGTCTCCATCCGAACGCTCCTGGCTCTGCTTGCATCTTCTCCTCCTGTCACGTGAGCGGCCGGGGTCGCGGTGACGTCATCGCGACGAGCCCCGGCGGCCACAAGCAGGAGGAGAAGCTGCAGCCAGAGTCAGGAGCGTTCAGACGCAATATTAAAGAGAATCCCATGCAATCGTAGCACATGAAGAATAAACAGTTTGGAGAGAGTTTCAGCATTGGGTAACCCAGATAATGGGACAAAATGAGCTTGTTTGCTGAATCGATCGACCACCACCTAAATAGCAGTCATTCCCCCAGACAGAGGTAAATCAGAAATTAAATCTATAGACAAATGAGTCCATGATCTTTCCGGAATTGGCAAAGGAGCCATACTTTGACATGCAAGTGCCATATTTTGAACGTGCGCAAGTTTCACAAGATGACACAAAATCTCTAATATCTTTATGCATAGCGGACCACCAAAAGAGTCTAGCAACTGCCTTCTGGGTGGCAGTGACCCAAGGATGACCACTTAACCCAGAATCATGGAATTCTTGTAAAAGACGTAATCTGAGATAAGCAGGAACAAACATCTTGCATTTAGGGGTATTGGAAGGAGCCAAGGACTGAGCAGTACAAATTTTAGTTTCCAGCTCAGTCGAAACCACGGCCACAACAATACCCTGAGGAAGAATGGAGGAAGGAAGTTCTGGAGGAGACGACGAATCAAGACTACGAGACAGGGCATCCGCAGGTCTGAACGTACTAGAAAAATTAAATGTAGAGAAAAATAAAGACCATCTGGCCTTTCTAGGGGTTAACCGCTTGGCAGATTCAAGATATGCTAGGTTTTTGTGATCTGTCACTACGGTGACCAGATGAACAGCTTCTTACAAAAAATGCCTCTATTCTTCAAAAGCCAACTTGACAGCAAGTAACTCTCGCTTACCCACATCATAGTTTCTTTCAGCAGGAGAAATGTTTTTAGAGAAAAAGGCACATGGTCGCAGGTTAAAGTTTTAAGACCTTGAGATAATACAGCCCCCACCCCGACCTCAGAAGCATCTACCTCCACATTGAACAGCCTCTGGAGGTCTGGTTGAACAAGCATAGGAGCAGACATAAAACATTTCTTCAAAGTTTCAAAAGCCGCAACCGCTTCTGGCAACCAAACTTTTAGCTCCACCCCCTTATGAGTGAGGTTCATAAGAGGTTTGACAATCTGAGGAAAACCTCTTATAAACTTCTAATAATAATTTGAGAACCCTAAAAAGCGCTGCAGGGGCTTGAGGTCGCTGGATTGAACCCAATAAATTATGACCTGAACCTTCCAGGATTGATCTTAAAATCGGAGGCTGACACAATGAAACCCAAGAATGACATTTCCTGAACAGAAAAGGTACATTTTTCAAGTTTAGCTAATATACAATTATCTCTTAACAGTTGCAAAACTAAACGGACATGTTTATGATGGGAATTCAGGTCAGGTTAGAAAATTTGAATATTATCTAAATAAGCCACAATAAATCTCCCAATATAATCAGAAAGAATATAATTCATAAAATTTTGAAAAACTGCAGGTGCACTAGTAAGACCAAAAGGCATGACGAGATTTTCAAAAAGACCCTCAGATGATAAAAATGCTGTCTTCCACTCATGACCCTCATGAATACGTTTTACATATGCCCCTTCGAGATCCAGTTTGGAAAACCATTTGGCCCTTGAAATTTGATTATATAGATCGGGGATGAGTGGAAGCGGATAGGTATTCTTAACAGTTATTTTGTTTAGTTCATGGAAATCGAAGCAGGGACAAAGACCTTCATCTTTCTTTTTAACAAAAAAGAAACCGGCTGCTACCGGCGATGAGTAAGACTAACATGACCTCTTCATAAACTTTCAGCAATATAGACTTTCATGGCTGTCAGCTCCAAACCAGACAAGTTATATAGGCGAGCCTTGGGCAATTTGGCATTGGGAATGAGATTAATAGCACAATCATAGGGATGGTGAGGAAGTAAGATCTTAGTCTCTTTTTCAAAAAAATATCTCTGAAGGCTTTCATGTATTCCTGAAGACCTTCCAGATTAATGGAGCAAACATGCACAGATTAAGACAGTTTTCAACACAATAGGGACCCCATTTGACAATATCTTTTAGATTCCAGTCAGTGATTGGATTGTGCATATGCAGCCAAGGAATACCCAACACAATTTCAGCAGGTAATTTGTCCAAAACATAGCAGAAGATTAATTCGATTTGAAGGGACCCCACCTTGAGTGTGAACTCCACAGTAACTAACTGAACCAAATTCTTGAGCAACGGAGTTCTATCTGGAAGTCTGGGTGACCTCCTCGACAATCACCCAGACTTAGGCATTTCAGTCGGCTTGTTTGCTGCAGGTCTTGTCAAGCAACCCTTCAAGAAATGACCAGCTTGGCCACAATAGAGACAAAGTCCAAGTTCCCTACAGGGTCTCCTCTCATTGATCCTTAAACGGGCAGCTCCAACTTCCATAGGTTCCATCTCAGGAAAACTAACCGGGTCAGATGGACAAAATGGGACCTCTTGTTGAACCTCACGTCTATCTCGCATCCTCCTAGCCTGAGTCATGGCCTCCACCAAACAACCAGGTGGAGCATGGTGAGCCAGAGTGTACCACAGAGACTCCGAGAGACCCCTAAGGAATTGGCATCTGAGAACTGCGTCATTCCACAGGACCTCAGTAGACCACTCACAAAACGCAGTACAATAGTCTTCTGCTGTGCGGTTGCCCTGTGTCAGGTTCATGATCCTTGTCTCTGCTACCCTGACCCTGTCAGGTCTGTCATAGGTCTGTCCTAAAGCGTGAAAAAATGCGTCCTCCAAAAGAAGTTCAGAAACAAGAAAGGATAGGGAAAAGGCCCAGGTTGGAGGATCCCCTCCCCCCCACAAAAGTGACATTATAATTCCCACCCGCTGGGGTGGGCGCAAGGTAAAAAATAATTTACAACTCTCCTTGAAAATTCTGACCTGGTCTTTTTCCTCTGAAAATTTGTCAGGGAGTGCTAAAACAAGTTCAGAGAAGTTTAAAGATACGTCAGAATTATCAAAAGTCATGACAGCAGTCAGAGGAGAGAGATTCTGAGGGGCAGGAAAAGCATCATTCATCGGGCCCTGTAACTGATCCTGAGAGGCTGCTAATTTGTTTTGTTCCAAGGCCAGATACTGGACTAACTGAGTCAGATCCGCCACCTGATCACATAAAGTACGTAACAGATCCATAGATGGGGGAAAAAAAATTAAACGGTCAATTGTAATGTGACACGAGTCACTACAGTAATAACTAATCTCTGAGGTGCAGAAAACAGACTGTAATAACAGAAAGTAAATATAATATATTACTACTTACTGGTAGTAAAGAGAGGTCAAAACAATCTGGGGTTAGGTCCAGGAAATGGTGCAGTACCAGCTAGGAATATTCAGAAGCAAGGTCCAATTCAAGCCAAAGTCAGGAAACCAGAAGGACAAAACATAATACAGAGGAGTAGGCAGAAAGAGGAATCAGGTCACAAGCAGAGAGTCAAGTTCAGGTCAGGTAACTAATCAGGTAGGGTCTGGCTCAGAGCACAGAGAGATGAATCTTACACATCCAAAGGCAAATGTACAATTGACACAGAATAGGGCAGCAAACTTGCTTAAGCAGAGTTCTAATCAAGTGAGCTGAAATGCAGGTGAGTTGCAGCACAGAGCTAGTCAGACTAACAATCTCCACAACAACCTAGTAAAGGAAAAAGGCAGTGTGGAGATTTTGACACTAACCTCTCGCTTACATAGTCACCTTTGCACAGAAGGTTAATAAGAGCCATAAGTTTTGGCCTAGTGTGAGAGGACCATATGCGTTTCGTTGAGGAGCAGAGGGAGCAGAGAGATGAACGGTGAGGTGACAATAGGAATTTTCTCTATTTTTTTATTAGTCTCTGGGGTCTGGAGGGGCATATACTGTATATGGATTCATATGTATTTTATTCTGTTAATCCACTTTCAAATGTTTGAAAGAATATTTAGCTCTCTGATCTAGTTTCAAGCTGGACGTTGACCTTGATGGCATATTTTAGTGATTTGACCTCAGTTTCTGTATTGAGAATGTTTTACTACTGTATTTATGAAACAAACATTTAAAGCTAAGTTAAAGATTCATATATGCTTTACTTCTGTATCAGTAATATACCCCCTAATGAGGCTTGATCTTTTATCTTAGCTAATAAAGCAGACATGAAAGGTAGTAAGGTTATTTGCAGAAGTCAAACTGACATATCTTCCTAAGCGGAGGAGCCATCTACAGACTACTTGTCTCATTAGTTCTCGATAACTCTCTGAAGAATTATTCTCATCCTCTGAACAGTTCATACTCTGTTTTATGGTAAATCATCAGGAATATGTTAGTGAGGCATTTTGTAAGTCATTTCTCCACATTCTACGAAGTTCACTTGATAGAAACTCAGACAATGAAGTATATGGGGTGAGTAGTTCCTGTGTCTCCTTTCACCTTAGTATTTGGTGATTTACAACCGGTTTGTGTTTGATGTTCTTGAGCAAAGTCATCTTAACTGTATGTGACTCCTGTGATCATGTCTTATGAATTACTAGTTTATAAAAAAATGAAGAAAAATGTAATGACATGTGGGAAGTGTCGATCTCTGATATTTTACTATATATGCCATAAATGTGTATATGGTGATCCCTGTATCCAGCAGCTTTTTTTTTTTACTCAACTTTTGTAAAGAACATTGTTAGGTACCTGAAAGATCAAAAATGTGGAACTATGTAAAGTGCTGCTCTTGTATCACCACAAATGTCTGCTGTTATGACACCTAGAAAAGTTAATACATAACATTTTTTAGATATTATACAAAGTGATCAATATTTATTAAAGTTAATATTAATATTGTAACTGCATTCACACTGCATAATTTCTGATCCGTGTCTATCAGTTTTAAAAAGGATAGATCAGTTTTTGCCTCCCATGTGTCCCTATGGGCAAGGATTGGTTCTATATGGCCATGGCCATGTCAGTTTTGTCAATGATCCATTTATGTCAGTTTTTTTCATGCACCCAAAATCGGAGACTGTTCCGATTTTGGGCTGCCTTGAAAATCACTGACACCAAAGGACAGAGACGGATCTATAGCTGCCTGTCAAATAACATGGATGTCTATGGAGCATGGATCCACACGAATACGTGAAAAAAAATGGATCCGTGAACATGCTTAGAAGCAAGGTACAGCTCCTCCCAGCCCTATCTCTGGTAACTGATGACGGATGCATGAAAAAAAGGTCCATGGACATCAGTTGCTATCCGTTTGAACAGATCAGTGCCTGTCTGTGTGGTCCTTGAAATTCAAGGAACCACACGGATGTGAAAATTATGCAGTGTGAAGGCAGTCTAAGGGGAAAATGTTATCCAAAACATGTATCATCAATGTGAAAGGAAAACAGTCTTCTTTATCTCAACATACCCATATATCTTGTATAGTGCGCATTTAAAAGTTAAAATGCTTTAGAGTTATGGAAAACCCTTGTCCCCTAGTGGCAGTTTGCTTAAAAAAACAAACAGTGCTTTACTCACCTTTCCAAGTCCAGCATAAACCCCATTAATACCTTTGATGTATGGAAATGTCAGGTCGCCTCCCTTTGAGCCCGCATCATCCCCCACACATGTCATCTGATCTGATCAGCCGACATGTGTAGCTAACAGTGCCAATCAGATCACTGATCCGATCGGCACTGTTAACCTTTTGGACCGCGCTGTCAATCACTGACTGCAAAATCCAAAGTGCCATTGTGGGGAACATGTTATTTCCCGCCAGCAACGGAGGTCCCATGATGTGGTCATAGGACTCTATGCAGTTCCATGACAGCCCATGGTCCTGTGAGGACCCCCGATGTTGTCATGAATCACCTTCTGTGGATGCCTTGTTAGCACTGTCAGCCACAGAAAGTGATAATTTCTCCTGTTCACATATGTGCATCAGCACATTGGTGAATGGGAGAAGTGTTCACACACTGCAGCACTGTAGTGTAGAGGTGCCCAAAGGGGCAGTGAAAAATAAAGTAAAGGAAAAAAAGATTTTAAAAATATGAAAAAAAAAACTCCCTTAAAAATTCAAATCATTTCTATTTTTCCACATTCATTACCATCAATGCCATAGACAAAAACCAACACTGCACTTGCAGGGTGCAGTCAGACCTCACTTGTGTAGCAAGCCCAGGTGCAGGCTGATAAATCACCTCAACCAAGGTATGGGAGGCGACTTGCCATGCACGCTAAGGGCCTGCATAGGGCACCATTCACACTGATACATATGGTGCAGAATGTCTGGAAGCTACCCAAAGGTTCTGCTGCCTGAGCCATGGGCCGCACAGTACAATGTTTCTGCACCACTAGATGAATGGCGCCCCCTATGGGCCCAACCCACACCCTGAAATGAATAAAAAGGTGCAGAAAAGTTTTCTATATGATGAACAAAAAACTTTTATAGATGGGATATTGGTTCATGTGTTGGCCAAGACACTTAAGCTGATGATCCACGTCACGGATTCCCATGCTGATCAGTCCTATCAACATTATACAAAAACTATTGGATAAAGCAGCATCAAAAACTTTACCATCAATGCCATAGACAAAAAACAATACTGCACTTGCAAGGCGCAGTCAGACCTCACTTGTGTAGCAAGCCCAGGTGCAGGCTGATAAATCACCTCAACCAAGGTATGGGAGGCGACTTGCCATGCACACTAAGGGCCTGCATAGGGCACCATTCACACTGATACATATGGTGCAGAATGTCTGGAAGCTACCCAAAGGCTCTGCTGCCTGAGCCATGGGCCCGCACAGTACAATGTTTCTGCACCACTAGATGAATAGCGCCCCCTAGGGGCCCAACTACACCCTGAAATGAATAAAAAAGTGCAGAAAAGTTCTCTGTATGATGAACAAAAAACTTTTATAGATGGGATATTGGTTCATGTGTTGGCCAAGACACTTAAGCTGATGATCCACATCACGGATTCCCATGCTGATCAGTCCTATCAAAACATTTCAATAACATGCTATAACATGCGATGAAAACAACACATCTACTCAAAAATGGTATTATTAAAAATGTCAGCTCATGATGAATTTAGTCATCTACTGTACTTTATCTGAGCTGAGAATGAAAAATATAGTGAAGTAAAACATTATTTATTTATTTTACACACTATGATGGAAGATTGGTTGCCATACACTTACAGTATGTGTATGGCAACCAAACACAGACACCATACAGATTGTGGGAGCCTAGTCTGAATGCAACAGCCAATCACAGACGCTCTCACAGAGAGTGAGTGTCTGTAATTGACTGTTACCCGTCAGTGTAGTGAATTTTCATGAACCTTAATGAGTGGCCCTGGAAGCAGCAGCAGGAGACTGGTAAGCTTGATCTATCTATCTATCTATCTATCTATCTATCTATCTATCTATCTATCTATCTATCTATCTGTCTATCTATCTGTCTATCTATCTATCTATCATCTATCTTTTCTTACTTTTGACAGCTTGGAAAAGATCATGCTAAAAACGCATGTCATAGGCATGTCATACTTCTGACATATGCATGACATATGGATGCTAGGCATGTCATACAGATATCTTACAGATGTCAAAACACATCACACTTGCACGACACTCTGCTACTTTTCTCACCGAGGATCTGATTGAGTGTAACCTTAAATGGAAACTATCAGAAAAAATGACCTATTGTTTTAATTAAGTGTTTCTATTAAAAAAAAATGTATTATTATTTTTGATAATCATTTTTTTTTACAATGTGTATTAAAAATAAATTTCTTGTAATTTTTTATTGGACACGTGGGATATTTTAGGATGTGTCTGATAATATGGAAACTTGCCAAAAATTATTTCTGAAAGGACAGGAAAATTGAGGGTAACAGAGCTCCACTTGACAGAGTGAAAATTGTAAGATTAGTATTTTTTTTAAACAGAGATTATGACATGAAAACGAAATTGCCAATTTTTTTTCTAAATATAAGTAGCACAAAACTTGGTTTAAACTATAGATAATTTTCTGATAATAGTTTGTCTTTAACTTAGGAATTAAACAATCAACAACTACATCCAAAAAATTATGGTAATGTTACATCATTCTTTTAAAATTTTTCTTAAACAGAACCGGTCACACCCCTGGTGCTTCACAAACTGAAAACACCACCTTTAGAAGCATCTATGCTGCATACTGTGAAGGTGTCTATACTCTCTCTTCCCCCCTGTATGCAAAAGAAACACTTTATAATTTTTATTATTATTTACTAGCTGTGAGCCCGATGCAAATGCATCGGGTGTCTAGAATGTGCATTAATTTGATTATAGTAGTTATAGCTGGTGTGAGGACTTTTCGGGGGGGGTGTGAATAGTTTTTGGGGGTCACATACTTTTTTGGGTGGGTCACATACTTTTTTGGGGGGTGACATACTTTTTTGGGGGGGTCCAATATTTTTTTTGGGGGGTGACATAATTTTTTTGGGGGGTCACATCATTTTTTTGGGGGGTGACATATTTTTTTGGGGGGGTCACATACTTTTTTGGGGTGTCAGATACTTTTTTTGGGGGGTCACATACTTTTTTTGGGGGGGTCCAATACTTTTGGGGGGGTCCAATACTTATATTTTAATAAATTAATGTAATTAATATCTTAATGTAATTTTTTTTTTTTTTTTTTTTATTATTATTTTTTATTTTATTATTTATTTTTATAATTTTTTTTACGATTATTATTATTAAATTTATTTATTATTTTGTATTTTAAGTGTTTTTTTTTGTATTAAAATTATGTTATTTTATTAAAAAACCGCATCTGCGGTGCGTTTGCGGTAATCCCCATACAAAGTATAGGGGGACTTGCGGCAGGTGCGGCAAAACCGCACTTGCCGCACCTGCCGCAAGTCCCCCTATACTTTCTATGGGGATTTTTGGGGGGGTTACATAATTTTTTTGGGGGGGTCCAATACTTTTGGGGGGGTCGAATACTTATATTTTAATAAATTAATGTAATTAATATCTTAATGTAATTTATTTTTTTTTTTTTTTTTATTATTATTTTTTATTTTATTATTTATTTTTATTATTTTTTTTACGATTATTATTATTAAATTTATTTATTATTTTGTATTTTAAGTGACTTTTTTTGTATTCAAATTGTTATTTTATTAAAAAACCGCATCTGCGGTGCGGTTGCGGTAATCCCCATACAAAGTATAGGGGGACTTGCGGCAGGTGCGGCAAAACCGCACTTGCCGCACCTGCCGCAAGTCCCCCTATACTTTCTATGGGGATTTTTGGGGGGGTCACATAATTTTTTTGGGGGGTCCAATACTTTTGGGGGGGTCCAATACTTATATTTTAATAAATTAATGTAATTAATATCTTAATGTAATTTTTTTTTTTTTTTATTATTATTTTATTATTTATTTTTATTATTTTTTTTACGATTATTATTATTAAATTTATTTATTATTTTGTATTTTTTTTGTATTAAAATTATGTTATTTTATTAAAAAACCGCATCTGCGGTGCGGTTATCCCCATAGAAAGTATAGGGGGACTTGCGGCAGGTGCGGCAAAACCGCACTTGCCGCACCTGCCGCAAGTCCCCCTATACTTTCTATGGGGATTACCGCAACCGCGCCGCAACTGGCACTTGCGGCGCAATTGCGGTAATCCTTATGGGTTTGACCGCAACCGCGCCGCAAGTGCTCGCACTCAGCCAGCGACTCGCAATGCGGCGCGGTTGCGGTAATCCTTATGGGTTTTACCGCAACCGCGCCGCAAGTGCTCGCACTCAGCCAGCGACTCGCAATGCGGCGCGGTTGCGGTAATCCTTATGGGTTTTACCGCAACCGCGCCGCAAGTGCTCGCACTGAGCCAGCGAGTTAATATGCGGCGCGGTTGCGGTAATCCACAGGGCAATGGGGCAGAGGGGCACAGAGGCACAGGGGCACAGGGGCACTGGGGCACAGGGGCACAGGGGCACAGGGGCACAGAGGCACAGGGGCACAGAGGCACAGGGGCACAGAGGCACAGGGGCACAGGGGCACAGAGGCACAGGGGCACAGAGGCACAGGGGCACAGGGGCACAGAGGCACAGGGGCACAGAGGCACAGGGGCACAGGGGCACAGGGGCACAGAGGCACAGGGGCACAGGGGCACAGAGGCACAGGGGCACAGAGGCACAGGGGCACAGGGGCACAGGGGCACAGGGGCACAGAGGCACAGGGGCACAGGGGATGGCGGGGGTGACAGGGGCACAGGGGCACTTGGGCACAGGGGCATTGGGGCACAGGGGCACAGGCTCCGGAGCACTGTATCAGCATGTGCTGACAGCAGCTGCTTCGGAGCGGGAGGCACAGGGGCACTGAGGCACAGGGGATGGCGGGGGTGACAGGGGCACAGGGGCACTTGGGCACAGGGGCATTGGGGCACAGGGTCACAGGTTCGGAGCGGGAGGCAGAGGGGCACACTGAGGCACTGAGGCACAGGGGCACAGGGGCACAGGGCGGCTGAGGTAGCGACTCGCAATGGCCTCGCGGCCATTGCTCGCGCTACCTCAGCGGTACATCGCTAAATTTGTGGCCGAGCCTCTGGTTCTATTTTCGGCCACCGACTCGCAATGGCCGCTTCGCGGCCATTGCTCGTGCGTGGTGACGTCAGCGGCTCGCAATGGCCGCTACGCGGCCAATGCTTCGCCGTGATGACGTCACAGAGTGTGACATATCCACGGCACGTTGTCGGGGTCCGACACGAAAACGTCTTAGGCAATTATATAGTAGATTTTTATAGCGCCATTAGATTCCATGGCGCTTTGCATATGGACAGGGTAGACGAGGACAAGTACAGTATGTATGGACAATCAAGTCGTACAGGTAGAGGAGGGGAGAGGACCCTGTCTTCAGGTTTCTTTTAACCCCTTCAGGACCCAGCCTATTTTGACCCTAAAGACTTTGGCATTTTTTGTAATTCTGACCAATGTCCCTTTATGAGGTTATAACTCTGGAACGCTTCTACCTATCCTAGCAATTCTGAGATTGTTTTTTCGTGACATATTGGGCTTCATGCTAGTATTAAATTTAGGTCGATAATTTTGTGAAAAAATCAAAAATATGGCAAAAATTTTGAAAATTTAGCAATTTTCAAATTTTGAATTTTTTTTCTGCTAAACTAGAGAGTTATGTGACACAAATTAAATAACATTTCCCACATGTCTACTTTACATCAGCACAATTTTGGGAAAAAAATTGTTTTTTGTTAGAAAGTTATAAGGGTTCAAAGTTCATCAGCAATTTTTCATTTTTCAACCAAAATTTAGAAAACCATTCTTTTTAGTGACCACATTATATTTGAAGTTCTTTGAGGGGCATACATGACAGAAAACACCCAAAAGTGACACTATTCCAAAAACTGCATCCCTCAAGCTACTCAAAACTACATTCAAGAAGATTATTAACCCTTCAGGTGCTTCACAGGAACTAAAGCAAAGTGGAAACAAAAAATGGATATTTAAATTTTTTTATCAAAAATGTTATTTTAGCCTCAATTCTTTCATTTTCACATAGGCAACTGGATAAAATGGATCTTAAAATGTGTTGTGCAATTTCTCCCGAGTACATCAATACCTCATATGTGGTCATAAACGACTGTTTGGGCGCATGGCAGGGATCTGAAGGGAAAGATGTCAATTTGAATTTTGGAGCTAATTTTACATTCAAAAAGTGAAATGGACCTCCTTCACTTCTGAGCCCTGTCGTACGCCCAAACAGTGGTTTATGACAGCATATGAGGTATCGATGTACTCAGGAGAAATTGCCCAACACATTTTAGGATGAATTTTATCCTGTTGCCCATGTGAAAATGAAAATATTTAGGCTGAAAGAAAATTTTTGTGAAAAAAAGTACCTTTTCATTTTCACAGATCAATTTGTGAATCACCTGGGGTTCAAAGTGCTCACTATGCATCTAGATACGTTCCCTGGGGGGGTCTAGTTTCCAAAATGGGGTCACTTGTAGGGGAGCTCCAATGTTTAGGCATACAGGGGCTCTCCAAATGCAACATGGTGTCCGCTAACAATTTGAGCTGATTTCCATTCAAATTGTTAGCGGACACCATGTCACGTTTGGAGAGCCCCTGTGTGCCTAAACATTGGAGCTCCCCCACAAGTGACCCCATTTTGGAACCTATACCCACCAGGGAACGTATCTAGATGCATAGTGAGCACTTTGAACCCCCAGGTGCGTCACAAATTGATCCGTAAAAATGAAAAAGTACTTTTTTTCAACAAATTTTTTTTTTCATTAATTTGTGAAGCACCTGGGGATCAATATGCTCACTACCCATCTAGATAAGTTTCCTGGGGGGTCTAGTTTCCAAAATGGGGTCACTTGTAGGGGAGTTCCAATGTTTAGGCACACAGGGGCTCACCAAACGCGACATGGTGTCAGCTAACAATTTGAGCTGATTTCCATTCAAATTGTTAGCGTACACCATGTCACGTTTGGAGAGCCCCTGTGTGCCTAAACATTGGAGCTCCCCCACAAGTGACCACATTTTGGAAACTAGACCCCCCAAGGAACTTATTTATATGCATAGTGAGCACTTTGAATCCCCAAGTGCTTCACAAATTGATCCGTAAAAATGAAAAAGTACTTTGTTTCCACAAAAAATTATTTTTTCATTTTTGCGGATCAATTTGGGAAGCACCAGGGGGTTCAAAGTGCTCACGATGTATCTAGATACGTTCCTTGGGGGGTCTAGTTTCCAAAATGGGGTCACTTGTAGGGGAGCTCCAATGTTTAGGCACACAGGGGCTCTCCATACGCGACATGGTGTCCGCTAACAATTGGAATTGTCAGCGGACACCATGTTGCGTATGGAGAGCCGCTGTGTGACTAAACATTAGAGCTCCCCCACAAGTGACCCCATTTTGGAAACTAGACCCCCCAAGGAATGTATCTAGATGCATTGTGAGCACTTTGAACCCCCAGGTGCTTCACAAATTGATCCGTAAAAATGAAAATATAATTTTTTTGTTGAAAAAAAAGTACTTTTTTATTTTTATGGATCAATTTGTAAAGCACTTGGGGGTTCAAAGTGCTCACTATGCATCTATATACGTTCCTTGGGGGTCTAGCTTCCAAAATAGGGTCACTTGTGAGGGAACTTCAATGTTTAGGCACACAGGGGCTTTCCATACGCGACATGGTGTCCGCTAATAATTGGAGCTAATTTTCCATTCAACTTGTTAGCGGACACCATGTCTTTTATGGAGTGCTCCTGTGTGCCACCAGCATTGCCACCAGCACAAGGGCAACTGGAAGAGTTGGGGAACAGCACCAGAAAATGGCACCTCTAATATGCTTTTTTCTGGGGTGGCTGTGGGTTGCAATTTGCAGTGTGGGGGGGGGGCACAACATTTGGGTCTCTCCCCGATAAGGATTGCAGCCTCCCAACTGCCAAGTTGTACCTGGCTGGCATCCAAAAATAAGGCAAAGCTCCTTGTCATTTTATTGATAGAAGTAATAAAAAAAAATGATGTCGGGCTTCACCATATTTTTGGTCCAGCCAGGTACAACTTGGCAGCTACGGACTGCCAGCAACCCCCAGCTGCCTCGTTGTACCTTGCTGGCAACCAAAAATCTCTCTTCTCCTCCCCGGTACTCTGAAAGAAACACTTTATAATATTTCCTGCCATGTATGTAAGTAATTATTTAGGTGGTCCAAGGGGTCTGTCACTGTGGTAACATCTCTGCCGGCCCGGTCCTACCCGCCTCCTCTGTTTCGGCAACCTCCTCTTATCTTTGTCTCCTCCTCTTCGGCGCCTGTGCAGATTCATCTTTGTTCACACAGGCGCACAGAGCTCAGCTGGGGTGTGGGAAGACCGGCTGTCATTATTGCACCTGCGTGAAATGCAGGCACCAGAGCCTGCCCCGTTATATTCTGCTGTATGTGACACTGTACGCAGGCACAATGATGACAGCCGGTCTCACCGCACCCCAGCTGAGCTCTGTGCGCCTGCGTGAACAAAGATGAATCTGCACAGACGCCGAAGAGGAGGGGACAAAGAAGAGGAGGTTGCCGAAACAGAGTGGGCGGGTAGGACCGGGCCGGCAGAGATGTTACTACACAGTGACAGACCCCTTGGACCGCCTAAATATTTACTTACATACATGGCAGGAAATATTATAAAGTGTTTCTTTCAGAGTACCGGGGGAGGAGAAGAGTAAGTATAGACACCTTCACAGAATGCAGCATAGATGCTGCTGAAGATCGTGCTTCCAGTATGTAACGCACTAGGGGGGTGACAGGTTTACTTTAAACTTTCCCATACAAAGAATGATACCATGACAGAATAGTAGACCTCATAAATTGTCTACATAAACAGTACTATCAAAGGAAATTCTAGAACAGATGATTAACCAAGTTGTTAAAATTTGGGTTTTAATTAAAGACACTTCTTTGAATCCACTTGGCACATGTTTAGACAATACTTTTAGAGCCTCAAGGCATCTTTTTGGTTGTGGTTGCACACATGAATATTACTAACTAAAGCTAAATTGACTGTTTGATTGCCTATATCTCAGGAACATCTGGAATAAAAAAATACAGACAGAAACTCATTTAGGAATTCAAAAATAATCCCAAAGTACATCCAAAGATAGGAAAGAAAATGGCCAAGGATTGAAACACCGTTACAAAAAAGAACCATCAATGTTCATTAAACAATTATAGAAAAATATAATTATGATGCTCAAGCTCTGAGGAAAAGGCTCCAACTATGTTACTCATAAAAGAACAGGATATGACATGTTAAGAATTAATGTTAAGATATGAGAGTCTTTGCTATGAAATTAGTAAAGATGCTGATATTAGAGGGATTTTCTGGATTTTAAACCTATTTTCAAATACATTTTATGCATTTAATAGAGAGAGATCTTCTATTTAGTGTTCTTATCTATTAATCAGAGTAGGGATCAATAGAGTGTAATATAAAGAACATATAACATATGGCATCTCTGTCTTTGGAGGTGCTGTCTCATCAGCCTGTTATACGGAAAGATACTACTTGACGTAGAAGATCAAACCCAACTAAAAGAATGGGAGAAAAAAGTGCAGATATGGTCTTCTCTGGGAGATACATCTGACAAATTAGAGGTATCAAGGCTCACTTTTAATGGTTGTGAGGAGTCACAAGCACTGTAAAAGCATATCACAGACGCAGCAGTCCCCAGCAAGGAAAATACAAATCAACGGTAGTTGAAAGGATTAATGTCTCCACTGCTGCACTTCAGAAGACATTAGGATTCGGGAGACATCAAACATTAAAATTAAAGTTGAGGTTTATTTATCAACGCGTTTCAAGGTTCTCAGGCCTGAATGAATGCTGGTTTGTCTTGAGGAAAGGGCCTAAGAGCCTTGAAACGCATTGATAAATAAACCACAACTTTAATTTCAAAGTTTGATGTCTCCCGAATTCTGATGTCTTCGAAACTCCGGCAGAGTGGTCATTAACCCCGTCAACTACCATTGGTTCGCACCTGACGTAGAAACCATTCTTATAAAAATACATAAATTATTAAGACCAGTGGAGGATTCTGATCCCTTTTCTAAACATTTTAATGGCTGGACAACCCTGTTAATAGGAAGCTATGGATTAGAAATGTTGGGTGATCGGTAAGGTGAGAATTTCTTCTTTTAATTCTTTAAATCACTATGAGCAGTTAAAAAAAACCTGTTAAGCCAAAAATACTTTTTGTCCACTCAGCACTTTAAGGAAAACTCACTACTCCATTTCTGTTTGAGGCGTTAAAAAAAAAAATGGATGTCTCTGTGTGTGTTATCGTGTCTACCTTTTACCTTTTTTTTCTCTTAAGGACAAATGAAAAAAAGCTAAGAACCACAAAAAAACCTCATGTTATCAAACAAAATAAGAAACACCAAAAAAGCCTGTAACAAACCACCAGAAATACATGGAAGTTTCTTAAACTTTTTTTAACAAGCATTTTATGATGCTGCAAAAAAAGTGTTATGTTGACATATTGATATTTACTAAAAATGTACCATACATATCTACCATAAAGAATATCTCCAGGTTAGGGCTTATTCAAGAAGTGAGAAATGTATGAACAGATAGAATTAACAGAAGAAAATAAGGGTAGCAATCCTAGATCTGACAAAGCAAGACAAGCAATTTATGAATGTAAACATGTTTAATCCTATCAATGTGCTGACTAGATTGCACTATGACTAATGAGAAAAAAATTGTCTCTATGTCTTCCTCCTGAAAACTCACCGAGTGAAATATTTGTTTTCTACGATGCAAATACATCAGTAAAATATCTTATTTGACATGGTTTTACTACAATTTTATGACAATTCATTTTTGCTTTTAATTGGTGGCTGACCACTGAACAACCATATTTAACTCTGCATTGACATTTTCATATGTCATTGCAAAGTCAACAGCTGTACATATATTGTGCAACTGCTGGAACTCTGGATGAGTGTCAGAGACAACCAACCTCCCTATAGAAAAAGTAATGATGATTTATTATCATTTCTGCTTCCCTGAGCACTGTATATACACACATATTTGAGTACTGTGTATACAGTTTAGGAAGTGTTAACATTGCTTCCTCCTCTGGACCCAGCAGTTATGTCATCAGAGTGCCAGAATGGAATAAGTACTACTGGCTCTAGTAGACTCAGGTCAGCTCAGCAGCTCAAGCAGGAGGCAGGGTTTGACCTGTAACTAGAGGTAATAGGCCAACCCGAATTACAGGGGGAATCAGCAATAATAAAGATATATTTAAATTATTTTGTCCATTAAAACAGTGTCCACAATGCTGCAGCGATGTTAAGTTTAATCGCATAGTTTTTCGAGTGGTTCTTGAAAATATTGGCAAAATACTGTATTTTCTTGCCACAATTACACCAAAAAATGCAACGTGTGAACACAGCCCAACACTTTAACTCAATTGGTATTATTTTGTTTCCTGTTCTTAATATTATCTTAAAAGCATTACTATATTATTTCATTAATTTATTGTCGATGTTTCATAACTAATGCTAGTGTATTATTTGTGATTTAAAGGTGAATTGCTGTCTTGGAAATATATTGCTTGTCCATTGGATTTAACATAAATGTCTGATACATGTGGGTCTCAGCTCCACTCCCTGTCTAGAGAACATGTTCCCAACTTGTTCTATAGGTACCGTCACACGTGGCAATATGGCTTCCATATCGCCTTAAATTCGTGTATTTCGGCGATGTGGAAACCACATCGCCTGTGCGTAGTGGCGTGAGACAGGGAGATTTTACAGCGAGAAATCGCCGGTGGAGCATCGCCTGACCGTCCTCCACTGCAGTGAAATCAGGTGATAACCACCACGCGATTTCTGCGCATCTTGCTGTGTGATAGGGCAATAACGATGTAGAAAGCGAGCTCAGACCATCTGGAAGCAATTCCAGAGGCATGCCTGAGCGTTCTGTTTGGCTCGCCCCATCTGGCGCGGTTGGTGATCGCTCCTGCGTTCCCATTGGCTGGCCATGGCTAAGGCGCCATATTTGAATAGCCATATAGTAGAAAGGACATATGCATCGTGTAGTGCGCAGACATCCTGACAAGGCTGACCAATGGTTATGCAGTTGTGTAGGCCAATTGGAGTGGTAGGGGCGCGGTGAAAAACATTCTGCCACGCATGTCTCCTCGCCGTACTCACACTCTACGCCCACATTGCTGATGAGATGGTGGCGTGTGACGCGGCGATGTGGAAAAGGGAAATTGCTTCTGGTCTTCTGCAGGCGATTTCCGGAACGCAGGATCGCCGTAGAACGCAGGCGAGATCTCTGTGTGTGACAAGGTGACGACGATGTGCAAAAATGTTCCCGAAGCGTGCGCGCTCACGTCAAATTGCCGGCGATATGGAAGCCATATTGCCGCATGTGACGGTACCTTATGGGGAATATAGAGATGGCCATGCATGGCTATCTCTATTCACTTGTATTGCAGATTGCAAAATTGCTGAGCAAGTGGTAACTTGGGTATATCCTGTGTATACCATAAATACCAGAGAATGGCCAACACATTTTTCCATATTATTAACCCGATTATAAGTGAAAGGGGTCTCTCAGGTGGTGTCAATGACTTTCATGCATTTGAACCTGCACTTCATTGTGATTTGTAAACATTACAGGTGGCATAACACAGGTGAGCATACCATAAGGCTGGCTGGTTTCAAACTGTAGGATTTTCCCTGATGACGTTCCATCAGGTTTGTGTGCCAAAACCAGGAGAGGAACCAGGAGAGAAAAACTATAATTGAAAGATTGACACCTGTTCTGAGTTTTGGAGACACTCCTGGTTTTGACACACAAACCTGATCGAACCTGATCAGGGAAAAAACTGCAGTGTGAAACCAGTCTAAGTTATTCATTTACAAGAGTTTAGAGAGGTTGCCACTACTCTTTTGTTGATGAACTATCCTCAGGATAGGCTACAATATCTAATCGATGGAGGTGTGACATCCAGCCCGCCTGCCGGAAAATTGTTACCAGTGCCAGTTTGATGTTATCGGATGCTGCTGGAACACAGCATTTCGATCAAAACTATAGTGGCTGTGGCCATAGTACAGATTTGTGCCCTTCTTAATTGAATGTGGGGTAGATCTGCAGTACCCAACTGTGGTCAATACAGAAATTACATAGTTGCTGTGATCGCAACTCCACTGATCAGATATTGATGGTGTATCCTAAATATGAGCTATCAATAAATAATTAAATTAAATTAAATATCTATCTATCTATCTATCTATCTAGATGTAATTTAACTATCTATTTATCAATCAATATTCCATGTTAGGCAAGAATAGCAAAATTATATCTTTGACTTTATGTAATGTGCTTTCTACCCATGTAAGCAGTAATACTGTAATATTCTTCAACTTGTTATTCTGCTGAATGTAAATAGTCTTGTGAAATCTACAAGAAAAGCAGATAAGATTGAAAAATGGTAAAAAATATAAAGCAATATAGGTCTGTCACTTGAGAACATAAATAACACAGCGTTCCTGCTTATGCACACTAAGATTGTATGATAAGGTCTGCAGTGAATCTCAGTCATATAAACTACCTCTGATAAAGGACAGCGGAAGAGCCTTTGGCTAATAAAGCAGCTATTTTCAGAGTCTTGCCATTTGACTTGATAAACACAGACATGAACAGTAGTAACTGGCGTCAAAGGTGTTCTGTGTTCATCCCTCGAGGGGATTTCTTGATGCAAGCCAATTCTTGTGCTCCAGGTACTGTCTGCGGTGTTCAGTCACATGCTTTATGGCAAACACTCATCTTTGCCCTTGTAGTTATTGTCTAAAGGTATTGGGAAATATGTCACTGTAACAGTGACAATCAAAGTTTGATTACATTTATGTTTTTACCAGAGATAACTACAGTGGTAGATTCTTTGCAGAAGTATTTTTTTTTACAATACATTGTCTCTATAGATGATCGAATCAATCCATAGAGGATCAAGTTTAAGTTGAATTTCCTGAAGTTCCATACAATTTCTAAGACTGCTGAGGCTGGCTTCACACCACGGCAAGGCCGGTCCGGGGCTGTCCGGTGTAAACCAGACAGCCCGGACCAGATCAGCACACAGAAATGGAGGGCCAAATGTGCCCTCCGGTCCTGTGTGCAGCCGGATGGCTGTAATTGCAGCCGCAGCTCCATGCTAGTCGCGGTCCTGAAACAACAACGATGTGCAGCCGCCGGTATCCGGTTTCCGGATTCGCCCGGACCGGGGCAATCCGGCCTCATAGGCTCCCATGTTAGAGAAAAGCGGATTGCCCCGGATCCGGGAGAATCTGGGACAATCCGGGCAAATCCGGGATCCGGCTTTTTGGGGTGATTTTTCTGCCCGGACACAAAAACGTTGCAAACTACATTTTTGTGTGAGAATAATCCGAATGCTCCCAGATTCCACCGCAGAGATGAACCCGGATGGCAGATAGCTGCCATCCGGCTCCATCTGGCCCCATAGGCTACTATGGGGCCAAAAACCTGCCTGGGGCTGTCTGGTTTACACCGGACAACCCCGGACCGGACCTTGCCGGGGTGTGATGTCAGCCTTACACATCAGTGTTTTCTTATAATCGCGGCAGATTTCACCGCATCTGCCGCATCTAAGGGCCGCCTTGCACCACAAATCCGGCAAGCCCCATTCATTCTCTATTGGGCTTGCGGTCAGGTGCAGTCATAAGTTTTAAACATCAATTTGAATTTGAAAAAAAATCTTCCCCGCCACCATGTGAATGAGCTAAGCTTGTACATTGGTGAACCTTGTAACATATTATCATACATTGTACATTGATATCAGTACCTGGGTCACGAAAGATCAACAGTTCCCAGTGGAGCACAGCACTGGCAGTTTGTACAGCAGAGTTGGTTTCCATCTTCAGATTCCACATGATAGGTGGACTGTAAGTATCATTTTGAAATATTTCTCTCTCTAATCTTTTCCAATACTGAGAACAAATCTGTTTTATTTGCCTCAATTTAAATTTTTAGGAACAATTCGGCAAAGACATTGAAATTTCAACCTATGCGCTAATCTCTGCCTTTATTACAGTTGTAGTGAACACACAAAACTGAAAATAAATACACTAAAACATTGGACTTAGAAAGCAGAATTGAGCAAAATGTGATTATTTTACTATAATTACCCCACTTTAACCAAAAATATCTTTAGGCTTCCTTCCTGGTTTTAGTGGAATTTTTTGTGGATTTTTTAAATCTATTTTGTAAAAAATAAATGCCATGATTTACAGATATAAAAATTTCTATCAAAACTATCTAAGATCCAAAAGTAAACCATAAGTTATAAAAAAAAAAACCACAAAAACATTGATTCTAATATCTGCTATATCGCGCGCCAGACAGAGGCCGCTCATTGGTGGCCTCCGGTGGCCACCAATGAGCGCAGACTATGCAAATAGGTGCGCAAATTCAAAGTTCGAATTTCGCGCCAATTTGCAGCCCGGCTGTCGCTGAAGCTGCTGTCGTCAGGATACATGGGTCTGGCCAACGGTGGCCGCAGCGCGCGCGAGCCAGCCAGGAGATGACCGACTGGCGAGCCGCTGACCGAAGCTCAGCCGCGGCACCAGTACCCGCTGCCTCCCTCCTCACCTCACCTCCTTGCCTCCCTATCTCCCTCCTCTCCTTCCTGCCTACCTCCTCGCCTCCCTGCCTCGCTCCTCGCCTCCCTCCTCGCCTTCCTGCCTCCCTGCCTCGCTCTTCGCCTTCCTGCCTCGCACCTCACCTCCCTGCTTCCCTCCTCGCCTTCCTCCACACCTCCCGCTGTTCTGACCCGTCTTCTCTGTGTACAGCGGTCATGTGACAGGGCAGGCTGATGTGACGTCACACAGTCTGCCCTGCAACATGTCGCTGTACACAGTGCGACACTGCAGGTGAGAACAGAGGGTGGCAAGGACAATTCTGCCCCCCCGCAGCCATCCTGCCCCCCCCAGCTCCATCCTGCTCCCCCTCCTCCATCCAGTCCCCCACCACATCCATCCTGCCCCCCGCATCCATCCTGCCCCCACTCGCATCCATCCTGCCCCTTTGCATCCATCCTGCCCCCCCGCATCCATCCTGCCCCGCTCGCTCCATCCTGCCGCGCTCGCTCCATGCTGCCCCCGCCTCCATACTGCCCCCTGCCTCCATCCTGCATCCCCGGCTCCATCCTGCACCTTCGGCTCTATCCTACCCCGCTTGCTCCATCCTGCCCCCCCACCCGCCACCATCCTGCCCCACCCACAATCCTGCCCCACCCCACCATCCTGACCCCCATCACCATCCTGCTCTCCTGCTCCATCCTACCCCAACCAGCAGCTGATCGGTTTCCCAGGCAATGACAGGTCCTAAAGCCCTGTAGGACCTAGAAGACGGAGGTTGAGTGAACCGGCGGACAGGTGAGTATCCTCACTGAGGATTTTTTATATTTACTTTTACTGTGGAGGAGCGGGGGCCAGGAGGATCGGGGGGCCGCAGGGTGCGGAGTATCGCCTGTACTGTGCATGTACTACAATGTACCGCCATATACCATAGTGCTGCTATACATGTACTGTAATGTACTGCCATATACCATAGCGCTGCTATACATGTACTATAATGTACCGCCATACACTATAGCGTTGCTATACATGTACTGTAATGTATCGCCATATACCATAGTGTTGCTATACATGTGCTGTAATGTACCACCATATACTATAGCGTTGCTATACATGTACTGTAATGTACCGCCATATACCATAGCGCTGCTATACATGCGCTGCAATGTACTGCAATATACTATAGTGCTGCTATACATGTACTGTAATGTACCGCCATATACTATAGCGCTGCTATACATGTACTGTAATGTATCGCCATATACCATAGCGTTGCTATACATGTGCTGTAATTTACCGCCATATACTATAGCAGTGATGGCGAAACTTTCTGAGGCCGAGTGCCCAAACTGCAACCTAAAACAAAATTATTTATGGCGAAGTGCCAACACGATAATATAGCCTAAATTACAACAGGAGTGGTAATCACAAGCGCTGCACAGGGGGGAGAGCCAGCAGATGCTAACTCTCTTCCCTGTACAGGGCTTGTAGTCCTGAAACATTGATGATCAATTCAATTATTTTAACAATTAATTGATTTTAAACTTACCTTTGCAGTCTTCTCTTCTCTTCGGCAGTGGTCAGACAGCTCATGTGTACTGCACATTGAAGCTGAGCCGCTGCCACCGCCCTTTCTAGGAACAGCAGGTGGACTGATCTGTATGGAAAAAATGCAGAATATTAGACAGATAGGAGATAGATTTTATCATGGAATACAAGCAGATTTCATACTGAAATCATGGTCCTCATCTTGTAGTAATATCTCCATCATGACCCTCTCCTTGCAGTAATGTGTCCCATCCTGACCCTCTCCTTGCAGTAATGTGTCCCATCCTGACCCTCTCCTTGTAGCTATGTGCTCCATCCTGACTCTCTCCATGTAGTAATGTTTCCCATCCTGACCTTCCCATTGTAGTTATGTGCTCCACCTTGTCCTTCCCCTTCTAGCTATGTGCTCCATCCTGACCCTCTCCTTCTAGTTACGGGCTCCATCCAGATCCTCTCCTTGTAGTAATGTGCTCCATCCTGACCCTCTCCTTGTAGTTATGTGCTCCATCCTGACCACCTCCTTCTAGCAATGTTCTCCATCCTGATCCTCTCCTTCTAGCTTTTTGAGCATTCTGATCCTCTCCTAGCTATATGTTCCACCCTGACCCTCTCCTTGCAGTTGTGCTCCATCCTGACCCTCTCCTGGCAGTAATGTTCCTATCCTGACCCCCTTCTTGTAGTAATGTCTTCATCCTTATCCCATCCTTGTCCCCTTCGGTAATGTCCCATCCTTGTCCCCTTGTGGTAATGTCCCTATCCTGCCCCATCATGTAGTAATGCCCCATCCTGTTGTAATGCCCTATCCTTGTCCTCTTGCAGCAATATTCCCCATCCTGCAGTAATGCCCTATCCTTCTCCCCTTGTAGTAATATGCCCCATCCGTGTCCCCTTGAAGTAATATGCCCATCCTGCAGTAATGTGTCTCATCCTTGTCCCCATGTAGTAATATGCCCCATCCAGCAGTAATGTGCCCCATCCTTGTCCCTTGGTATTATTGCACTACCATTGTCCCCATCATATAGTAATATGCCGCAACTTGCCCCTGGTAGTATTGCCCTATTCTTGCCTCCATTACATAGTAATCTGCCCCATCCTTGTCCCCATCACATAATAATATGCCCCATCCTGCCATCACATAACCATATGCCCCATCCTGCCCCATCACATAACAATATGCCCCATCCTGCCCCATGACATAATAATATGCCCCATCCTGCCCCTATTAGTATTGCCCCATCCATCCATCATCCTCTTAGTATTGCCCCATCCATCCTGCCTCCTCTTTGTATTGCCCCATCCATCCATCCTCCTCCTAGTATTGCCCCATCCATCCATCCATCTATCCTCCTCTTAGTATTGCCCCATCCATCCATCCTCCTCTTAGTATTGCCCCATCCATCCATCCTCCTCTTAGTATTGCCCCAACCATCCATCCATCAATCCTCCTCTTAGTATTGCCCCATCATCCTCCTCCTTGTATTGCCCCATCATCCTCCTCCTCCAGGTATTGCCCCATCATCCTCCTCCTTGTATTGCCCCATCCTCCTCCTCCAGGTATTGCCCCATCATCCTCCTCCTCCTTGTATTGCCCCATCATCTCCTCCTTGTATTGCCCCATCATCCTCCTCCTTGTATTGCCCCATCCTCCTCCTCCAGGTATTGCCCCATCATCCTCCTCCTTGTATTGCCCCATCTTCCTCCTCCAGGTATTGCCCCATCATCTCCTCCTCCTTGTATTGCCCCATCATCCTCCTCCTCCAGGTATTGTCCCATCATCCTCCTCCTCCTCCTTGTATTGCCCCATCATCCTCCTCCTTGTATTGCCCCATCATCCTCCTCCTTGTATTGCCCCATCCTCCTCCTCCAGGTATTGCCCCATCATCCTCCTCCTCCTTGTATTGCCCCATCATCCTCCTCCTCCAGGTATTGCCCCATCATCCTCCTCTCCTCCTTGTATTGCCACATCATCCTCCTCCTCCTTGTATTGCCCCATTATCCTCCTCCTTGTATTGCCCATCATCCTCCTCCTTGTATTGCCCCATCCTCCTCCTCCAGGTATTGCCCCATCATCCTCCTCCTCCTTGTATTGCCCCATCATCCTCCTCCTCCTAGTATTGCCACATCCTCCTCCTCCTCCTAGTATTGCCCCATCCTCCTCCTCCTAGTATTGCCCCATCCTCCTCCTTAGTATTGCCCCATCCTCCTCCTCCAGGTATTGCCCCATCATCCTCCTCCTCCTTGTATTGCCCCATCATCCTCCTCCTCCAGGTATTGCCCCATCATCCTCCTCCTCCTCCTTGTATTGCCCCATCCTCCTCCTCCTCCTTGTATTGCTCCATCATCCTCCTCCTCCTTGTATTGCCCCATCATCCTCCTCCTTGTATTGCCCCATCATCCTCCTCCTTGTATTGCCCCATCCTCCTCCTCCAGGTATTGCCCCATCATCCTCCTCCTCCTTGTATTGCCCCATCCTCCTCCTCCTCCTAGTATTGCCACATCCTCCTCCTCCTCCTAGTATTGCCCCATCCTCCTCCTCCTAGTATTGCCCCATCCTCCTCCTCCAGGTATTGCCCCATCATCCTCCTCCTCCTTGTATTGCCCCATCATCCTCCTCCTCCAGGTATTGCCCCATCATCCTCCTCCTTGTATTGCCCCATCATCCTCCTCCTCCTTGTATTGCCCCATCATCCTCCTCCTTGTATTGCCCCATCATCCTCCTCCAGGTATTGCCCCATCATCCTCCTCCTCCATGTATTGCCCCATCCTCCTCCTCCTCCAGGTATTGCCCCATCATCCTCCTCCTCCTTGTATTGCCCATCATCCTCCTCCTTCAGGTATTGCCCACTCCTCCTCCTCCTCCTTGTATTGCCCCATCATCCTCCTCCTCCTTGTATTGCCCATCCTCCTCCTCCAGGTATTGCCCCATCATCCTCCTCCTTGTATTGCCCCATCATCCTCCTCCTCCAGGTATTGCCCCATCATCCTCCTCCTCCTCCTCCTTGTATTGCCCCATCCTCCTCCTCCTCCTTGTATTGCCCCATCATCCTCCTCCTTGTATTGCCCCATCCTCCTCCTCCAGGTATTGCCCCATCATCCTCCTCCTCCTTGTATTGCCCCATCCTCCTCCTCCTCCTAGTATTGCCCCATCCTCCTCCTCCTAGTATTGCCCCATCCTCCTCCTTTTAGTATTGCCCAATCATCCTCCTCCTTGTATGGCCCCATTCTGGATGCTGGTAAAAAAAAAAAATTTCATACTCACCTTTCTTCCTTCACCGCTGCTGCAGCGTGCATCCTGTCTCCAGCGCTGAGGGCGGTCACGTGATGCCGGGCACGTCACATGACCGCTGTCACATGACGCTGGCCGGGAGGGCGGGCCTAGAAGTATGTGAGAGAGGAGAAATGTCTCCTCTGCTCAGATACAGCTTAGATCTGCCGGCGGCGCACGCCGGCAGATCAAACAGGCAGTGTGGTGGCGAGGCTGCGTGCCAGCGGAGGCGGCTCTGCGTGCCACCGCGGGCACGCATGCCATAGGTTCGCCACCACTGTACTATAGCATTGCTATACATGTACTGTAATGTACCGCCATATACCATAGCGCTGCTATACATGTGCTGCAATGTACTGCCATATACTATAGTGCTGCTATACATGTACTGTAATGTACCGCCATATACTATAGTGCTGCTATACATGTGCTGTAATGTACCACCATATAATAAAGTGCTGCTATACATGTGCTGTAATGTACTGCCATATACCATAGCGCTGCTATACATGTGCTGTAATGTACCGCCATATACCATAGCACTGCTATACATGTGCTATAATGTATCGCCATATACTATAGTGCTGCTATACATGTGCTGTAATGTACCGCCATATACCATAGCACTGCTATACATGTGCTATAATGTATCGCCATATACTATAGTGCTGCTATACATGTGCTGTAATGCACCACCATATACTATAGCGCTGCTATACATGTACTATAATGTACCGTCATATACTATAGTGCTGCTATACATGTACTGTAATGTACCGCCATATACTATAGTGCTGCTATACATGTGCTGTAATGTACTGCCATATACTATAGTGCTGCTATACATGTGCTGTAATGTACCACCATATACTATAATGCTGCTACACATGTGCTGTAATGTACCGCCATATACTATAGTGCTGCTATACATGTACTGTAATGTACCACCATATACCATAGCGCTGCTATATATATATATGTAGTTCACTCATCTTGATTGAACAAGTTCTGTCAGTCACAGTATGTCAACTACATACATATTCTAGAATACCAGATGCTTTAGAATCAGGCCACCATCTAGTGTTTAATATTTTTCTATCAATTTATAGTCAACATTAAAACACAGCACCACAGCACAGTACTGGGGTGAGTCGAGTTTTTTTTATTGGTAACCCTAAGGTGATAAAGTTCTAAAAGTTCAATACACTATAAAGATGATGTAATAGATTAGCTACTAACAATGCAATAGCAATGATGAAATAAGACACCTGCATGAAAGGTGCCATACGTACCGTATTTTTTGCTTTATAAGACGCACCTGATTATAAGATGCACCCCCAAATTTGGTGAAGGTAAAGCGAAAAAAGTAATTTTTAATGTTAAATGGGGTCCGTCTTATAATTCCAGTGTCTGTCATACAAATCATATAGGTATATTGTGCCTCATAGCCCCCTCATCCTGGTACATGGTCCCTCATCCTGGGATATAGCCCCCCATCCTAGATATGGCCCCTTAATCTGGTTATGGCTGGTACACGACCCCAGTGATGGCACACATCCCCCAGTGATGGCACATGGCCCCAGTGATGGCACATGTCCCTTATTAATGGCAAACGTCCCTTAGTGATGGCACATGTCCCCCTATGAATGCACACATCCCCCAGTGATGGCGCACGTCCTCCAGTGATAGCACACATCCCCCTGTGCTGAAGCATTGCCCCCAGTGATATTACATGTCCTCCAGTGATGGCACAAATCCCTGTGCTGGATCATGGCCCCGAGTGATGGCACACGTCCCCCAGTGATGGTACTCGTCCCCCTGTGCTGAATCATGGCCCCCAGTGATGGCACATGTCCCCAAGTGATGGAACATGTCCCCCAGTGATGGCACACATCCCACTGTGATGACACACATCCCTCTGTGCTGGATCATGGCCCACTGTAATGGCAAATGCCCCCACCCATGTTACTGCCCATAATAAAATAACAAACATGTTACTTACCCTTTCCAGCTGTGTCCTTCCCATGTCTCCCTCCTTGCTGCTGCGCCCGCACTTCCTGATTCTTCTCGTGGAGCCAGTCATGTGATCAGGCGCACAGAGATGATGTCACTCTGCTGTGCCGATCACATGACCAGCTCCCCAAGAAGAATCAGGAAGTGCGGGTGCAGCGGCAAGGAGGGAGACACGGAGGATACCACTGGAAAGGGTAAGTGACGTGTTTGTTATTTTATATTGGGCAGTAGCATGGGGGGCCATATCCAGCATGGGGAGGGGCATGTGCCATCACAGTGGGGGTGCAGGCAATGTAATTTGTGTTGCTCCACCAGTCCATCACTGCAGTGCAGTTTCAGCACTGCAGTGATGGACAGTGGGTGCAGTGCATATTATATGAGCGTGAGCACGTAACCTCCCGCTGCCTCCTGCAGCCCGCAGCCAGCCCGCCCCAGACACTGCTCCAAAGCCGCCCCCACCCTCCCTTGCAGTATATAATACGTACAGTCGGATTATAAAACGCACCCCTCCACTTCCCCCAAAATTTGAGGGAACAAAAGTACGTTTTATAATCCAAAACATATGATAATTATAATCCCCTCTGGATCTTGAAAATTAGAGTGAATAAGCAAATTTAAAGTGTAAATGTCATTTTATTGAAAAAAAAATAATACTGCACTGGTTGTTAATGATGGGTCACAAAGCAGTTAAGATAATGCTTTTTTGTGCCATATGACTTATTTTTTCATATTTTTCTGAGTTCTTTTAAAAACTGCACTTTATGGCTTTGCAGGCATGGGCAGCATTTGATAGGGAGCAGTGCAATGCAATAGCAGTGAAGGGGTTAAAAGAGATTTTAACTGAGCTGTGTAGAGCCAGATGACAGATCTTTCCTTGGCACAAGCTTCTGAGGAGTTTACACTGATCCTGATATTCTGATATTGCTCAGCAACTGTGTTGTATGCTGAGCTAATCTAATATATTGTTTCCTCATGAGCTACAGTCAGCAGTGTAGGTCACACCCTCTTTACCTTAAATGGTTACATGCCCGTATTTAATTTGAAGACAGAACTGACTGAGAATGAACATATGTCTGCTTCACATATGATGTAGTGGGGACACCTTGTGAAAGGTTTATGAATGGTTTTTAACCAGAATTTTCTAATGAACCATATTTGAAAATTTATTATAATCACTTGCTCTACATTATTATTAAATAAAAAACTAAACGGCGGTTACGCTTTAAGCATCTTATTCATTTTCAGCACAACAAAATTAGGTTCAACTATTTTCCTCTCTAAACCAATTTGGCTGTAGAACTGTATAATCAGTGCAAGGTCCAGTCTCTTCCATCCTTACAAACTGCACCCTATTAGATTTATTGAGTAAGGCAGATCAGATATTTCTAAGGCGGCAGTCACACGCTACGATATATCTAAACATATCGCTGGAAAGTGCTTGATTTGGCATCGCTCCTACGACATCGTTGTGTGTGACAGCATGATGTGACTACCGATAAGTGGTAAGATCGTTAATCACAGATATGGGAACCAGACCCCGTATCAGACGATGTCGATCATACATTCTGCTGCAACGGTCTGTGTGACACCACTATAACCGATCTCCTTACTGATTTTGCCTATTCACATCATTGACAAGCATCAGTCTCTGATTGTGCCAACGATCCCTGCACGTAACATCGCTGCTGCGTCCTGAACGTTACCTATACATGTGACACCTGACTAAGATGTTGTCCAGGAGCCGCACCCCTGACATCGTTATTGAGTTCCCTCACAAAATCGTAGTGTGTGACAGCCGCCTAACATGTATATATTCCATGCACACAATTAGAACAATGGCATAGTTGGAAGCATAAAAACATTTTCTTTAATTCATAAATTTGCCGTTTAGGTCACAGAAACCATTTGTTACCCCTCAAGCCTTAAACCCTTCTTAAAGGTCATGAAACCTGAACTCAAATTTATATGACTTAAATAGGATATCTATCTCTAGCTTTCCCACTAACTGACTCTTTTTTAATGGTTAAGATGGGTAAATATGTAATTAAAAGAGGTCTTCAAATAGTTGTGGAGCTCCATAGTTTTCACAGGCATTGACCTTGGGTTGCGTTTTCATGGCTTGTAAGAAGGGTTTATGATTTTGAGAAGTAACAAATGTTGAAAATATCATTTCTACTTGGCCATGGAATAGGAGTATAGATATAGATGAGGGGCCTCTATAGTATATGACACAGTACCCCACAGCAACCAAGACAGTAGTTTTTGTGCTTGTTTGCCCTTATCTCCTTTTTACGATCTTTAGGTTGAAGACATTGTTTAAAACCTAACAGAAAGCAATTTCATTTTCTGACTTTCCAATGTGAAAAACTAAACATTTTTCTAATCATATATATAGAGCTGAATGTGTGTGTGTATGTATGTATGTATGTGTGTATATCCGGGATTGCCATCTACACCGTCGCAACTACAGCCACAAAATTTTGCACAGTCACACGTCTGGACCCCGAGAGCGTCATAGGCTAAGTTGTGAAGCGAAATTTTAACCCTGCGCGTTCCAGTTCACCAAACAATTTTGCCCCTATCTACATAATGGGGAAAAAGTGAATGGAAAAGTGTTGGAGGAAAATCAACAGCTGTCAGCTACAGCCACAAAATTTTGCACAGTCACATGTCTGGACCCCGGGAGCGTCATAGGCTATGTTGTGAGGTGAAATTTTAACCCCGCGCATTCCAATTCACCAAACAATTTTGCCCCTATCTACATAATGGGGAAAAAGTGACAGTTACCAGTTGACAGTTGTGAATGTGAGGGGCTTAATGACAGCACCAAAGACTAACAGCACATACCAGCATATAGTCACTAAGGTGGGGCCCCAACATGAGATATTCACCACGCACGGGGACATGTATACACACCACACGCAAACAGAGAGTAACAGCAAGTGTATAGTCGCTAAGGTGCAGCCCCAACATTGGATACTCACCATGCACCCGAACAAACACACACACACCACAAAGAGACACACACAACACAGAGACACACACACCTCCACGGGGACACACACACACACTCTATAGCGACACATGCACTCACCCCACAGGGACACACACACACCATAAAGAGACACACACAACACAGACACACACCACACAGACCCCCCCCACAGGGACACACACACATAGCCACCCTATAGGGACACATACACACACACCACAAAGAGACACACACAACACAGAGACACAAACACCCCACACAGACACCCCCCCACAGGGACACGCACACATACACACCCTAAAAGGACACATGCACTCACCCCACAGGGACACACACACACCACAAAGAGACACACACACACACCACACAGACCCCCCCACAGGGGCACACACACAAACACACCCTATAGGGACACATACACACACACACACACACCACAAAGAGACACACACAACAGAGACACACACCACACAGCCTCCCCCACGCAGGGATACACACACATACACACCCTATAGGGACACATTCACTCACCCCACAGGGACACACACATACACACACCCCAGGGACACACACACCACACAGACAGACACAGATGTGCACAAATCACCTCACACAACTCGCCTCATACGTATGCTATCTTTAATTTCCAAACATCTGATTAAAAACAGCCAATGTGCAAAACATGTGCCATATAGGGAATTAAGGCAGATGTCAGTCACATGAGCTGTCTATTATGTGTATGTGTTAGGTAACATATACTGCCCGGCAAGGGGGAGGGTTTACTGTTGCCTGGAGATTTATTAGGCTGCCTATAGCAATCAATCACAGCTCAGCTTCTATTTTCTTACAGGTCATTAATATGACATGTTCAAATTCTATTTTGTTATAGCTAACATCAGTTATTTATTAACCCGGGCGTAGCCGGGTACTACAGCTAGTAAATTAATATACCGTATATACTCGTGTATAAGCCGACCCGTGTATAAGCCGACCCCCCTACTTTTGCCCCAAAAATCTGGAAAAACCTATTGACTCGTGTATAAGCCGAGGGTGGACCCCAGCACAGGTATACAGACCCCAGCAGTGTGGTATACAGGCCTCCCCAGTGGTAGTATACAGCAGCCCCAGTGGTAGTATACAGATTCCCCAGCAGCCCCAGTGGTAGTATACAGATTCCCCAGCAGCCCCAGTGGTAGTATACAGGAGCCCAGCAGCCCCAGTGGTAGTATACAGGAGCCCCAGCAGCCCCAGTGGTAGTATACAGGAGCCCCAGCAGCCCCAGTGGTAGTATACAGGAGCCCCAGCAGCCCCAGTGGTAGTATACAGGAGCCCAGCAGCCCCAGTGGTAGTATACAGGAGCCCCAGTGGTAGTACTACAGATCCACCACAGCCCCAGTGGTAGTATACAGATTCCCCAGCAGCCCAGTGGTATCATACAGGAGCCCCACAGCCCCCAGTGGTAGTATACAGGAGCACCCAGCAGCCCCAGGTGTTACAATCACTCACCCAAAGGGTACTACACATACCAACCCAGGGAACACACCCACGGACAAACAGATGGACATCACCTACAACCCTCATCGTGATTTTATCAAACATCTGCCCAAGGGGCAAACATGCCTGGGATTAAGGCAGTGTACAACATAGCGTTATAGTAGGTAGTACATACACGCAAGGAGTTTTGTTGCTAATAGTTATTGTTAACCGTCCAGCCGGTACTACAGTATTAAATAATTTAATTTATTTTTTTATAAGCACAGTTGTTAAGCCGAGCGCCTACTAGCAAAATCTAAAACCTATACTCGTGTATAAGCCAGTTAGGCCGACCATTTGCCCCAATCTGGAAAACCCATGATGTGTATACAGGTCCCAGCCAGGTTATACAGCGCCCCAGTGTGTATACAGCCCAGCTCCCAGTGGTAGTATACAGCAGCCCCAGTGGTAGTATACAGACCCCAGCAGCCAGTGGTAGTATACAGACCCCAGCAGCCCCAGTGGTAGTATACAGGAGCCCCAGCAGCCCCAGTGGTAGTATACAGGAGCCCAGCAGCCCAGTGGTAGTATACAGGAGCCCCAGCAGCCCCAGTGGTAGTATACAGGCCCAGCAGCCCAGTGGTAGTATACAGGACCCCAGCAGCCCCAGGGTAGTATACAGAAGCCCCAGTGGTAGTATACAGATCCCCAGCAGCCCAGTGGTAGTATACAGATTCCCAGCAGCCCAGTGGTAGTATACAGGAGCCCCAGCAGCCCCAGTGGTAGTATACAGGAGCCCAGCCCCAGTGGTAGTATACAGGGCCCAGGCCAGCAGCCCCAGTGGTAGTAACAGCAGCCCCAGTGGTATCAGCAGGCCCCCGGGGTACATATAGCAGCCCCAGGGGTACCCAGCAGCCCCTGGGGTACCAACAGCCCCCTGGGGGTACCAACAGCCCCTGGGGGTACCAGCAGCCCCTGGGGTACAACAGCCCAGGGAGGTACCAACAGCCCCAGGGGGTTACCACAGCCATTTTTTATAGTAACATCAGTTATTTATTAACCGGGCTAGCCGGGTACTACAGCTAGTAAATTAATATACCGTATTACTCGTGTATAAGCGACCCGGTATGCGACCCCCTACTTTTGCCCCAAAAATCTGGAAAAACCTATGCTGTGTATAAGCCGAGGGTGGACCCAGCACAGTATACAGACCCAGCAGTGTGTATTACAGGCCTCCCCAGTGGTAGTATACAGCAGCCCCAGTGGTAGTATACAGATTCCCAGCAGCCCAGTGGTAGTATACAGATTCCCCAGCAGCCCAGTGGTAGTATACAGGAGCCCCAGCAGCCCCAGTGGTAGTATACAGGAGCCCCAGCAGCCCCAGTGGTAGTATACAGGAGCCCAGCAGCCCCAGTGGTAGTATACAGGAGCCCCAGCAGCCCCAGTGGTAGTATACAGGAGCCCAGCAGCCCCAGTGGTAGTATACAGGAGCCCCAGTGGTAGTATACAGATTCCCCAGCAGCCCCAGTGGTAGTATACAGATTCGCAGCAGCCCCAGTGGTAGTATACAGGAGCCCCAGCAGCCCCAGGGGTAGTATACAGGAGCCCAGCAGCCCCAGTGGTAGTATACAGGAGCCCAGCAGCCCCGTGGTAGTATACAGCAGCCCCAGTGGTATAAGCAGGCCCCAGGGGTACATATAGCAGCCCCCAGGGGGTACCCAGCAGCCCCTGGGGGTACCAACAGCCCCCTGGGGGTACCAACAGCCCCTGGGGGTACCAGCAGCCCCTGGGGGTACCAACAGCCCCAGGGGGTACCAACAGCCCCAGGGGGTACCAACAGCCATTTTGTTATAGCTAACATCAGTTATTTATTAACCCGGGCGTAGCCGGGTACTACAGCTAGTAAATTAATATACCGTATATACTCGTGTATAAGCCGACCGTGTATAAGCCGACCCCCTACTTTTGCCCCAAAAATCTGGAAAAACCTATTGACTCGTGTATAAGCCGAGGGTGGACCCAGCACAGGTATACAGACCCCAGCAGTGTGGTATACAGGCCTCCCAGTGGTAGTATACAGCAGCCCAGTGGTAGTATACAGATTCCCAGCAGCCCAGTGGTAGTATACAGATTCCCCAGCAGCCCCAGTGGTAGTATACAGGAGCCCCAGCAGCCCAGTGGTAGTATACAGGAGCCCAGCAGCCCAGTGGTAGTATACAGGAGCCCCAGCAGCCCAGTGGTAGTATACAGGAGCCCAGCAGCCCCAGTGGTAGTATACAGGAGCCCCAGCAGCCCCAGTGGTAGTATACAGGAGCCCCAGTGGTAGTATACAGATTCCCCAGCAGCCCCAGTGGTAGTATACAGATTCCCCAGCAGCCCCAGTGGTAGTATACAGGAGCCCCAGCAGCCCCAGTGGTAGTATACAGGAGCCCCAGCAGCCCAGTGGTAGTATACAGGAGCCCAGCAGCCCAGTGGTAGTATACAGCAGCCCAGTGGTATACAGCAGGCCCCCAGGGGTACATATAGCAGCCCCAGGGGGTACCCAGCAGCCCCCTGGGGGTACCCAGCAGCCCCTGGGGGTACCAACAGCCCCCTGGGGGTACCAACAGCCCCTGGGGGTACCAGCAGCCCCCTGGGGGTACCAACAGCCCCAGGGGGTACCAACAGCCCCCTGGGGGTACCAACAGCCCCCAGGGGGTACCAGCAGCCCCCAGGGGTACCAACAGCCCCCTGGGGTACCAACAGCCCCCAGGGAGGTACCAACAGCCATTTTGTTATAGCTAACATCAGTTATTTATTAACCTGGGCGTAGCCGGGTACTACAGCTGTAAATTAATATACCGTATATACTCGTGTATAAGCCGACCCGTGTATAAGCCGACCCCCCTACTTTTGCCCCAAAAATCTGGAAAAACCTATTGACTCGTGTATAAGCCGAGGGTGGACCCAGCACAGGTATACAGACCCCAGCAGTGTGGTATACAGGCCTCCCCAGTGGTAGTATACAGCAGCCCAGTGGTAGTATACAGATTCCCCAGCAGCCCCAGTGGTAGTATACAGATTCCCCAGCAGCCCCAGTGGTAGTATACAGGAGCCCAGCAGCCCCAGTGGTAGTATACAGGAGCCCCAGCAGCCCCAGTGGTAGTATACAGGAGCCCCAGCAGCCCCAGTGGTAGTATACAGGAGCCCCAGCAGCCCCAGTGGTAGTATACAGGAGCCCCAGCAGCCCCAGTGGTAGTATACAGGAGCCCCAGTGGTAGTATACAGATTCCCCAGCAGCCCCAGTGGTAGTATACAGATTCCCAGCAGCCCAGTGGTAGTATACAGGAGCCCCAGCAGCCCCAGTGGTAGTATACAGGAGCCCCAGCAGCCCCAGTGGTAGTATACAGGAGCCCCAGCAGCCCCAGTGGTAGTATACAGCAGCCCCAGTGGTATACAGCAGGCCCCCAGGGGTACATATAGCAGCCCCCAGGGGGTACCCAGCAGCCCCCTGGGGGTACCCAGCAGCCCCCTGGGGGTACCAACAGCCCCTGGGGGTACCAACAGCCCCCTGGGGGTACCAGCAGCCCCCTGGGGGTACCAACAGCCTTCATTGGGTACCAACAGCCCCCTGGGGGTACCAACAGCCCCCAGGGGGTACCAACAGCCCCCTGGGGGTACCAACAGCCCCCAGGGGGTACCAGCAGCCCCCAGGGGGTACCAGCAGCCCCAGGGGGTACCAACAGCCCCCTGGGGGTACCAACAGCCCCCTGGGGGTACCAACAGCCCCCAGGGGGTACCAACAGCCCCCTGGGAGTACCAACAGCCCCCTGGGGGTACCAACAGCCCCCAGGGGGTCCCCAGCAGGTGCCCCAGCAGCCCCCAGGGGGTACCCAGCAGCCCCCTGGGGGTCCCCAGCAGCCCCTGGGGGTACACAGCGGCCCTCGCCCCCCTTGCAAGGGCCCCCCCCCGCTTCTCTTACCATTCCGGACTTCTGATCCGCGCCGCTCCTCGCTCCTCCGCGCTGCTCCGTCCGTCTTCTACATCCGGGATCCCCGGCCGCGCGATGACGTCACATGCCTGCGACGGCCGGAGATCCGAGATGTAGAAGACGGACGGAGCAGCGAGGAGGAGCAAGGAGCGGCGCGGATCAGAAGTCCGGAATGGTAATATAACCATCGGGGGGGGGGGGCCCTTACAAGGGGGGGCAGGTGCCAGCACTTGGGGGGGGATTTAATTAGTTATGCACTGCTTTCCCCTGCCGGTGATAGACAGGGGAAAGCAGTGCATATTTAATGAGCGGCCCCACGCGACGGGGCCGCTCATACAGCAGCCTCCCCCCCCGCCTCCTGAAGCCTCCACAGCCCCGGACACAGCCCCGGACACAGCCCCTTCCGTATTGACTCGTGTATAAGCCGAGGGGGAGACTTTTCAGCCCAAATTTTGGGCTGAAAAACTCGGCTTATACACGAGTATATACGGTACTACCTAATATGAGATAGAAGCGGCACTCGACCAGATAAAGTGCAGTTGCGGCTTTATTTTATCAAATCCATGAGGTGTACAGGCAGTGAGGGACAGGAATGCAGGATGACGTTAACCGTTTCATGCCCCTTGGCGCTTCTACAGGTCCTAACTACACTTGGACCCGTAGAAGCGCCAAGGGGCGTGAAATGGTTACCGTCGTCCTGCATTCCCCGCCCTCCTGCCTGTACACCTCATGGATTTGATAGAATAAAGCCGCAACTGAACTTTATCTGGTCGAGTGCCGCTTCTATCTCATATTATGTGGATTTTTGTTCTCAGCTGTGCAACTGCCGCATCAGGACGTCACTTCCCGAAGTTGTGCCTCATATTACCGCAGGTCAGTGCCCGGTTTCACCTCTTTACAATCATAATATATTACATAAACCACCCTTCCTTCTTCACTCAAATGTCTTATCTGTGTTTTTTTCAATTCCATTGACATTCCATTTGAATCTCCCAACATGGACTGGAGCTGTGGTAACTGCTGTAGCTGCTGTCTCCACAATGAAACAGTTTCATTAGGCACAACTCTTTCAAAGCTGGGTTAGTCTTTGCTATAATGTCAAGACTGACAGATGCTCAGTATACTGTCCCTGCTCGCTTGTGTGTTACTTTAATTGCACATTGACAATGCCCTCCTGCTCTAGAGAGAAGTGACGAGCCAGCAAGTGAGCAATCTCTAACTGGCTCATCCACTATGTTAATAGTCAGCAATGGACCACAATATCAGTAATGAGACAACAAGAGAGGGTTCTCTATCCAACTCATCACTGCTCTTTACAACAGAATCAGTGCACAATCAATGAAAGTAACACAGCGGTAACCAAGGTCAGCATACTGAGCATGTACTGGTACTGACAAACGGCATATGGTAGCTATAGCAGAGAGTCGCCCTGAAAGTATTGTTCCTGATGATCCATTTCAGTGTGGGAATCACAGCTGTGGTAGTATCCGCTGCATAGCCTCCAGTGATGTCTTATTCGAGAACCCCCAGTGCATGCTGGGAGACTCAAAGGGAACTTGATTGGAGGGAAAAAAATACATAAAGAAAGTTAGAATAAAGATGGAAGGGTAGTGATTCTTTGATTGAAAAATATTTCTTTGAATTAAACAGTGAGTCATATTTAATTAGGTTTCGGAAAACCCCGTAATTTGTTACTCCATTGTCTGCCAATACAGTAAGACCTATGGATAGGAACTTATAACAGCCACATGGGATTACTCTAAGGGAAGTATTCCATTTCAACTTTTGTACAAGCTTGTTATACCTAAATATATGAGCCCATTTATGATTTTAGTTTAGGGTTTTACTCAGCACAGTTTAAAGTATGTTGCTTAGTGGTTGGCACAGTTCCTTTGCAGCACTGAGGCCCTTGGTTCAATTCTCACCAAGGACAACATCTGCAAGGAGTGTTCTCATTGTGTTTGCAAGGGTTTCCTTCAGGTAGTCTGGATTCCTCCCATACTATATTCCAGAAACAGGCTGACATGGAATTTAGATACTGAGCCCCAATTTGAACAGCAATATTGAATATGCTATGAAATCAAGGGCACTATATAAGGCTAGGGTCAGATTAGTGCTAATAGGGGGTTACATTAAAAACATAGGTTTTGGCAGCCTTAACGTAATGTTACCGCCATGGTAGTGCCATGTTAACGCTGCCAATGTTTTACTATGGTGACGTGGCCAATAGTGGCTCAAACGTGGCTCAAATGTTGGCATCTGAGTGCCAGTGTTTGAAATCTCGTGCTTTTTCCTAGCGCGTCAAATGATGCTTTCTTGGCACACTAGGAAAAAGCGCGAGATTTCAAACACCGGCACTCAGATGACAGCATTTGAGCTGCGCTATTGGCCGCGTCACCATTGGAAAACATTGGCAGCATTAACGTGGCGCTACCATGGCGTTAACATTGCGTTAAGGCTGCCAAGACCCATGTTTTTAATGGAACCCCTCTATTAGCGCTAATCTGACCCTAGAATAAGTGAGTGAAATAAATAAATAGCAACTATTCCAGACGGTCTAGGTTAAACACATATTATTCATAGCAAATACTTATGAACAATTCTGAGAATTCTGCCAAAATACAATGTTATTGTCTTTTCTAAGAAAATATGTGTCTGACTTGTCTAACTCTAAAGGGCATTACCAGCAAATGCATTTACATTTTGTCGTTTTGATTTACTGCATTAGAAGGTTGACAGAAGTTTTTTTTAACTTTATCTCACGAAGAGAAAACGTGGAAAGATCGCAAAATACTTCCAGCATGAATCAGAAAGGTAAGGTTGAATTTCATGTAATAAGGTTATTTCTAATAACAAATTCACATTCATGCCATGTTTATGATTAGGCAAATGGTCAACGTATACACAGTTTATTATATACATGTATATATGGGGTGAAATAAGTATTAAACACATCAAGAATTTTCTAAGAAAATATTTTTCTGAAGGCACTTTTGACACATTTCTCATCAGATGTTAGCAACAACCCATCTAATCAACACAGACAGAGAAATCCAACCATAGAAGTACATAAATCATGTTTAATAATGAGAAAAGACAAAGGCAAAAAGTATTGAACACATAAAGAAAGAGAGTTGCAAAAAGCCAGGAAAAGTCATGACACCAGCTAAACATGTATCAGTAATTAAAAGCAATCATGACACTTATAGCCACTTTACACGTTCCGATATCGTCGTCCAACTTCGATAAAAAGTCACGTGGTTCGTGCGTTGGCCCCGATATCTTTTGTGCGTTGTGGGGTGTAAATGTGCAATTCGATGCAAGAACGATGCCAAAATGATATCGGGGAAGAATTGAGCAGGCTCTCCAACTGCCCGATATTGGATGGACGATCTGGCAGGATCGTGCTGTGTGACAGCCCAACACCCACTTGGAGCACAACTTCCCCTATTCACTCCCATCTTAAATGGTCGTTCCCAGGTTCGCACATCCAAGGGGGTGTAGACATCGCAGTTGTGTTGCCTGCCGATATCTCCCTGTGTGACAGCTCCTAAGTGATCTTGGATTTCATCCACAAAAGTGTGCGCTCCCATGCCGTTGTATCCAATATCGAAACGATGTTGGGACATGTAAAGTGGCCACTAGTGAAAAATATCAGCTCATTTCAACTAATGGCCTCTAATAAAGTGTCTCATTACCATGGTGCCACTCATGAAACATCTAATGATGGGAAAAACCAATGAGGTGTCTCAAGACCTTTGCAACAGTATAGTTGTAAAACAAACTCATGGTATTGGTTACAAAATAATTTCTAAACTACTCAAGCTTCCATTGAGTACTTGTTGCCATAATTCAGAAATGGAAAGAACAACATTTCACCATAAACCAGTCATGGCCAGATGCTCCCCGTAAGATTTCATACACTGGAGTAATGATAATTATCAGAAGAGTTGTCTGTATGCCAAAATTGAACTCTTTGGATGCATTAATATATATGTTTGGAGGCCAAAAGGAACTGCATGTCACTCCCAAAACAAAATAGCAACAGTAACATTATGGTGTGGGTCTGTTTTTTAACATACGGCACTGGCAAACTTCATATGTTTGATGGAAGGATGAATGGACACATGTACTGAGACATTCTTGATAAAGCTTTTTTGCCATCTACCAGCATAATGAAGATGAAAAAAGGGTGGGCGCTTCACAAAGACAATGATCCCAAACACACAGCCAAGGAAACTCTCAATGGTTTCAGAGAAATAAAATAAAGCTGCCAGAATGACCTGAATCCAATATAAAATGTATGGATGGAACTAAAGTTCAGAGTTCATATAAGGAACTCATGAAACCATCAGTATTTGAAGAGTGGAATAATAGGCAAAAATCACTCCTGAAAAATGCATGCAACTAGTTTCTCCATACAGGAGGTGTCTTTCAGATGTCATCACCCTTAAAGGCTTTTATATGAAATATTAAATACATTTCAGTAAGCTTGTTCAATACTTTTTCCCTGTGTCATTTCTCATTATTAAACCTCGGATCCACTTGTGTTTTAAACAGATGAGTGCAATGATTGCCCTCATCTGTTTAAAACACAAGTGGAGCTGTGGTCTAACCAATAAAACATCTGATTGCACTTATACCGTTGTAAATCAGGCAGTGTCCATCTGCTATTTTTTTCCTCAGCCAAAATAATGGTGAGGAAAAAATCACAACATGCTGCATTTGTCAGCAAGTCACGGATCACATGCACCCATCCAAGTGTATGGGTGCTTGTGAAACATTGCAATGTAGTTGGATGTCACCAGACTGCATTGTGATATGCGCCGAGGCTGGCAATGGAGATGGAGAGATTAATTTCTCCCTTTCCTCCGCAGCTGTGATCTGACTGCAGGATCGAATCACAGCATAGTGACACTTGGCTCACACTTGCTGCAGAGCCTGAGCCAAACGTCATTAGCATATCGTATCCAATACTCACGCATCACATCACATCAATATCCCTGAGGAAGGTGCCAGGTGGGGCACTGAAACGCGTTGGAGTGGAAGAATAAAGAATAAGGATTTATCTATGAAACTCTGACTCTCTTGTGAGTTTTCTTGGACTTGAGCAGCTCGGACCGTGACACACCTGTCTTTCCCATCATCTTCTGACCATTATCACTATGGCCGGGGCGAGTGCAGTGTGCGCAGCGCTATGTTCGCTCTGTAGTTGAATCTTTAATAAAACTGTGCCAGAGTCAGCGCATGCGTATACTGTGATCTCTGGCGCTATTTTCTTATTTTCTTGAAGACACTGTTTCTGCGAATATTATCTAAAACAAACTGGTAACATTTGGAGAGACGTTATTTTTATTAAAATGGTACCGGAGTTCGCAGTCTTCTCATGCTCTTACTCCGGAACCATTAAATTGAATAATTCAACTGCAATGTGAACTTGGCACTGCACACGTGATGGCCATCCCAGCTTCAGACACAAGGATGCGTTCTTATCTATTCCTCCCTGGGTGCTTTCCTTTTCTTTATTGAAATTTTGTGCCGTGGCCCCAGCCATTATCCCTTTGGCCAGGGTCACACATGGCAGCCATTTTTGCCTTGGATCCATTTTTGGGATCATTTTTGCCCTTTTTTTGTCTAAGTCCAAAAAACGCACATGTGTTAACAGATGATGCACTTAAGTGTCACTGCGTTTTTCAAAAATGCATGCGTTTTTTTTCAGCATCCATAAAACCGCTGCTAGCACTGTTTTTGGGAGCAGTAAAAAAACACATGCGTTTTTTAACATGGGGCCCTATGGGAAACACATGCGTTAACGCATGGCACATATAGGCACCATGCGTTAACGCATATGCATTTTTGATGAAAAAGTTCAATAAGTTCAAAAAACGGCCAGGAGCTCAGGAGACACTATTGGCACCCTAAATTTAACGGATCCGTTTTTCTAAAGCCTGAAAAAAACGGATTGGTATGTGTGACCCAAGCCTTTGACCAGCGTGTATGCATAAAGCTTTGCTCACATTCAATCCTTTAATAAAACGGTGCCAGAGTCAGTGAGTACATACCACTATCTTCAGCGCCATTTTCTTGAAGACACTGTCTCTGCGAATATCATCTGAAACAAACTGGTGACTGGTGATTTTTGCAGAGACAGTGTCAGTGTCTTCAATAAAATGGTGCCAGAGTTTGCGGTATGCGTCATTTTATTTGAGAATTCAACTACTATGTGAACATTGCATTGTACACAAATCAGCCATCCCTGCCTTGAACAGAAGAACAAATTCAGCCTTATATTATAGATTATTGGTTATGCTTGAACTATGTGTCCATAGCAACCAATCAGAGCTCAGCTTTCGCTATAACTCAGCATCTTCAATGCAAAAAGGTTGCAAAAAACACATACCGTATCTTGCATCTTTCAACAGTTTTCTTCCTGCAGGCTTTATGTTTTTCAATTGTCTCGGAATTACTGAAACTTAGCTGAAACAATGTTTTCAATATGCAGTATATGATGTGGCCAGGGCTAAGGGGTACTCGGACACTGGGACTGATTGCGGCTGGAATAGGAAGATCACGGGTGGTCGGGATCCCGGTTCCGTGCCCTTGATATCATTTGAGTAGATGGTGGAGTAGAAGGGAGTATTTACAGGGGATCGTGACGCCACCTGTAGTTCCTGGTAATATGGTACCGGCGCTGCAAGCCGGCTGCTGAGGTGATGGTGGGTGCAGCAGAGTGTGGAGCAGCTCCCTACAGGTGGAGCTATTACCTCAAGGCAGCAGTTAAGCACTGTGGATGAGAGGAGTTGTGGTAGGTGTTGGTATTGCAGTTCTTACCCCTCTGCTGAGCAGCTGCTGGTGCTGAGCCCTCTGGACACCGCAATAAGGATAACTGAGTCCAATTCAACTTTATTCCATTTTAATGGGTACTGGCAGATTGTGATGGTATACGGTACAGTCTGTTTTACCGGGGGTTCCATGTTTCCCGTTATGGAGTCTCTAGATGTTCTTCCTTCTATGGCTTTCTGGGTTAAACTTATTCTTCATAACTTCTACCACACTCGCAGAGCTCTCCCGCCAGTCCCTTGATCTCCCATGGTGGGGCACAGTTGTCCTTGACCGGTTCTAATGGGGTTGCTACTACCCCCGCCACCGGTACACGGGATGTTATTCCTGTGATCTTCGATCTAATGTGGTCCTGAGGGGTGAGGTACCTTGTGGTGCTGTCAGGTAACCCTTTAGTGATGGGCCTGCAGCTCGTCAGTCTGCATCCAGAGATGAACGTCTGACTGCTATAGCTACCCACACTGCCGATGCTTCCCCAACACAACCAGCTGGCTCCACCCAGTCCTGGCCCATTGCCCTCTGTCCTGGTTTCCCCCGTGAAGGTTGGGGTTCCTCACAGCTGAGTTGCTGTCAGGCTAGTCCTCTCTGACTGCCTTCCCAGCACTAACTGTCTAAACTGAAACTTTCCCTCCCACTACTCAATCCTAGGCTCCACCTCCACCCTTTTGGGACCTACTAAATTACCGACCCCCCTATTCTAAGTGGTGTGGTCCTAGGTGGGTGTAAAAACAGACTCCATAAGGTGAACCTTGAACTGGCAACTTTACAGGATTAACACATTATTATTAACTAGCTGGGTGCCCGATGCACATGCATCGGGATTCTAGAAGAGCGAGTCTCTGACTCGCAATGGCCGCTTCGCGGCCAATGCTTCGCGCTACTAAGGCGACTCGCCATGCCCGCTGCGCGGGCATGGCGAGTCGCCTTAGAACTGCTCGCAATGGCCGCTGCGCGGCCAATGCTTCGGGCGTATCCACATGACCACGCTGACTCGCAGCGCGAGCGGACTCAAAAGGGGCAAAAAACCCATTCGTGATTATATAATAGAAGTGCAATACTACCCGGTGGTGCCTAGTCACAGGGGCGCCACACACCCCTTGGTGAAACACACCCATCCGCGGGTGTTAAACCAAACCAGGTATAAGTTGACATTTTTCATATGCATAACTATGAACAATACCTGTTCTGGATAACCATGGGGTCTGCAGAAATAAGCTTGAAATGTTCTTGCTGCTGTGTCAGTTGTTAAGTCTTTTACCGGAGCTACCACAAGGAATCCGGAATAGTGGTCTACCATGGTAAGAGCATAGGTATAGTCTGATTTGCTGGGTGTGAGTTTGACATGATCTAAGGCTACCAGTTCTAATGGTTATTTGGTGATGATAGGCTTGAGTGGTGCTTTCTGGCTGTTACGGTCTCTTCTTCTTAATGAGCATGGTCCACAGTTTTTACACCATCTCTCTATGGAAGACCTCATGCTGATCCAATAGAATCTTTCACGTAACAGTATTTCCAGCTTTCTCCATCTAAAGTGTCCTGATCCATCGTGGTATGCTTCCAATACCATTTGGACATCTCTCTTTGGAACCACAACTTGCCATACTATTTCATGTGTTCTTGGGTTGATGTACCGCCTGCACAATTGACCTTCATAGATGAATAACCGGCTTCTTTCTTTCCGCAGGTGTTGGGCTTCTAGTGGAGCATCCTTTTCAAGTTTGGAATTCAGTTGGGTTATCAACTTCTTCACAAGGCTCACTGCCGTATCACTGTCTTGGGTCTCCTTCCATCCATAGTGAGGCAACGGGTTTAGTTCAACAGTCTGACGGTTCTGGTAGATGCGGTCTTCAGCGATTTGCATTTTCTACTTTTATGGAAAGCTGGGATATCTATTTCCTCTAAGTCATCCTCTTCCTCTTCAATTCCTTGTAGATGTACTTCAGGGTTTCTGGAGAGGGCATCAGCATTTGCGTTGTTGCAGCCTGCTCGATATTTGATAGTAAAGTCATAGTTTGATAGTCGAGCCATCCACCATTGCTCCAGTGCTCCAAGCTTTGCGGTACCCAGATGTGTTAACGGGTTATTATCCGTGAAGACGGTGAACTTCGAAGCTGCGAGGTAATGCTTGAGTCTTTCTGTTATGGCCCAGACCAAAGCCAGGAACTCCAACTTAAAGAAACTGTAGTTTTCCGGGTTCCTCTCGGTGGGTCGAAGTTTTCTGCTGGCGTAGGCAATCACTCGCTCTCTACCATCTTGAACACGGGAAAGGACTGCTCCCAGGCCTACATTGCTTGCATCGGTGTAAAGGACGAACGGTTTGTTGTAATCGGGGTAAGCCAGGATTTCCTCACCGGTCAGAGCCTGCTTCATCTGTTGGAAGGAGTTTTCTTGTTCTTCTCCCCATTCCAATGGTAACTCTGAAGTTTTTCTCTTCTTAGAATGGCCTACCAGAAGATCTTGCAGGGATTATTGTTATTATTTTTATTACTATTATTAGTATTATCATTATTATAGCACCATTTATTCCATGGTACTTTACATATGAAAAGGGTCATACATCGACAAGTACAAATTTATGAACATTACAAGGCACAGACAAGTACAGGAGGTGAGAGGACCCTGCCCACGAGGGCTCACAGTCTACAAGAGATGGTTGAGGATACAGTAGGTGAAAATAGAGGGACCCTGCCAGCTAGGGCTCAGAGTCCACAAAGAATAGGTGAGGATACAGTAGGTGAGGGGAGAGGACCCTGCCCATGAGGGCTCACAGTCTACAAAGAATGAGTGAGGATACAGTAGGTGAGCAGAGAGGATCCTGCCCATGAGGGTTCAGTCTTCAAGGGATGGGTGAGGATACAGTAGATGAGGAGAGAGGACCCTGCCCATGAGGGCTCACAGTCTACAAGGGAAGGACAAGGATACGGTAGGTGAGGAGAGAGGACCCTGCCCATGAGGGCTCACAGTCTACAAGGGAAGGACAAGGATGCAGTAGGTGAGGAGAGAGGACCCTGCCCATGAGGGCTCACAGTCTACAAGGGATGGGTGAGGATACAGTAGGTGAGGAGAGAAGACCCTGCCCATGAGGGCTCACAGTCTACAAGGGATGGACAAGGATACATTAGGAGAGTAATGTTAATTTGCCACTTGTACATACTTAAAAACCTATCAAACACAAAGCACCATTTAACATACTGGACGATAACTGTAAGTAATAGTCTATATATACATGACATGAAAATGTTTGAATTTTAGATGGTACTAAGATATATACATTGGGAACACCCCACAAGTGATGATGTTTTAGAGATGTTGTGCCCTGGTCATCAAGTTATCACAATTTTCCTCTTGTCATAGTCGATCAAATTCTTTCAAACCATTTTTTCTGCATTCAACAAATCAAATTCAATAACTATATTAACCAGATTCCTAGAATATCCTACCACTTGGCAAGTGCCATCTTAATGAGATAATCAATGTTATTCGCTTTACGTGTCAGTGGTTTATGTGTTACGGCTGGTATATATGGAGTGGGCGGAATATTTTTTTTTCTCTACTAAAACTGAACTTGTGATTTGGTAATGATATCATCAATGTATCTCTGGCTGAGACATTCAGCCTCCTGAAGTCTGCAGCCATCTGTCCACCTGCAGGTAATCCCAGAACATCATTTGCCATTAATGTAGCCATGATTAGTACCTCTAAGCCAGTGAAGAAGTGGAGAGAGCTGTGTATAACTGGATATGAATAATAGCATCTGAGACAGTCGCAGGTTCAAGGCAAAAACATTTTTCGACTCTGCCATCTGGATCTGTGAGCCATCAATCACACACTCTCTCTTGCCACAGCTGCTGTTAATTTTTGCTGGAGGAAATGTGGAGACATGAAAAAATAAAATAAAAATAAAGCAACAGAATATGGGCATTACCAAGAGCAGCAGCTGGAGTTCTGGTTTGTCATCATATGCTGCAAAGATTAAACAGTTATCTGTTCTGTTGGAATAGATGCGGAGGCGATATGACCGGTAATAAATCCTTTCTGGCCAAACATTTATCTTGCTGCTGAATATATAAATCTGATTTATCCCTCAATAAGATTCCAGGTCTAGTACGTCAAGTCATCTAACTCCAGTATAATCTTTCTAATTAGCTGGAGAACTCTACGGATAGGATTACCTGTATGCATTTGTGATACAGTATAATATTCGGAAATACCTATAGCACTAGTGCTTTTATGATCATCCACTGTAGTTAATGTGCATAAAATATAGAAAATTTGTATAGCATAATTATATATCATTTAGCTATTTGTCTAGGCTCCCTACCACATGTCTGTGTTTCCAGTATGTGTGGAGTCCATCATTTTTATGGTTACCAAACGTATCTATTAAAACCTATAGCATCCATGTGCCATCCATGTGGTGTACGTATTTAAAATTGCAAAGTGTAGGAGAAATTTTGCAATTTCACTTATTCTTTATCCATACCAGAAAAACACACATGCCACACTAATAAAGAACACTGATGGCACACTGATGACACACTGATGGCACAGTGATGGCACACTGATGACACACTGATGGCACAATGATGACCCACTGATAACACACTGATGGCACAGTGATGACACTCTGATAACACACTGATGGCACAGTAATGGCACACTGATGACCCACTAATAACACACTGATGGCACAGTGATGGCACACTGATCACACACTGATGACACAATGATAGAGAACACTGATGACACACTGATGACACACTGATGGCACACTGATGGCACAGTGATGGCACACTGATGACACACTGATGACACACTGATGACACACTGATGGCACAGTGATGACACTCTGATAACACACTGATGGCACAGTAATGGCACACTGATGACCCACTAATACACACACATGATGGCACAGTGATGGCACACTGATCACACACTGATGACACAATGATAGAGAACACTGATGACACACTGATGACACACTGATGGCACACTGATGGCACAGTGATGGCACACTGATGGACACACTGATGACACAATGATGGCACACTGATGACACACTGATGGCACACGAATGACACACAGATGACACACTGATGACACACTGATGACACACTGATGGCACACTGATGACACACTGATGACACATGATAGAGAACACTGATGACACATGATGACACACTGATGACACACTGATTACACACTGATGGCACACTGATGACACACTGATGGCACAATGATAGAGAACACTGATGACACACTGATGACACACTGATGGCACAATGATAGAGAACACTGATGACATACTGATGACACACTGATGACACACTGATGGCACACTGATGACACACTGATGGCAGAATGATAGAGAACACTGATAACACACTGATGGCACAGTGATGACACACTGATGACACACTGGTAAACACTGATGGCACAGTGACGGACACACTGATGACACACTGATAGCACACTGATAATACACTAATGGCACACTGATAACACACTGATAATACACTGATGGCACACTGATGACACACTGATAACACACTGATAATACACTGATGACATACTGATGGCACACTGATGGCACAGTAATTGCACCACTGATGACACACTGATGGCACAATGATAGAGAACACTGATGACACACTGATGGCACACTGATAACACACTGATGACACACTGATGGCACACTAATAACACACTGATGGCACAGTGATGGCACACTGATGACACACTGATGGCACAATGATAGAGAACACTGATGGCACAATGATAGAGAACACTGATGACACACTGATCACACGCTGATGGCACACGGATGACACAATGATGACACATGATGACACCCTGATGGTACACTAATAACACACTGATGGCACATGAAGGCACACTAATGGCACACTGATGACACACTGATAACACACTGATGGCACACTGATCACACACTGAAGGCACACTGATCACACACTGATGGCACACTGATGACACAATGATAGAGAACACTGATGACACACTGATGACACACTGATGGCACACTGATGGCACACTGATGGCACAATGATAGAGAACACTGATGACATACTGATGACACACTGATGACACACTGATGGCACAATGATAGAGAACACTGATAACACACTGATGGCACAGTGATGACACACTGATGACACACTGATAACACACTGATGGCACAGTGACGGCACCCTGATGACACACTGATAGCACACTGATAATACACTAATGGCACACTGATGACACACTGATAACACACTGATAATACACTGATGACATACTGATAGCACACTGATGGCACACTGATGACACACTGATGACACACTGATGGCACACTGATGACACACTGATGGCACACTGATGACACACTGATGGCGCACTGATGACACACTGATGGCACAGTAATTGCACACTGATGACACACTGATGGCAGAATGATAGAGAACACTGATAACCCACTGATGGCACAGTGATGACACACTGATGACACACTGATAGCACACTGATGGCACACTGATGACACACTGATGGCACACTGATAACACACTGATGGCACAGTGATGGCACACTGATGGCACACTGATAACACACTGATGGCACAGTGATGACACACTGATGGCACAATGATAGAGAACACTGATGGCACAATGATAGAGAACACTGATGACACACTGATCACACGCTGATGGCACACGGATGACACAATGATGACACACTGATGACACACTGATGGCACACTGATAACACACTGATGGCACACTGAAGGCACACTAATGGCACACTGATGACACACTGATAACACACTGATGGCACACTGATCACACACTGAAGGCACACTGATCACACACTGATCACACACTGATGGCACACTGATCACACACTGATGGCACACTGATCACACATTGATCGCACACTGATGACACACTGATGACACACTGATGACACACTGATGACACACTGATGAACACACTGATGACACACTGATGGCACAATGATAGAGAACACTGATAACACACTGATGGCACAGTGATGACACACTGATGACACACTGATAACACACTGATGGCACAGTGACGGCACACTGATGACACACTGATAGCACACTGATAATACACTAATGGCACACTGATGACACACTGATAACACACTGATAATACACTGATGACATACTGATGGCACACTGATGGCACACTGATGACACACTGATGACACACTGATGGCACACTGATGACACACTGATGGCACACTGATGACACACTGATGGCACAGTAATTGCACACTGATGACACACTGATGGCACAATGATAGAGAACACTGATGACACACTGATGGCACACTGATAACACACTGATGGCACACTGATGACACACTGATGGCACACTGATGACACACTGATGGCACACTGATAACACACTGATGGCACAATGATGTCACACTGATGACACACTGATGGCACAATGATAGAGAACAATGATGACACACTGATCACACACTGATGGCACACGGATGACACATTGATGACTCACTGATGGCACACTGATAACACACTGATGGCACACTGATGACACACTGTTGGACACTGATGGCACACTGATGACACACTGATGACACACTGATGACACACTGATCACACACTGATGACACACTGATGGCACACTGATGACACACTGATCACACATTGATCGCACACTGATGACACACTGATGACAATATGATAGCACAATGATAAAGAACACTGATGGCACAATGATAGAGAACACTGATGACACACTGATCACACACTGATGGCACACGGATGACACACTGATGGCATAGTGATGGCACACTGATGACTCACTGATGACACACTGACGGCACAATGATAGAGAACACTGATGACACACTGATGGCACACTGATGGCACACTGATGACACACTAATGGCACACTGATGACACACTGATGGCACACTGATCACACACTGATGGCACACTGATCACACACTGATCACACACTGATGGCACACTGATCACACACTGATGGCACACTGATCACACATTGATCGCACACTGATGACATACTGATGACAATCTAATAGCACAATGATAAAGAACACTGATGGCACAATTAGAGAGAACACTGATGACACACTGATCACACACACTGATGGCACACGGATGACACAATGATGACACACTGATGACACACTGATGACACACTGATGACACAAAGATCACACACACGATCACACACTTGATGGCACACTGATGACACACTGATGACAATCTGATGGCACAATGATTAAGAACACTGATGGCACAATGATGACACACTGATGGCACACTGATGGCACACTGATCACACACTGATCACACAATGATGGCACACTGATGACACACTGATGGCACAATGATAAAGAACACTGATAACACACTGATGAAAAACACTAATAGCACACTGATGACCCACTGGTGGCACACCGACGGAAAAAAACTGATGACATACTGATGACACACTAATAGAAAACACTGATGACGCACTGATGGCACACTGTAGCACAACGATAGAGAACACTGATGACACACTGATGGCACAATGATAGAGAACACTGAGGACCCACTGATGGCACACTGGTGGCACGCTGATGAAAAACACTGATAACACACTGATGGTACAATAATAGAGAACACTGATGACACATGACCCACCCCAGGGCTGTGGGGTACTCAGATCCTGGGCGTTGATTAAAGGTGCTGTCACTGGTGGCCAGTGCCCAGGGCCGTGGCCTTGGTGGTCGCTAAAAAAAATGTATAAAAGAAATAAAATAAAGCTTGTGACGCCACGTACAGTATCTGGTGAATGCTCCAGCACTGCTCACAGACCTCTGGGGATGATGTGGCTGCAGCTAGGTGGTGTTTCTCCCTGTAGGTGGAGCAGGTTCCCCAGGGCAGTGTTGTAGTACTGGTTGCCGTGGTCGCTGACACAGGAGACTGCTCTGCAGGCGGGAGGCTTGGTAACTTCTCCCAGCGTGATGGAATAAAACACCATACGAAACTTAGTCTCTGAACGGGTTTTACTGGTAACCTTCAGGCAGTTTACAGGTATACAGTTATGGGTAGCTGGCCTGGGTAGTCACCAGAGGATGGAATATCTCTTTCAGGCCCTCTGTGATGATCCTTCAGGATTCTCCCTCTGTCCTCGCACAGCGCTGATTCTCCTTGCCTTCCTAGCACTTCTTCCCTCGCACAGAGCCCTTTGCCGGTCCCCACAGGTTGTACTACAGTTATCCCTTAACTGAGGGGCTCATAACCCTATACAGGGGCCTTTGGGGAAGTATGCAGGGAACAGCTACCTTGCTCATGTTCGACCGGTTTGGCGGCTCAGGGCTGAACTCCTGCACCGCTCTCAGAGCCGGACCTCTGTTCTTGTACTGGGTCCCACTGACTGAGTGCCATACCGTACCAGATTAGGGTGTTAACTAACACCTGGGGATCCCCGTTCAGTCTGGGTAACTTCCTTATTCTGGTGCCCTCCCTCTGCGCCACCCGCAGGGTCCCACTTCTTCCATCTCCTCTGACGATCTGATCCAACATCTTCCCGCTCTTCACTATTTACCTAACTCCACCCACCGGGATTGGTTCTCTTAGTAACAGGGTGATTAACCAATTGATTCTCTGGCTCTAGGTGTGTGAATGCGTGTTATGAGGGCCTCAAGTTAATATTCCAATCCCCTGGTGATGGGGATACTACACACGCTGGTCTGGGTGCAGTACCCCTCCGTGGGCACCGATCAGTGGGGTGCCACACACTGATGGCATACTGATGAAAAACACTGATAACACCGATAACACAATGGTAGAGAACACTGATGACACACTGATGGAAAAGACATATGACACACTCATGGCACACTTATGGAAAATACTAATGACACACTGATGACACACTGATAGAAACCACTGATGATACTCGTTTTTCACATTTGTATTTTATATGGACATGTGAAGCAGACCTAACAGAGGGTCTGTTACATAGATATACACACCAAACCTGTACTTTTATATATGGTCTGTAATCATTAGAAGTGCACTAAAGAAACTAAAAATAAGCTATTTCTGTCATAATTTACGTCACATTCATAACATAAATTTAACCTAAGGATAGGCCACAAATGTTACTGTAAATTACCACACGACTCCTTTAATTTGCTGGCTGCACTGGGTCATGTCCCATAACTGTAAATCTCAGCTTGCTTTATAAAAACTTGTCCAGGACTGGAATATGAATGCCAAAATTTAGAAAATATAAGCACAACGATGAGTTGTTCAAAAAAGTTGTAACATTTCAAAAATATTTACGCCAGAATTCTGGAACAAACGGTAACCCATATTGTAGCCCAAATGTGTGACACATATTACATTATAATTTATAATACTTCGAGATTTTTCTAAAATTGTGTAAGTAAAAGAGAAATGATTGTTGGAACAAAATATTGATGCATTTGAACTTTTTAACAGCCATACGGATACCTAAGCAAAAAAAAACTATATCTGGGGGTGTATTCACATGTGACTTTTTGTTGTAGTGTATTTGAAGCATAAATTACTCAATGTTTTGGGCCACTTTCACACATCTATGCAAAAAAATGCTCGCTTGCGAGGTCCATTTTATGCGTCCATGTGTCTGGGTGAGTGTCATTCATTTTCTATCTATGTACTATCCATGGAAGATCCAGATAGCACATGGACAGCATAAATTTGCATACTTACCTTTTTCTGGCACTGCTGTTCCACTTGCTTCAGGGCCCACTGTTGGAGCCAGTGCAGTGAATATTCATGTGATTAAAGAAACACTGTCGGGTCATTTTTCAGTATGATACTAATATTACCCTTGAATAGGGCCTGGACAGACCTTTTAGAAACATGTGAAATCATTATTGCACCATTTGTAGTTTCCATGCTATAAGCATTTTCAGACCCTGCAGAAGGTGGTTCATTAGTCCTCTCCATTACTTTTACAGAGGAATAGTCTGGCTGCTGTATAAGTGTTATTTAAATATCCACACCCACCCAAGCTGGTGTTCTGTCCTCCCCTCTGTGCTCTGTGCTGGGAGGGGTAGGTGTTTGTCCTGCACCGTGTGCACTGTATGAGAGATTTCTATGATAAGAGCATTGTTTTTCCTGCAGACATGTGATGTGTGTATCTGCTGAACAAATGATCAAATATTCTAATAATGACATAGAAATATCTCAGACTGCACACACTAAAAACATGCCTCATACACACAATGACATGAAGAGGTCAGAGCTTCGGCAAAGCACACACCTTCTCCCCTTCATTTCTGGTCCGTCTGCAGACTCTGCAATGATAAGTCACACAGCATACAGATCAGGGGAGAGGGCAGGACAGTGGAATGATAGATGAATATTCATTCCTTGGGGAGTGGGCAGCAGAGAGCTCACTGTGATTGACAGAGGGAATTCATCTTTTATTTGAAAGTTTACAGAAGATAGGAGGGAAAAAGTAAATAATAGAAATACATGAATAGAGAGAGCTTAGAGAAAGGAATTAGAAAGTGATATCAGTTACATATGGATATTTGACCTGACAGATTCCCTTTAATGAGCGCGGACCCAGAAGCAAGTGTGTCAGCATCGCCAGAGACTGGTAAGTATAAAAATCAACATATTTTGGTGACATGCCTTTGCTCCGGTACATGTCATACAGATGTCATATGAATCACATCATTGTACAGTCTGTGTGGCATCTGTGCTTGCCAAAAACAGACATGTTGCCATGAGAAGCACATTGACACATGTGTGCTCCACATGAACACATGTCCATGTTAAAACATGGACATGTAAAAATGACTATTTATTAACATTGGTGGATGTGTCTATGTCTCCGGTATATGGCAAAACAGACGTCACATGTACCGGAGGCACAAATGTGTGAATGAGGCCTTACAGTACTGACATAATCAATGAGATTTCTGAAATTTCATTCACTTTGAATTTTTTTCCATCCATTTTTTTGCACCCTTTGAACCCTGCTGCATTTTCCCAAAATGCATTACATTAATTCTTTTGGATTTTTGCAGCCTTTTTTCATAAATAAAATGAATGAGTGAAAAATGCAAGTAAAAACTCCCAACACATATGTAAAATTAATTTAATTGATAGAATTTTACAATGGAGCAAGCTGATTTGTCTTTGGGGGTGGAGGTGACCCCAAAGGGTTGCTGCTAGGAGGTCCTAAGTGTACCTGTGCTCTTGTACCTTGATAATTGAGGATTTAAAATTAATAGTGATGGACCCAGCGCTGGGTCCATCACTATTAATTTTACATATGTAAAATTGCCAAAAAATGGTATTGTAGGCTCTTTCTTTCCTGCCACCATTCTGGTTCTTGGGTCAGAAAAAATGCTGCAAAAAAGGAGAACGTGAACATACCCTAACATGCCTTGCAAGTTACGCCAAATTTTTCATGTCTTTTTAAAGTCTTTGGATTTTTTACCTCATAGATGTCAAACATTTTATCTATCATTATTTCATTGGTTAATATTCCTTAATTTCAGTGTTTGTTGTTTCACTAAAATCAGAGTTTTGTCACCAGATTATTGCTAGAAGATTAGGTATCTCATGCTATATAGTCATCCTGCTCTCTATAACTCCGCCCCCAATACCGATTAGCATCTTTCCGTCAATGTACAGTGTACACAGAGAGCTGCCAATCAGAGGTGTTGGCAGGTTACGCAGAGCTCATGTAGCGCCCCTCTAGTCAGTGCACTACAGAGGAATACTGCACCCAAGGCAGAGAGTGCAGTATTCCTGTTATGGGGGAAGTTAAGGTAGGTCTGAGGTTCTCAATCTGCATTCACACACTTAGGGCAGGGGACTATAGGGTTAAATCCTTTGCTGAGAGACCCAGTCCCGGTGGGAGGAGTTTCAGGCTAGAGCAGTGTAAGCGCGGGAAGCAGAGAAGCAGAACTAGAAGGAAAAAGAAGGAGCAGGAGCTAAGAGGGAGGGCGCCTGTGAAGGAAGGTATCCCAGACAGAGAGAGGCAAAGACGAGGGAGACCAAACGCTCTGAACCAGTCCGAAGCAGGGTACCGGCTCTGACGTGGCTCAGAGGTCTATCCCTGAACCGTAAATTACCGGCGTGGTCGATGGCTTCATAGGAGCACGATCCAACCGCCCAAATCAAGCACGGTCTCCACCAGAAGCGCTAGACTGGGTTGGGTTCCCTTTGGAGAGAAAGAGAGTTCCCATATCATCCGACGGGCCTGGTTCACAAGTGGGATTCGAGCAGGGCAACGCAGAGGGAGGACAGAGTGAGTTTAGAAAAGGAGCATCACTGGAGCCTCAGAGAGACATTGCTTCCTCCTATGACACCTGGTTCACAACCTAAGCCATAACACCTGTAAACTGTGTACAGCTGACAGTAACTAGAGTAAAGACCCGTGCAGAGCAAGCAAGTGTCTGTGTTTCTTCCTGGTTGACTGTGACATTCCAGTCTCACAGCAGAGACTGCACTACCCTATTCCACTATTCTACACTACACTGCCCCGGGGTCTCTGCTCTGCCTGTAGGAAGCTACAACACCTTGCTGCCATCCATCCCCCCGGAGGTCTGCAGAAGCACCGGTGCCTTCACCGGATCTACAGGTGGCGTCACAACTTTCATTAACTGTAAATTCCTTCTTTTTATTGTCACCGCAAGGGCACAGGTTCGGGCACCGAGCACCCATGATATCCCTGCACCCGACCGCCCGAGACCTCAGTGCCCCAGACCCTTGTGGGCCAGACACTCAGCATTCAGAAAACTGTTCTATGCATCAAACAGTGATTATCAAAACTACAGCAAGCAGACCAGTAGGATGAAATAGCGACAGACATTGTGGGATTTTGGTCAGTAAGGAGGTGTTGTCAGGTCCAGAGAGATAGATCTGCGTGTTATCAGTGTAGACTGTGGGACTATCACTGAAGACTATCACTGAAGACTGTGGGACTATGATGTAAAACGCTATATCCCCACTGTTCAATTTTTATTGAACAACTTTGTGTGTCTGCAATTCGTAGATGATCTACTATAACAGAAACCTCGGCCACTGTGAGACGGATTCCAAGCCTCTGGGAGCACAATCCTTGCTGTGCATTATACAAGGTTACAACTTTTGTATCTGTCAATATACTCCTGTCTATGATAATAAGGAGCCTTGCTTACAAGGCTTCCTGAAAGGACAATGAGTCTAAAAAAGCCCCAGTGGCCAGTGTAAAAATGTTAATATTATTAATTTTGCTATTTTAATATAAACTACATGAATGCTTTGGGGCTTTTTGAACAAGAGGGTTCAGATCTGGTTTCTCACAAGTAAAGAGAATCTGTAGAGGTATCTTATCTGTACAAATAATTGTATTGTTAGCAAACAAGAGGGTGGTACACTGGCTGAAGGTTCATGCAAATGGTGTGGAGAGGGTATAAAAAATCACTAACGATAATCACTATAATTAAAAAGGTTGTCTACTACTTTAAATCAAAATAAATCCTTAAAGGGAACCTGTCACCGGGATCTAAGCCCCTACACTATCACTACCTGTCCCTGCACCTTCCTAGCTGCTCTCTATCTATCCCTCTCTGAGCTAAATCTGCCCTATAAATTGCAGAAAAATAACTTATAACTTACAGAAGTCCCTGCGGCTGGGGACTGAAAAGGCGGCCCCAGGCTCCATTCTGCCCCTCCTCGATGCAGCAGCAAACGCCCAGCTGGGAGGCATTATTCTTTCTTCATCGCCGCCTCCTCCATTTGGAATCTCCGCCTGCTTTACACCTATCATGTTGTGGTGATGCGACCTCGATGTGTCCCCTGACCGGGACACAGCATATGGGAGATTGTATCTTCTGCTTGGTAGCAACACACACAGGGTTAGCTGCTAATGGAGCTGAGTGCTGATTGAAAGCACTGACATCCAGGTGTGCAGGTGAATAGGAGATGATATGAGCTGCCCTGGGCTGTGGGGAAGGGGTGGAGTGTGTCAGGACAGCAGCAGGAGCTGCTGTGTAGAGAGCTGTGTGAAGATTTAACACAGCCTGTGAGCTCTCTCAGAGTGGACGTTCATGAGGCTAATGCCCCGGAACATGGAGGTCTGTGAATACCTGAACTGTGCCATTAAACTGTGTGCTGTGTGAGTAAATACCTGAGTCATTGCCTTCTGTCGTGCCGATCCTAACCGCTACCTTACAGTGTAAAGCGGGTGGGAGATTCCAAATGGAGGAGGCGGCGATGAAGAAAGAATAATGCCGCCCAGCGGGGCATGTGCTCCTGCACCGAGGAGGGCAGAATGGAGCCTGGGCCGCCTTTTCAGTCCCCAGGCTCAGGGACTTTCTGTAAGTTATAAGTTATTTTTCTGCTGTTTTATAGGGTGGATTTAGCTCAGAGAGGGATAGATAGGGAGCAGCTAGGAAGGTGCAGGGACAGGTAGTGATAGTGTAGGGCCTTAGATCCAGGTGACAGGCTCCCTTTAAAGAAGTTTCCAGGACTTTATCATTGGTGACCTTTCCTTAGGATAGGTCATCAATGTGTGATCGGTGGGGGTACGACACTCTCGCCAATCAGCTGTTTTGTGTCGTTGTTGGTAGGAACTGCACAATTATGTAACTGCACAGCTCTGTCTATGGGATAGTGTCTGTGGCTGGGTACTGCACATTTGTCCTGTATTGATTTGAATAGGGGGCAGATGTTCACTACCCAGCCATGTCTACTATATGGTAGACAGAGCCATGCTGTGCAGATCTGTATTGTGCAGTTCCAGTCACTACCGACACTGAGAACAACTGATTGCATCTCTACTCAGGGGTGTAACTGCAATAGGTGCAGGGGTTGCGATCGCACCTGGACCCTGCAGCCTAGGGGGCCCCAAAAAGTCCATTTGGCCTATAGAAAAAGACTAATACTTTTAAAGATTTGCAATAATTTGAGGCCCTGTTGGAGCATTAGTGTCAGGGCCCTGGGCCTGAAGTTACACCACTGCCTCCACTTATCAAATATTGATGAGTTTGACCTATCCTAGCCATAGGTCGGCAATGATAAAGTCATGGACAACGTTTTAAGGGTTTATTTTGATCTTTGCTATAGGATCCCTTGTCCATATATGCATCAGCTACATATAAAATATTGAATAAAACAATAATATACTGTTATATTAATGTCCTACAAGGCCAATGTGTTGAGTGATTCAAGAAAATGAATTGAGTATTGAACATCCTTGTAAACTGTATTATAGACAAAAACAGTAATATATGAAGGAAACCTAAATGCCTGTTATTGCAATCCGTATGTTTTACTTTATGTCAGATGCTTCATTCTTGATTATGCATTGAGAAAATCACCAAGATCTGAAATACAATATATCTATTTGTCTCACATGTAACATAAAATGTGATTATTACAAGGAAAATGTGTAGAAACACCTCCTATACTGTTTTCTTCAGTAATTTTGCTAATTATTACACCATTTTTCTAATGATTAAGTTATTTTCGAAGGCAATATTCAAAGGAAATGGCACCGACATGAAGGCATTTAGCTAACAAACTACATGTCATCTATATAGTCCATAAAGGATACTTGACTTGTGTTATGCTGTCATTTATTTTTTGTTTACTATGACGTTAAAAAGCCACTTTCCTTGTATGTGAAAATCTTCAGCTATATTTTCTTGCCCACATAATGATACAAGTGATACAGTAGATTATTTGGCTGTAATAAACAACATGTTCTACTTAGGTTTTCAGGCTAATATCCCATAGCATCTGAGAAAATTTGTCTTCCAATTCTCAGAACAAGAAATGGATCCAAAAGAATTGGCACGTGCCCCTATAAATAATGATATTGGGTGTGGGTGTCGCGCCTGATGAGGCCGGCTCGATGGAAGGTGGATTCACTGGACCTAAGGCACCGTTCCTGAGCAGAAGGAGCATACCCGAACAGCTGCCAAGACTTCACTAAAGCCAAAGGAGGTAGAGACAGGCTTTTGCTAATTGGTCACCGACATAAGGGGAACCACAGGGGCTCCCGGTACCCCAGCAGCTGGTGCCACAGACACAGGGTTAGCAGCTGCATGGGTAGACAAATCAGATAGTGGCAGCTGCAGTGACTGGAAGGCACAGGTAAGTACAGCAGATAGTGGTGGCTGGGGGTGACTAGCAAGCAAAGGTAGACACAGCATATGGTAATGGTTGGTGGTGAATGGCAGGCACAGCTAGGCACAGCAGGTGTAATGTAGATACTGGCATTCACTGACAGGCACTGGGGAGACAGAAGCACAAGAACAGGTAAATACAAAGCATGCAGGAGCAAAGCACAAGAGGACCTGATAACTAACTACAGCAAGTATACACTAAGTCACATTGATCAGGCACCTCCCAATAGGAGAGAATGTCTAAAATATCCCATGCCTCTCAGCCATGGGCTGAGAGGCACTTCCAGGACCGGGCATGCTGGCCCTTTAAGACAGAGCAGTGAAGCTCTAAGCGCACTTCCGAGAGGGTTCCCGGACCCTGGGAGCCGGTGGGAACTGACAGAGCTGGAGAGAGCAGAGTTATGGCCCCTTTACACGCAGCTACAGGTAACAGGTTTTCCACAGGTAACTTACTGGCTGCAGTGAAATCATGGAGACATAGTTCCATTTGTACACAGCAACAAGATAGAACCATGTCTCCATGATTTCACTGCAACCAGTAAGTTACCTGTGGAAAACCTGTTACCTGTAGCTGCGTGTAAAGGGGCCAATAGGGTGGTGAGCATGATGACATCCCAGATGTGAGGAGTGCAGGGACATGGCTAGTAGGGATGGGAGTGGCATAACAGTAGGGATCAAAGCAGCACTAGGAACCTGGTGCTTGAGGGGGATCACAGACTCGTTTGCCACATACAACATTTCAAAATAAAAATAAAAAATAGAATAGGATAAGTAATAGGATTGTTGAAACAATAGGATCAATATTTAGTCTTTTTAGTTATTTTACACGTTTATAGCGCCACATGGTCAATAGGACTTTACAGACGTTATCGTAATCACTGTCCTCATTGGGGCTTACAATCTAAATTCCTTATTATTATGTATGTGGAGCATGGGAGGAAATCTAGGAACAAAGAGGAAACCCAGGAAAGTACCGTATATACTCGCGTATAAGCCGAGTTTTTCAGCCCAAAAATTGGGCTGAAAAGTTACCCCCTCGGCTTATACGCGAGTCACTACACGGGTGCCCCCCCCTTCCCCAGAGGTATACAGGCCCCCCATCAGTATCCAGGGCCCCCCACATGCTCCGGTAACCTGTAAAGTAAGATGATTATACTTATCACTGTCCCGCTGCCGTCCCCGCTCTGCATCGCGCTCCTCCATCTTCATTCTCCGTCTTCCGGCTTCCTGTGTTCTGCGCCGACAATGACGTAATTGTCGGCGCAGAACACTGGAAGCCGGAAGACGGAGAATGAAGATAGAGGAGCGCGATGCAGAGCGGGGACGGCAGCGGGACAGTGATAAGTATAATCATCTTACTTTACAGGTTACCGGAGCATGGGGGGGCCCTGGATACTGATGGGGGGCCTGTATACCTCGAGCTGCTGCTGTATAACCCTGGGACTGCTGCTGTATACCCTGGGGCTGCTGCTGTATAACCCTAGGGCTGCTGCTGTATAACCCTGGGGCTGCTGCTGTATAACCCTGGGGCTGCTGCTGTATAACCCTGGGGCTGCTGCTGTATATACCCCTGGGGCTGCTGCTGTATATACCCCTGGGGCTGCTGCTGCTGTATATAACGCTGGGGCTGCTGCTGCTGTATATACCCCTGGGGCTGTTGCTGCTGTATATAACCCTGGGAAGGCTGCTGTAACACTGCTGGGGCCTGTATATACCACTGGGGAGGCTGCTGTATACCACACTGCTGGGGGCTGTATACTACCACTAGGGAGGCCTGTATACCATCGGGGGGGCCTGTATACCACACTGCTGGGGGCTGTATACCTGTGTTGGGGTCCACCCTCGGCTTATACACGAGTCAATAGGTTTTCCCAGATTTTGGGGGCAAAAGTAGGGGGGTCTGCTTATACACGAGTATATACGGTACATAGAGAGCATTCAAACTTCTTGCCAATGTTCTCTTTGGTCAGATTTTAACTCAATATTTAGCGCTGCAAGGGTACAGTGCTAACATCTGAGTAATGGTACTGTCCTCCAAAAGACATGTAATGATATACAAATCATAGAAGATAGAAACATACTTTTCAAACACATCTCAATATAGTCAGTTTCTAGAATGAGCACTACATGGAGAAATATATGCATATATAAACCTTGGTATGCTTATAATGAGGAGGTTATAATTGGTTGTCTGCCATGCTGAATGCACTTAGGCATGCAAAACCATTGCCCATCATGTGGTTTAGGCTGGGGTCACACATAGAAGTCCGTTTTTGGAAGTGATTTCTATGACCAATCCGTTTTTTTTTGGGGTGCTTTTTGAGCCTCCTGCACCTCTGAACGTTTTTGGACTTAGTCATTTTTTCATTTTTTTTCATTAAAAACGCATATGCGTTAACGCATGCGTTAACGCAGGTGCCTATATGTGCCATGCGTTAACGCATGCATTTCCCATAGGGCCCCATGTTAAAAAAACGCATGCGTTTTTGAACTGATGCCAAAAACGTTGCTAGCAACGTTTTTGGCTCAAAAACGGACAGAGCAATGTTTTGAGGTCCAGAAAAAAACGCACAAGGTGTTTATTACATCCAATCCGTTTTTCTGTCAGTTTTTGGACTTAGAAAAAAAAAATGCCAAAAATGAAGCCAAAAACTGACCAAGGGCTTATGTGTGACCCTAGCCTTACCCTTGTGTTGGAAAATGGCTCCTGGAAAACTTTACGTGTAATGAAAACTATAGGGTATAGCTGCATATCGTCCCACAACACACATAATCCTGGCAGCATGACTGAAGTGATGTTTACTCATGAAGGCCTCTTCATGGCATTGCCTACTTGATCTTCAGACTAATTTCTGGCTATGATTGCATTCAAGATAAAAGCAGTACTCATTGCTAAAGAGGATAGACCTCCATACCAGCCTCTATTACATCTTGCATCCACCATCACAGCCTGAGGTGGAATGAAGTCAGTGTATCTAAAATAGATCACTTGGTGTCTATCTTCTAATCTATTGATCCATCTGTACAGAAGTTTGCCTCTGTTCACCCCTTGCTTTGATTCTTCTTCGTCATTGTTCTCCCATTCCTTGGAACATGCAACATTGAAAAGTGTTGACCTAACCTATGTGTATAGCGATCTGCTAGAAATGACTGAAAACAGTGGACCATAAGCCGTACCTCACCTTCCACCGCTGCTCACTTTATGATGTCACCACTATTTGTATCAGCAGGATTCAAACAGCGGTGAACACACTGTTCCTCCAAGCAGTGACTGTGAATGGAGAAGCAATAGGGTAAAATCCTATAATAGGAAATAGTTTAAACAATAGTTTTGCTCACCTTGAGTGGTTGTGTAAAGACACAACTCTTCAAAAGGTTAAAATAACCAGCTGCCACTGCCCCGTAGCTGAAGAAAAATACCGTCAGATGGAAATGACCAAAACATAAAAAAAAACGTTTAAAAATTGGCTCCAGTGCTGAAATGAAATCTCTTCCTGTGGTATTCTTTGAAGATTGTTTATTAACCACCACATATTTCAATGCCGTACTTGAACCTTTATCAACAGTTATTTTTTTACACTTGATAAAGATGCCAATATGGCGTTGAAACGAGTAGAGGATAGTAAAGAACCTTCAAAGGATACCACAGCAAGAGACTTCTTTCAAGCAACGAAGCCAATTTTTATATGTGTTTTTTCCTGTTATGGTAACCAACCAGCATGAGGTTCAGTAGACGCAATATTGTTATATCGTGTTGTGCTTTGCAGACCATCATTGCACCGGAGGACGGAGGAGAATGGCAGGGGAATGGGAGTGAGGTATGTGGTGGTGTTTTTACTTGTGTATAGGATGTTTGCAGGTATGTAGGAGGTGTTGTGGATGATCATAATCTATATAGGAGGGTATGTGGGGCCCATACTGTATATACAGGGCTGTGGGAGCTTATACTGTATATACGTTGCTATGTGGAAGCTCAAAGCAAATAGGAGGTTATGTGGGGTCTCAAAGTATATGAGGCTTTGAGGGCTCATACTGTATATTGGATGCTATTTGGGGGCTCATAACGTTTGTAGAATGCTATGTGGGGGTTCATTTTGTATATAGGAGGCTTTATGGGGGCTCAAAGTATATAGGAGGCTATTTGAGAGGTCATACTGTATATAGGGTCGATATGTGGGGGCTTATGGTGTATTTAAGATGCTATGTGTGGCTCATAATGTATTTAGGAATCTATGTGGGGCTCATAATGTATACAGAAGTCTATGTTGGGCTTAGAAATGTATATAGGAGGCTATATAAGGCTTAGAAATGTACAGTTGTGATCAAAAGTTTACATACCCATGCAGATTTTTTGCTTTCTTGGCTTTTTTTCAGAGAATAAGAATGATAACACAAAAACTTTTTTACACTCATGGTTAGTGGTTGGGTAAAGGCATTTATTGTCAAATTACCGTATACACTCGCGTATAAGCCGAGTTTTTCAGCCCAAAAATTGGGCTGAAAAGTACCCCCCTCGGCTTATACGCGAGTCAGTGCTGTATACCGATGTATACATCGGTACATACCGATGTATACATCGGTATACAGCAGCCCCCGCATCCCCAGTAATGCAGGGCCCCCCCAGCGTCTCTCCGGTCACCTGTAAAGCAAACTATACTTATCAGTGTCCCGCTCGCACCCGCTCGCAGCTGCCGTCCGCGATCCTCCATCTTCATGCGACTCCTTCCTGTTTCTGTGCGCGTCGCCGGCAATGACGTCATTCCCTGCGACGCGCACAGGAAACAGGAAGGAGTCGCATGAAGATGGAGGATCGCGATGTCGGCAGCGGCGGGCGCGGACAGCGGGACACTGATAAGTATAGTTTGCTTTACAGGTGACCGGAGTCAGGCTGGGGGGGCCCTGCATTACTGGGGCTGCCTGTATACTACCGCTGGGGCTGCTATATACCTCTGGGGCCCTGTATACTAACACTGGGGCTGTATATACTACCACTGGGGCTGTATATACCTCTGGGGCCCTGTATACTACCACTGGGGCTGCTATATACCTCTGGGGCCCTGTATACTACCACTGGGGCTGCTATATACCTCTGGGGCCCCGTATACTACCGCTGGGGCTGCTATATACCTATGGGGCCCTGTATACTACCACTGGGGCTGTATATACTACCACTGGGGCTGTATATACCTCTGGGGCCCTGTATACTACCACTGGGGCTGGTATATACCTCTGGGGCCCTGTATACTACCACTGGGGCTGCTATATACCTCTGGGGCCCTGTATACTAACACTGGGGCTGTATATACTACCACTGGGGCTGTATATACCTCTGGGGCCCTGTATACTACCACTGGGGCTGCTATATACCTCTGGGGCCCTGTATACTACCACTGGGGCTGCTATATACCTCTGGGGCCCTGTATACTACCACTGGGGCTGCTATATACCTCTGGGGCCCTGTATACTACCACTGGGGCTGCTATATACCTCTGGGGCCCCGTATACTACCGCTGGGGCTGCTATATACCTATGGGGCCCTGTATACTACCACTGGGGCTGTATATACTACCACTGGGGCTGTATATACCTCTGGGGCCCTGTATACTACCACTGGGGCTGGTATATACCTCTGGGGCCCTGTATACTACCACTGGGGCTGCTATATACCTCTGGGGCCCTGTATACTAACACTGGGGCTGTATATACTACCACTGGGGCTGTATATACCTCTGGGGCCCTGTATACTACCACTGGGGCTGCTATATACCTCTGGGGCCCTGTATACTACCACTGGGGCTGCTATATACCTCTGGGGCCCTGTATACTACCACTGGGGCTGCTATATACCTCTGGGGCCCTGTATACTAACACTGGGGCTGTATATACTACCACTGGGGCTGTATATACCTCTGGGGCCCTGTATACTACCACTGGGGCTGCTATATACCTCTGGGGCCCTGTATACTACCACTGGGGCTGCTATATACCTCTGGGGCCCTGTATACTACCACTGGGGCTGCTATATACCTCTGGGGCCCTGTATACTAACACTGGGGCTGTATATACTACCACTGGGGCTGTATATACCTCTGGGGCCCTGTATACTACCACTGGGGCTGCTATATACCTCTGGGGCCCTGTATACTACCACTGGGGCTGCTATATACCTCTGGGGCCCTGTATACTACCACTGGGGCTGCTATATACCTCTGGGGCCCTGTATACTAACACTGGGGCTGTATATACTAGCACTGGGGCTGTATATACCTCTGGGGCCCTGTATACTACCACTGGGGCTGCTATATACCTCTGGGGCCCTGTATACTACCACTGGGGCTGCTATATACCTCTGGGGCCCTGTATACTAACACTGGGGCTGTATATACTACCACTGGGGCTGTATATACTACCACTGGGGCTGTATATACTACTGGGGCTGCGTGTATACTACCACTGGGGCTGCTGTATCTACCTCTGGACTGGTGTATACCACACTGCTGGGGGCTCTATACTTGTGCTAGGGTCCACCCTCGGCTTATACACGAGTCAATAGATTTTCCCAGGTTTTGGGGGCAAAAGTAGGGGGGTCGGCTTATACACGGGTCGGCTTATACACGAGTATATACGGTACTGTGTTTTCTCTTTTTAAGGCTGCTTTCACATCAGTGGTTTTCACTGATCGCGGCAGTTGCGGTGGAAAAACCGCAACTGCCGCGATTACCGCTTAATGGCTGCACTTGCGTTTCACTTGTGGCAAGCCCCATACAATGTCTATGGGGCTTGCTGTAAGTGTGCGGCAGGTGCGGCAAGTGCGGTTTCCGCTTTTGCGGCAGGTGCGGCCGCGGAAAAACCGCGGTATGCCGCGGTTTTTTCGCTGCCGCAAGTGCCGTAACCGCACTTGCCGCACCTGCTGCAAGCCCCATAGAGATTGTATGGGGCTTGCCGCAAGTGAACCGCAAGTGCAGCCGTTATGCGGTAATCGCGGCAGTTGCGTTTTTTTCACCGCAACTGCCGCGATCAGCGAAAACCGCTGATGTGAAAGGGGCCTAAGTCATAATGACAACCAAAAACATCCAAATGACCCTGATCAAAAGTTCACATACCCTGGTGATTTTGGCCTGATAACATGCACAGAAGTTAACACAAATGGGTTTGAATGGCTAATAAAGGTAACATCCTCACTTGTGACCAGTTTGCTTGTAATCTGTGTTTGTGTGTGCATAAAATCTGAGTGAGTTTCTGGGATCCAGACAGACTCTTACGTCTTTCATTCAGCCACTGATGTTTCTGGATTGTGAGTCATGGGGAAAGCAAAATAATTGTCAATAAATCTACAGGAAAAAAATAGTTGAATAGTATAAAACAGGGAAACAGAAAGATATCCAAGGAAATTATAATGCAGGTCAGCAGTGTTCAAACTGTGATTAATGTCGGGCCCACGGGGACGGGGGTACTCGGTACCGAACCGGTTCTGCTACAGGGAAGTCACGGGTGGTCCTGGTCCGGTCCGTGTCCCGGGCTCGGCAATAAAAGGGGATATTTACAGGGGATTGTCAGTCGTGACGCCACCCACTATATGAGGCCAGTGAGGGGGCCGCCGCTGCTGCAGAACCTCCGGGAATGATGGAATAGCAGCTAGATCGGATAGTTCCAGTGGGTAGAACTGTGTTTCCCGGGGCAGTAAGGGTTAAGTCTATTGTGGAGTGTTCAGTACACTTACTGTGCAGACGCTGCAGGGAACTCTCCTCAATGCTGGCGCTGACAGGCTGTGCTGTGGCTCTGCAGGTGGAGGGATTTCTGTAATCCTGTATGGAGACAATCACTTTCATGCAGAGACACAAGGGAGGCAATCTCAGGGTTTTCCGTGTTTACTCTCAGTTCTTCAGACAGTTCACAAGTCAGTTACAGTTCTTACAAAGTTCAGTACAAGTACACGGGCACACTCTCCCTCTCCGGGTTCCCTTTACTCCCTGCAGCCAGGCCTCTCTCTCTCTCTGTGACCCCTCACACTTCCTCTGTTTCCTTTCCGGGATGTTTACGTTTTCGTACACTGGGTGGGTGTCTCCGGACAGTATGGCGGTAACTCAGGTCCTTGTGGGTCCTCCTGGTCGTCACTGAGCTGCCTGTCCTTTGGGGTAGGGACCCTAGCATGCAACTGTCGACCCCGGTCGTGTTGTTTGGGGTTCCGGGTAAAGCTACGGTCCCCTTTAGAGCTGACACTCTACTCAGCCCAGCCTCCAGCAGTCCTTCAATATGAGGCTCTACCAGGCTCCTTCCCTCTGCGTCTCTCAGTATAGTAGGAGGGCTACTCCGCCTGCAGTCGGTTGCTTTAGCTGTAGTTCTAGGGCCCGGGTATCACCGTCCCTCTCTGTCCTCTCACACTCCTGGGGATCTGGCTCCAGATAGGCTTTCTCTCTCCTCCGGCTCACCCTGGCTCGGTACAGATTCTGCGCTCTTTATGCCTTCACTCTTCCAGGACGTGTGTGTCTTTCTCCTGCTCAGCTTAGCTCAACCTTCTGCTGTTCTCTGGCCTGTTCTGTGCTCCTCAGCTTCTGGTCTCTGTCTTTGCTGTTCAGCTCACTATGGCCTACTCCTGGTCTTTACAGCTCGGCACCCTGGGCCTACTGAACTCCTTCCTCCTCCCCCTCACTATTCCTACCTGCCTGGCTGCAGTTCCCTTTTGTGGCCTCCTGAACGCAGGGACGCCACACTCTGCCGGAGTTAACTAGCGCGTCCCCGCGCTGCCCGTCATGGATCCCCCTGAAAACATTTTATTTTTCAAACAACATTATACATTAAGCATTCTTGGTTTCTTCCCATTCGGGAGGCACGATTCTTCAAACGTTACTTTAACTATAAACAAGTGCATGGGTATATCTACATCATTACCCTTCTGGACCTCTACCAGGTCTAATGCTACAACGCATTCTCTTTCTTTTCGCTATAAAACACATTATAAACACTACTTTATATCAAAAGTATAAAAACATTCTTCTTTCAAAAAGTGCAAAAATTCAAAAAGTTTCAAAGAGCAGTTCAAAGTTCAAAGTTCACGATTCAAAAATTCAAACAGTCAAAGTCTCATGCACTACTTCTCATGTGCAAATGCGAATCCTCTCTTTTATTAATAAAGATGTCACATCTGGTACCGGGCTCATGTGCAAATGCGAATCCTCTTTCCTCTATGACCTTTACGATTTTGCCCTCGTGCCGTGGGGATCTTTGTACCTCTTTATCTCTGCGGGCTACGTTCTTAGCCTCCTTAGCACGGGCTATCATAATTTGTTTCTGCACCTGCCGCTCGATTTCCTCTTTCTCCCACTTTCGTACACATCTACGGATGTACTCCTCCCGTGTGATCAGCTCTGCAGGGCCTAGCTCACTGCCGGGATCTCCTAAGAAGCCCATTAAGTCATCACAGTCTTTATCTCATTCCCACCAGCAGCGGAGCTGCTCCCCTCTCAACTCGGTAGTAGTCGGTGGCGGTATCAGGGGCTGTGGCAACGCCAGGTATCCGTCCGGTAGAGCTCCTAGTGGGTCGGCTTCTTTCTGGGCAGTACGTGGTGCAGCTTGTGAGGTAGTCACATCCACCAGGATCGCGGTGCGGCACTCGACTTCGCTCTCTGCCCGCTCACGTGGCACTCCAACCCAGCCGGGTTGTATAGACAAAGTCTCGTAGCTTTGGCAGTGTTCGACATTAATCTGGATCCGGGTCCGATGCTCCTCCTGGGCCCGTGTCATCTGCTGGGGTAGCAGCCGCAGCACACCCCTCCGGGTGTCTTGGACGTAGGGATACTCTCTGCTGCCTTCTGCCATCTCGTCTGAGTCACACTAGTTCTTTCCCTTGCCGGGCTCCTCCACCGGGTCACTCCGTGGGCCCTCCAGGATCACTTGTGGTCTTCAGGGTGCAGTGTTCTTCTCGGCGTCCTCCGCTTCCGTCCGCATGTACCGCAATGGCGACTGCTTCTCTTCCGGTTCTTCGTTCCGCCCCCTCCTGATGACGATTTCCTTCTTGGTTCCCGCCTGCTTGTTAGGAGGAGGGTCTAGGGGCGGAGGCTCTTCTTTCAGAGTGACGGCTGGCTCTCCCGGAGTTAAGGGGAGCCAGGGCGGGTCCCTCTCTTCGCGCCTTGGACCGGGCCGGCCCACGATGGGAGTTTTGGAAACGCCTCCTCTGCACATGGCGTTAGTCTCCCCTGGCCGCCAATAAGGTCAGATTTTGGCGGGAAAAGTCCAGAACACATTCCTTAGGCGCACGGGGTCCAATTCTTTTGGACCAGGTAGATCCTGTTCGTGACGCCAGGTTTTCGGGCCCACGGGGACGGGGGTACTCGGTTACGGACCGGTTCTGCTACGGTGAAGTCACGGGTGGTCCTGGTCCGGTCCGTGTCCCGGGCTCGGCAATAAAAGGGGATATTTACAGGGGATTGTCAGTCGTGACGCCACCCACTATATGTGGCCAGTGAGTGGGCCGCCGCTGCTGCAGAACCTCCGGGGATGATGGAATAGCAGCTAGATGGGATAGTTCCAGTGGGTAGAACTGTGTTCTCCGGGGCAGTAAGGGTTAAGTCTATTGTGGAATGTTCAGTACACTTACTGTACAGACGCTGCAGTGATCTCTCCTCAAAGCTGGTGCTGACAGGCTGTGCTGTGGCTCTGCAGGTGAAGGGCTTTCTGTAATCCTGTATGGAGGGAATCGCTTTCATGCAGAGACACAAGGGAGGCAATCTCAGGGTTTTCCGTGTTTACTCTCAGTTCTTCAGACAGTTCACAAGTCAGTTACAGTTCTTACAAAGTTCAGTACAAGTACACGGGCACACTCTCCCTCTCCGGGTTCCCTTTACTCCCTGCAGCCAGGCCTCTCTCTCTCTCTGTGACCCCTCACACTTCCTCTGTGTCCTTTCCAGGCTGTTTACGTTCTCTGTACACTTGGTGGGTGTCTCCGGACAGTATGGCGGTGACTCGGGCCCTTGTGGGTCCTCCTGGTCATCACTGAGCTGCCTGTCCTTTGGGGTAGGGACCCTAGCATGCAACTGTGGTCCCATGTCGTGTTGTTTGGGGTTCCGGGTAAAGCTACGGTCCCCTTTAGAGCTGACACTCTACTCAGCCCAGCCTCCAGCAGTCCTTCAATATGAGGCTCTACCAGGCTCCTTCCCTCTGCGTCTCTCAGTATAGTAGGAGGGCTACTCCGCCTGCAGTCCGTTGCTTTAGCTGTAGTTCTAGGGCCTGGATATCACCGTCCCTCTCTGTCCTCTCACACTCCTGGGGATCTGGCTCCATATAGGCTTTCTCTCTCCTCCGGCTCACCCTGGCTCGGTACAGATTCTGCGCTCTTTATGCCTTCACTCTTCCAGGACGTGTGTGTCTTTCTCCTGCTCAGCTTAGCTCAACCTTCTGCTGTTCTCTGGCCTGTTCTGTGCTCCTCAGCTTCTGGTCTCTGTCTTTGCTGTTCAGCTCACTATGGCCTACTCCTGGTCTTTACAGCTCGGCACCCTGGGCCTACTGAACTCCTTCCTCCTCCCTCTCACTATTTCTACTGTCAAGTCACCTGACTACATGTGTGCCCAACCCACTCCTCTAAATCCACCACCCCTGGCTTGCCTAGAGTAACCAATCTTAGGGCTGGATGCTACCTTCTCCTACACGTGGGTTGTGTGGGCTGTGAGGGTGTTGTTGTGCAACAATTGTCCTATCTGCCTGGCTGCAGTTCCTTTTTGTGGCCTCCTGAAAGCAGGGGCGCCACATTAACAAATGGAAAATCAGGGACTCTGTAAAAACCAAAGCATGATCAGGTAGACAAACATTTCAGCCACAACTGCCAGGAAAATTGTTCAGGATGCAAAGAAAAACCCAGAAATAACATCAACTGAAATACAGGACTGACTGAAAACTAGCAGTGGGGCTGTTTTAGGATGCACAATAAGGAGGCACTTGAAGAAAAATGGGCTGCATGGTCGAGTCGCCAAAAGAAAGCCATTACTGTGCAAATGCCACAAAGTCATAAAGTATCTCGCCTACAATACGCCAAACAGCACTGAGATAAGCCTCCAAAGTTCTGGAACAAGGTAATTTGGAGTGATGAGACCAGAATCGGACCTTTTGGCCACAACCATAAACGTTATATTTGGAGAGGTGTCAACAAGGCCTATGATGAAAAGAATACAAAAAGGGGGGGTTGGGGGAACAAGAGGCGCAATAGTGCCCTTATCACTAGACACTAAATTGTAAACTCAGTGAGCAACAGGGGTTCACTCACCTGATCCAGTTGTGTCACCCACAACTGGTTTGAAGACGTGTTAGGAATTATATCCTGATGGCTGCTGCTGGACCTTCACCGACCACTCAGACGTGGAGAAGCATCAGATTACTTGGGAAAGGTGTTTTGCGATCCGCGCTGCCAGACTGACTCGCATCAAAGAAGACACTTGTAGATGAAGTGTTGATCAAATTCTTCCTTTATTCACCGACGCGTTTCGGTGCCCACCTGGCACCTTCATCAGGGTTCTTGTCCTGATGAAGGTGCCAGGTGGGCACCGAAACGCGTCGGTGAATAAAGGAAGAATTTGATCAACACTTCATCTACAAGTGCCTTCTTTGATGCGAGTCAGTCTGGCAGCGCGGATCGCAAAACACCTTTCCCAAGTAATATGATGAAAAGAACACCATTTCTACTGTAAAAGATAGAGGTGGATCACTTATCATGTTGTGTGAACTACAAAGGCACAAGACACTTGGTCAAAGTTGAAGGAAAGATGAATGTGACACGTTATCAGTAAATACTGGAGACAAAGTTACACTCATCAGCCCGGAAGCTGCGCATAGAATGTACTTTTATGTTCCAACATGACAACGATCCAAAACACAAGGCCAAGTCGACCTGCCAAAGTGAATGTTCTTGAGTGGCCATCTCAGTCTCCTGACCTCAATATCATTGAGCCCCTCTAGGAAGAACTCAAGTGCGTAGTTCATGCAAGAAAGCCCAGGAATTTACAAAAATATTGGAATCTGAGAGACCTCAGTGGTTGATGCCTTTTAATGGCTAACTGAAAAGATGGTAAACATAGCAAGCAAGCTTTCGAGACACTATGGCCCCTTCATCAGACTGATAATGACACAAATTCTGAAGACGCATACATATAAACATATGCAAAAAAAAAAAAAGCAGGGTTAGATGATGTAGTAAATACAAAAGGTGACGTAAAGCAGAGTCAGGCTAGGGAGGGGAAGAGGAGCTGGGAAGGTAGGTAAAGTCAAAATTCCAAGATAAGAGAAACTGATTGTATTATTGTTCTATGATTAGTGGCCTGTGGAGACCTGAAGATTCCTCAGTTAGTGTAAAAAGGAAAGCCATAAATCGGTGCGAGACAGTTCACATAAGAAGTGTCAAAAGTTCATTGTTCTCTAAATGGAGTCTGTTGGAAGATGTGATATTCCCAAAAGCCCTCTCATTTTATATTAAAACGCATGAATCCATGTGAGACATTTAATCCTGTTTTGAATGTGTCAAAGGTCGTTATCAATTTGTATTCCCAAATTCTTCTCTCTTTCTGAGATTTGAAGTTGCTTTTTAAAATGAGTAGACTAATATCGGTTTCACTGTGGTCAGGGCTGCAAAAATGCTTTTATTTTATTGAGTGGCAATGAGAATTCATTCTTGTTCTGAATTTTTGTCCGGCCTCCCCTACGTACATGCCACCTGTTGGACATTTGGTACATATAATTAAATACACCACATTGCTTGTGATGCAACTAAAGTTACCTGGGATCTTGTAGTCCTGATCTGTCCCAGGAATCTTTATCTTTTCCGTTGTCATTATAGATGGACAGGTTTTGCACCTGTTCTGGTTGCAGGGAAAGGTTCCTGTTGCTGTTGGAGAGGACAGGGCGTGTCTGAGAATTATATTTTTTAGATTCGGAGGTTGTCTAAAATACAAGAGTGGGGGATCCGGAAATATAGATTTTAGTCGGCATCTTTTTGTAGGAGTGGTTGCAGTTTCTGTGCAGCTCCTCTTAGCACCTCCAGACTTGTATTGTATGTGACTACGAGGGGAACTTTGTTTTTTTCTTTTCTAGTTTTGTAATGTAGGAGATGATTCCTTGATATTCTGGTGGCTCTTGTAATCTGCTTCTCGATTGCTCTTGGATGGTAGCCCTGGTTCAAAAAGGTCTTTCTGAGGTCCTTAAGGTGATTGTCTCTATCAGAAGGGTTGGAACATATCCGATTGTATCTGATGGCCTGGCTATACACAATAGAGTTTTCTATGTGTTTTGGATGAAAACTGTCCCATCGAAGATATGTTGAACAGTCAATTGGCTTCCACAGGGATGTCTCTATTTCATTGCTCTGTAGCTTAATGATGGTGTCCAAAAAGCTGATTTCAGTGGGGGAGTAGTTGAGTGTTAAGTTGATGGTGGGATGAAACTGATTAAAGTGTTCATGGAATGTCTTCAGCTGCTGCTCAGACTCTGCCCCGATGTATAAAAAGCCATCGATATAATGGTTGCAGGCCAGAGGCCTGATAGGACAAGAGGATAAAAAGTCACCTTCAAGCTTGGCCATGAAAAGATTTGCATATTGTGGTGCCATTTTGCTTCCCATTGCTGTGCCAGTCTCCTGTAAATATATGTTGTCATCAAATGTAAAGTAGTTGTGAGTGAAGATAAATTTTGAAAGCTCCACCACAGAGTCAGCATCAATATCTGTGTTTTCCAGGAAGGTATTGCAGGTATTTAATCCATCCTGGTGTGGTATGTTGCTGTACAGAGATTCCACATTCTTGGTGGCGAGGATGGTTCCTTCTGATAGAGCACCTATTGCTGACAATTTATTCAATAGGTATGTTGTGTCCTGAATGTTGGGTGTCTCTTTTACCAGGGGTTTGAGAACACCTTCTACCCACCAAGAAATTTGTTTTATGAGGGTGTCTACACATGAGATGATTGGTCTTCCTGGATTTCCTGGTTTGTAAATTTTGGGAAGCATGTACAATTTGCTTGTTCTTGGACTTTCTGGTAGTAGGTCATCAGCTCTTAAAGGGAACCTATCACCCCAAATCACCTTCCTAACCTATTAATACCTGTCCCTGCAGCCTTACAATACATGATGCCAGCATCACATGACCGCCTCGCAGCGGTGAGGTTGCGGGCATGATATTTAAATCGTGCCCAAGCTCTGCATTGTGTAATGACACCCATTAGGGCGTATTAGAGCAGCGAGGCAGGGTTAGCGCGGCACAGGGGACCCACCTACCGGTCAAAAATGCTTGGAGGAATGCCCCTCTGACAGAAATTTTGTACATTTGCTAACTACTTTATTGTACTCATAGATTAGTAAAAAAGGTCAGACAGGGATGTGTTAGAAAGTATTGTAAGGCTGCAGGGACAGGTATTAATAGGTTAGGAAGGTGATTTGGGGTGACAGGTTCCCTTTAATGATGTCATGTAGACAAGAAACCAGCCTGTTTAATTCCTTGTGATAGTCCTGTGTGGGGTCAGACTCCAATTTCTTGTAGTAGCGTGTGTCCATCAGTTGTCTGTTTGCTTCCTTCAGGCAGTCAGATTTTTTCATCATGGCTATTGAACCACCCTTGTCTGCAGGTTTAATGATAATTTTTGTTGGTTTTCAAAGACTGTATGTCCCTTCTCTCCTGGACATTGACGCTGGATGGTTGCCTCTTGTGTGTATCTAAAATAGTGGATTTTACCAAATGTCTAAAAGTGTCTATATATTTTTCCAAATGCGAGTTACCATCAGATTCGATTTAGGTGTCCAGTTTGACCTTTTCTTGGTTGTCAGGATCTCTCTTTCTTCGGTTCCTTTTATCTTGGAATTTTGACTAGAGAACAATGAACTTTTGACACTTCTTATGTCAACTCTCTCGCACCAATTTATGGCTTTCCTTCCTACACTCACTGAGGAATCTTCAGGTCTCCACAGGCCACTAATCAAAGAACAATAATACAATCGGTTCCTCTTATCTTGGAATTTTGACTTTACCTACCTTCCCAGCTCCTCTCCCCCTCCCTAGCATGACTCTGATTTACGTCACCTGTCGTATTTACTACATCATCTAACCCTGCTTTTTATTTTAGCTTATGTGTACATTATATGTATGTGTCTTCAAAATTTGTGTCATTATCAGCCTGATGAAGGGGCCATAGTGTCCCAAAAGCTTGCTATGCTTACCATCTTTTCAGTTAGCCATTAAAAGGTATCAACTACTCAGGACTCTCAGGTTAAAATATTTTTCTATCATCTGGCTAACAAGGTATAAACATTTTTTACCTTATCAGGAATTTACAGGAACAGGAGACTTTTTGCCAAGAAGAATGAGCAGCTTTACCATCTGAGAAAATAAAGAGCCTCATCCACAACTACAAGAAAAGACTTCAAGCTGTCATTGACGTTAGAGGGGGCAATAAACAGTATTAAGAACTGGGGTATGAGAACTTTTGATCAGGGTCATTTGGATGTTTTTGGTTATTATGATTTAAAAAGAGAAAATAGTAGGTTGAAAATAAATGACTTCACGCAACCACTAACCATGAGTGGAAAACAACTTTTTGTGTTATCATTCATATTCTCTGAAAAAAGGCCAAGGAAGCAAAAAATCTGCATGGGTATGTAAACTTTTGAGCACAACTGTATATAGGAGGCCATATGAGGGCTCATACAGTATATGGTAGGCTATGTGGAGCTAATAATGAAGGCTATGTAGGGCTCATTATGTATATGGGGCACATGTTTAGAAACCTATGTGAGGGTTCAAACTTTATTTAGGAGGTTATGTGGGGGGCTTAAACTGAGTTTAAAAGACTGTGGGGGATCATACTGTTTATAGGGGCTATGTGGGGTTAAATTGTATAAAGAATGGATATTTCGGGGGTCACATTGCATATAGAGAGGCTATATGGTGGCTCATAAGGTATCTAGAGAGCTCTGCAGTGGCTCATATGATATATAGAAGGGCTATGTGTGGGTCAACACTGTATATAGAGAGGCTATGAGGTGGCTCACACTGTATTGAGGGGCTATGGGAGGGCTAATATTGTACTTAGATGGACTGTGGGGGGCTTATACTGTCAGTAGGGAGCTGTGGGGGCTCATATAGTAAATAGAGGAGCTATGTGGGGGCTCACACTATATATATAGAGGCTATGTGGGGCTCACATTGTATATAGGGAGGCTATGTGGGGACTCACACTGTGTCGAGGTGCTACTTGAAGACTCATCCTGTGTGTAGGGAGCTATATAGATGGTCATACGGCTGTGTGTGGGCTCATATGTAGGGAGATGTCAGCATACTTAATTCTGCTTAACATTAAGTGATACAATTTATATTAATATAAAAAAGTGATTATAATTAATATGCTAATATTTATATGGAGCAGAATTAATTTTAGCCTATTGGTCAGCTTTCCACACCAGTTACGGTCTTTCATATGCCCCAGAGAAAATTAAGTGCCCACCACAGTGCTAGATATACTAAAGGTCTCTCATTTAAAGCATTCTTTCCCTCTCACTACAAGTGGCGATAACTGCAATGTTGATGAACAGAAGCATTGCACAATCATCCCACAAGACTTGATCTGATTTTTGAGGCTACATGTGGCTAAAAAATACTTCCTTACTTTTATCTTTTATGTTCCACCAGCATTCCACAGATTGGGATAGGCGCATGAAAATTTAATACTTCATATTTTAGTGACAGTTCCTACTCCTGCAGAAAACTACCTTTTTTTCTTCTTGGTGTTGCAGTTTTAATGTGGAGGAGCATTAAAAAT